>VWZS01010507.1:378746-728441 GCA_013397075.1 Rhabdornis inornatus | reverse complement strand
GGGGGAGGTGAATGGTTTGATGACTTACTTTTCTAAAATTTATAGGCAAATTACATAAACTAATTGAAAATTCTTAATTTCATTAAGTTTTCCAGTGCAAAATACATAAGGAGAGGTAAGGTAGAACATTCTGACTCCTTTCCTAGCTTGGAATCGCTTGCTGTGTTTGTGGACATCCATGAACTGCAATTTAAAAATAGAAGTTTACTTTTAAATAAGGTGATGTCAACAAGATTTTGGAAATGAATCCTGTTATTACTTAATTCTGCAGTACCTTTGTAAGTATGCAGATATCCTTTGGTCTCAGTGTAACCTTTGTTTATGCTATCTGTGAGACAGTGTTTCTCTTTGTATGGGATAGTCTAAAATAATAAACATATTAGGAGGAATTTACTAGGGTTAACTATTTTACTGATAGGGATTCACATGTCTGTAAGCTTTGCTGATTCACTTTGTCCAAAAAAATGACGGGGTGTAGAAAACAAACATTCACATTTTTAAGGAAGAATTTATGCAGTGTTTTGATGTTTTCTATGGATTATTTCATCATTGCATCTACTTAGCAGAGAATGGGATGCATGTCCTATGGGCATGCCCCATCTTTCAGAAATATTAGGAGAAATAATATCTTTCCAGAGAAAGAGGAGGAGGAAGGATCACCTTGGCATTCCTTTACCAGCCCCAGTATTCCTGGAGCTGTAGGGTCTTTGACTCTCTCATCCCTAAAACTAAACCTAACACACACCTCTGGCCCTAACCACTGCCACAAACACTACCCTAAACACTGCCCTAATCAGACCCCTAAACACCATGCTAAACACTACTCCTACAATTAACCTGACCACCACCATGAACACTGCTGTAAACAATATCCTAACCCTAACCCTGACCCAATACCATGGGTGGTCCAGATCAGAGAGATGTAGGAGCAGCAATGTTGGGACCCTGCTAGAATCATTTTGGCATGCCTTTTCCAGCCCCAGTGTTCCTGGACCTGTAGGATATTTGACTCTCTAAACCCTGACATCAATCCTAAGCCTAACCCTAAGGCTAACCCAAACCCTGACCATTAGAGCTTCTAGCATAGCTTGTCTTGGTGGAATCACTCACGACAAAGTGAGCAATGATCCTCCAAGCTAAGTGTTAGCAGAAAACTACAGATAGGACATTTTGGGACTAAGGTTCTAATCCCCAGGGATGGGTTTTGTGGTGGGTTTATTTGTTTGGCTGTTAGGAGAAGGGGTATCATCTACATCTTAGGGCTTGGATTGATGAAAACTGGTACCTTATTCTGGGATAGCTTCAGTGTCTCGTCCTCTCTCCAAGAATGCCGTACTAAGAAGTGTCACCTTAGGTCCTGGAAGAGACAATGCTTCATGGCTACTTACAACCAACCCTGCTCATAAAACACAGCATAAATACCATGTTCAGGCTGGTTCTAAATGCTGATAGTTTAGCAACTGCACAACACATCAATGTGGAAGGGTGTCAGCCACTCCAATTCCAATTCCAATTCCAATTCCAATTCCAATTCCAATTCCAATTCCAATTCCAATTCCAATTCCAATTTCTTCCTTTTATTGCTGTTTTTTTTTAATTAAAATACTTGGGTTTTAAAACATATTAATATATTTTGTAGGAAATTATTTTTGTTAGTGGTACTGAACTGCATTACTTGCTTAACTATGGATTGATCCCATTGAACTTGAGCTGCCCAAACTCCTAATGATAAGGCACTTCTGGGAAGTTCTGTTGTCTTTAACTACATCCAGACCTGAGGTAAAAAAAATCAAAATTATTTTCAATTTGGACTCAAAAGCAAAACTATACTCTTGAATTCACATTGATTATCAAAAATGTGGGATGGAAAATGGTTCAGAGTAGGAAGATACATCTCAAGTTCCTTTCTATTTTTAAGTGGTGTTTGCCCTATTTGCTACTGTCAGAATGGCAAGAACTCAAACAGAATATTCACATCGAGGTCACAGTTCACCCCTCCAACTACTGATTTGTGTGAGGGAATGCAAAGAATTTAATACAAGCTGCAAATTGTTCCATTTCCCTTAATTTCCCTGTATCGGATACAGTTCTTTGGTGGGTGTTTGTTTTTGCAACCATAGTGATGAGATATATTTGCTGGCTGCAGTCAAAATAATTCCAAACATTTATCTACTGGCATTGTTTTTTATTCTGAAAATCCAGACATTTGTCTGCTTTACACCCAAAGGGTAAGAATTTGGAGGCTATACTCCCAAAATAACTCTTACATTATTTTTCAAAATCAGAGCAAGAGTTCTGAGATTTTTTAATACATTCCCACAAAAAATCATGCTCACACCAACACAGAGCTGCATCCATTTAAAAGTTTCTTATTCTTTTCTTGAGAAAAATCCCCAGATGATCTCATTTAAATCATAAATATAAATATTCTTCAGAGCAACTTCCCTTATAACATGTGTGCAATAAATCACTTTTCCCACAGTGCTGCTCTGCTACTACTCTTCTTGGTGGGAAAAACTCACAGTATAGGATTTGACGAACTGCTGACAAAACCAGCTTCATTTTAGAGCCATAGAGGAATCAAACGCTCACCAGGAGATTGTAGTTAACAGGCAGAAGTGTATTTAAAAGCATGTGTGTACATGCATATAAATACACATTGCTAGTTGACTTCACTGACCTTGGATGCAAGCAATGGTTTTGACAGATCCATACTGGTGACAGCTCTAACAGGGTTTAACCCCCTGTGATTAGTTTGGAGGCTCCAATTACAATTTTTTCTGGAGTTATAAGTGCTAGCAGTATAGTAACCTTTTCAGCTGCTGAAGTCAAAATCCATGAAGGACTGTGAATTGGAGCCTTCAGCAACAGGACAGTAAAAACTGAACTTTATGGCTGCTTGTTCTGCTACCCCAGACTGGGCGTCTCAGGGCAGGAACACTGCCCAGCCTCCACCCCTCCCACTGTCCTGACAGCATCTAGGAGAACAGGCAGAGAGCTGCAGGCAGGAATCTCTTTAGCTATGCCAGCATGAATTGGCAGAGTTTGGGATTCCAAGCACGTAGTCACATGAGCAGGCCTTATTCTTAGAGCTGGAATAGCCCCATTGATTCAGTGTATCCAAAGTAATTGGATTATGAAACAAAAGTAAATTCTGTCCTCCTGTTTTCTCTACATCACTTCCTCTTTGCATGTGCTGCTTTCAATTCTATTTTCAAAAACAGACCATGGATGGAATATAACTATGCTTAGAGTGTAACCAGCCAGTTATTAGTGCTGAGAAGCTGTGGGCTGTGGAGAGCTGAATATGCTGGTAGGAAAGGAAGGAGACACTTGATTTGGGAAAACATCAGTGGTTAATACTGTTTCAAGTCATTCTGGGTAAGTACCCATCTATTTGAACTCAAAAATTGTCGCAGAGCAGTGGTTATTTTGCCAACACTTTCCAGGAGGTGCTCTAAGACATTATTGGAAGTAGTAGAGGACTAATGATTCAAATTTTTTGTCAAATTACAAAATGAGATTGATTGTTGAAAGGAAACTAAGGCACAATCTTCCTTGCATAAACTGGAATCAGCAAAACACTCTTTTACTCTGGCACACAGTTTGAATCCAAACTGAGGGCAGAGATGATTTCAGGGCTTCAGCCAGTTCCCTGACTGACAGCTTTTCAACATATTCCCTTTCTGTCATGAAGAACATGCTGTCACAATGACTCTGAAGAAGCCTTTGTGCAGGACTGAGTGTAACAATACAGCATTGTGGAAGTAATTTGTTTCCTTTTCATTAATGAAGATGTATAAGACATGAAGTACTGGTCACTGACTTTTCATCGTTTCTGTTAGAGATGGCATCTGCTGTTCCCAGTTTAAGCAGAAGTTGAGATGACAGTCAGAGCAGTTGGTGTCCTCTAGGATGGGTGTTGCTAGAGAGTATTATTGTTTAAAAATAGTTTCTAAACAAAATGTTGTAGGAGGATAAAAGTTCAGTTGAAGTTGGGCAGTGGCCAGCCTGGGTTTCATGGAGTAATTGCTAATTGTGTAAGCTCTGCCCAATGCTCTGTTTACCAAGGATGTTTTTGCCCATTTTAGCAGAGGTGGGGCTCATTTCCTTAACAGACACAGAACAGAGCTGCAGTCTGCTCTGTATCCTGCTTGACGGAGCATGCTCAGATCCTTAGGCATTCATAAAATGTAAAAGTAGCTTCTCCCTCTCCCTACTAAATAGTGAGCTCACATAAAAGGATCAGGATGTCACTTCACATTCAATGTTTACCTTTTCCTACTTGTACATTTCAGAAATATTCTCAGTCAAGTTCAAATCAGTGCTTGTCCCAGTTAATCCTTGCTGTCAGACTTGGTTTAAATGCAGCATTCCCAGTATTCCATTTTGGTCATTAGGGCATGAGAGCAGTATAAGAAACTGAATGCGCAGTCCCTGCCTTGAGTTTGTTCAGTAACTCCTCACAATTACCAGCAGTACAGCAACACATGTGGCTGCTGACATGAGCAAACCTCAGTCCTGACTGCAGTCAGAGGAAGCCTAAAATTGATTTAGTACCAAAACTTGCTGTGGGTTACAAGCTCAATGGTGGATATTAACACATTCATATAAGTGATTTACCTCAAATAACAGCCACTAGCTGCAAAATCACAGCGTATAAATGCATCAGTTTTTTGTTAATGAACTCTTGTCTCCTTCATTGTAAAATTAACCCAAGGCTGAATCAAATAAAGAAGTTTTTAAAATAACCTAAAACTTAAAGCATGGGGTATCTCATTGAAGGAATGGTTTTAGAATGCTCAGAATTCTTTGCCAAGCATTCAGAAACTACAGCCACAACACTTCTGTAAATCAGTGCCAGGTCAGAGGATTATAATTATTATTTACTATGATTATTCCTCTCGTGCCACATTACACTGGTAATTGCAGCTACAGTTGCAGTTAGGGCACCCACTTGTACTTTCTTATCTTGTAAACACCACATTCTGAGAAATTTTTCAGATGTAGTGAGGTATTTATATAGTCCCATGCTAAATCAGACACACTTGAACAAGTGTCCTGAGCCTGTTACATGGAACTGGGTAGGTACTGGATGGCCCACATGGAGCTGCATAGCTGCATTACATGTAATGGTGCTGGAGTTAATGGTGTCTGCAACAGCAGTCTTAACTCTGGATTCCTCAGCCTTAGCCAAGTTATATCTACAACATGGAAAACATTGTATGCTTCTGTTTGTTTAACAGGAGTATGATCCACATACCTCACCCTTATAAACAAGGAGAAAAGAGTTGGGTGCATGAGTCTTTCACTTCTAGCGCTGACACGGCGCTGGAGAAGGCAACAGATACCAAATAAAGCAATTCCTCGCACCCTGTCCCAAATCTGAGTCATAGCCCTTGGGAACTCAAGACCTCTGAATAGCATTTCCTTTGCCTGTTGTCCTTAGCTTATTAGCACACCCATCTGACTGAAGGAGGCTGCTACTGATTGTGTACCACCTCCAACAGTAATTCAGGGTGGGTCCTGGGGGGAAGGATGTTTGAAGTGCCTTGGAACAGAAACACTGCAGCCAAAACTTTAAGCAATATTGCTCCTCAGGGCTTAAACTCACTGAACTGCATGTCAGTGCTTGAGAATGCAGCGCACCTGATGAACAGAGAGGACATCCGATTGGGAAAAATTTGTAGAAAATCAGAAAAAATATCTCCTACCCTCCAGGAAAAGTTGCATTATCTGAATTGATGTTCACAGCCTTCAGTATAGCCCTGGAAAGTTCTATTTACAAAAGGTGGCAAGTTTTGTGTTTCGGCCAGGGTAACTGCACATACTGATACTACACTTTTGTTTCCATTCTTTTCTATTCCTGCATGTTACAGTCCCACAATTCCCTATAGCAGGGCTTGGCTGCCATACTTTGCAAGATTTTATGGACAGTGAAAACTACATGCTCATTATAAAATACTTCAGTGCTTCTGGTTCATGTTGGAATTATCAAGACTACTCATACTAGCTCCACAGGAGGCTTCTATGCTACTGCCCAAAAAATATCTGACTTACTGCAAATGCCCTGTGTCTGTTCTGAAAATGTAACATGAACATATCTGGAATCTCCAAACTGCACCGTGTCTCTGCCTAAGCTACTGAACCTCCATAAATCCTGGACAAATGTAGAAACAGCTCCAATTCATCCAACAAACAAATTTCCAGATGGAGAGAGAAGACATGCACAAGGAAATCAGACGAATCAGACCCGAATTCAGAGATGCCTTTGCTTTCCCTTGTCAAGAAGGATGTGTGCACACAGCCTCCTCTTTTTCTACTCCAGTCTTCTGACCCTTCAGCGCAGAAGTCAGTGTTTCAAAGGTATCATGTGACACACAAAAATAACATTTAGTTGAAAAGACCTTGCCTAATTAACTCAGCATGCATTTAAAAAGAAAGTTTGCTATAAATAGGGCAAACAAGAAGCACACATACCAACACAAAGCATCTCTCCATATCTTCCACTACCTATTGCCTTGCCTTTAACAATGAAGTATTTTCCAGTTACCTGAATAAATGCTTCTATTTACCGTCTCAGATAAATCAGGGCTGTATCTCATGGTATAGTTTCACAGGAATCTGAGAAAACCAAAAACCAAAAAAGGGTAAGGTTCTGTTTCCATTCTCTTTTATGCCATTCCTCCCTTCTTTGCTGTGGTCCCACCCTTGCTACTTGCCCAAGCCACAGCACTAATCACCTATTTTCATTAATCCATTCAGTTTACTAACTCAAGAAAATCCTGCCCTTTTCCTGCAGGGTGAACGGGGTATAGTGGACTCTCTCAAGGGCTAGATAACACACAGAAATTGCTGGGTGTGTTAGCTGGGAGCAAAGGAACAAGATTATCCTTTCAGCAGTGGTAAACTACTAGACCAGCTCACCTTGTCCCATGAAACCACAGGCTTAGAGGTTTACCTCAATGCTTGGAGCCATGCAGATAATCCAGTTAACCCAGCATCTTTACAGGGACTCTGGGGAAAGAAAGTGCTCAGCCAACAGGATGTGCTGCTCTCTGGACCCAGAGAACTCACCAGCAATCCAGAGCTCCCTGTTCTGCCACCGAAGGAGGAGAACTCCTTCTTCATAGCACCTCTCATCCAGAGCTCCAGACACGGCTGCATTTACATCACAAACATCAGTGGGGACTGCTCCTTTGGGAGATGTATAAAGGGAAAAGAAGGAGAAAGAGAGAAGAAACTGAATGAGAAACGAAGTGCATTTACTATTCTCTGCTTGCTTTCTTTTTTATTCACACATTTTTCCAGACCAGAAGTTAACTCCTTTTGCATGCTAACAAAATTTGATTTGTTTGTGGTGTTTTAGTTTCGTTTTTTTAACATGGACTCACATTTGCTGAGGTAAATCCTTTCAGATGTCAGAATCTCATCTATTTTAGTTAAATGGGAAGCAAAACTGTCTGCCAAAACTTTGTTGAAATTAAAATATATGGAAACAGAAGATTATCTTTCAGCAGAATTTAGGGGGAAAATCTGCTTTTGGCCATAGCCATGTAATATATTGGTACAAAGTAAGATCTAGTTTATTACAAAACGTTGGAGCAAGTTTTAATTCCTCTAATGTCATTTTAGAAGTATCACAGCATAAACTTGTGGTTCATGCAGAATAACATCAGTTATAAACTAGTACACATTGCTGACTGCCTTATTTCTAAAGCTTGTAATTTCTAAAATTATGTTCCATAATTAAACTAAACAATACTATAATATAAGAGCATTAGTTTAATGAAAACCAGTTATGTATCAGTCTTCAGCTGAATTTGCTCTTCACAGACTTCAGAAATAAAGGGATTAACTATTGCAAATCCTCCTGGTACTTTACATTTAATCACAAGCAGTTTATGATAATTTATTCCACATGTCTGATGCAACTGAAAAAAATTTGCAAATAAAGCTTGCTGATGCCTCCAGGAAGTGAGCTTTCATTCTGTTCTAATATTAGCAGCAGCCTGCACCAGTGCAACATGGAACACTCACTCCATACCCCCAGTGCTGTCAGCCATCATTTTATGCACGTACTAAACCACGAGTGTTTGACAGGGATTGGGCTGAGGAACATCTGCCACATGAGCACTGAAAGGCTATCAAGAACTGAAAAAGAAACTTTACTGATGTTTCAATCCAATGGTAGAAGAGTTTCAGAATCAATTTGCTGCTTTTTTCATAATTGAAATAAGGTCTCAAAGTGAGAAAATACATTTAACTCTGGCATATATTTTCCTGTCTTGATATTGCACATCCCCATAGTGATGGGTTGTTTTTCCATTTTATTTAAATCTGCTAGATTCTTGAAAATCGTAACTTTCTTCTTATACCAGGCTGCTGCAATGAGGAGTTGCCTTCTAGGGTTCTGTCACTGATGACTGGCCAAAATACTCCTTGGATGGCAATCAGGGGCTCACAGCTCCTGCTGAATTTCACAGCAGCGAGATCCTCTGGACTCACTGGTTAGCTCTATCCTGACTCTGGATGAGGCCAGGGCACCTGGCTCTCCCTCAGTTTACAGTTCAGAATTAACCAGGAAATCTACTACTGGCACACACAACTTCTAATTTGGGAAAAGAAAATACTGTCTGGCAAGCCTGCAAGGCTGCTGACCCTGGGCTGCTGGAACAAGGCAAATCACTGCTGCTCTGAGCTGCATCCTGAGCTAATCAGTCTTTCTTTGGCTTGCACAAATCCATTGAAACTGGTCTGTGTGAAGAGGAATCTGTGTAAAAGATCCACCACTTCTCTCATTATTTTATGTCCAGCTTTAGATGTATAAATTTGGCATTTGATGTGATTTTATTCTGAGCTTTCTGAGCTCCCATGTGAAAGTATAACATGGAAGCAGACTTTTTTTGGACCTTTAGGATTCTGTTAGGCAAACTATCACTTCCTAGGAAACAGTGGCATGCAAATGCCTGTCTAGAAGCTGCCTCCATGGCCTTCAGCTCTTATTTGCAGAAAAAAATACATTAAAATTAGTATTTAGACTGCAGAGAAAGCCCAGTTGGTATTTAGATTTAGACACAATTCAGTTGACATATTAATGACTATTTTCATTTGTCCATATTTTGGAAAGGGTTTCAAGGCTGGCTTCCCCTCCACCCCCCCGAAACATTTGTTCTCTATCTTCCTAACCATAGCTCTTCCCTAAAGGCTGTAAACCTAATTATGAGAACTAAAGAAATTGATTAATTTCCCAGTAGCACCATGTCTTCAGTCACCATGTATGTGTCATTAAGCAATACTTTGGTTTCCTAGCTTGCTGTCTTGTTAAAGCCACTTTTTGGCCCGCAGAGACCAGCAGAGCCAAGCAACAATAACCATCTTGGCACAAAAAGTACCACTGACCTTGAAATTCAGATTATTAATGCACTACAAGCACTTCTTGCAAAGCATTATTTCTTCATATTATATATTACCTTGCTATATGAGGTGGTAGGATCCAAGCTAGAAAAATTAATAGAAATCCTGCATTATTAAATGTCTTCAATCATTAATAAGTAAATAACTTTTTTATACCAATTTAGAAGCACAAAGCAGGTTTAAAGGGCTTGAAGAGCTTGTGCCACTGGGTAACAAAACATCAATTCTGAAAAATTAAAAATATCAGGTCAATTTTCTTTTTACAAATATGGCAAGCAGAAAACCAGATAATTAAGATTTAACAATCAGAATTTTGCTCAGGACACTGGTTTTGTAATCTGATAGATTACACACCCAGAAAATTTAGAAATGAGGTTTAAAATAATCACTATTTTCATTAGAAGTAAGAGAGAATGAAACCTGGTTGGTGTGGCATCTGAAGGATTCATTTGGCTTTGAAAACAAGAAGCATTGTTACATACCTGATTGGGAATATTACAGTTTAACAGCTCTGAATGCAGTGGGTAGAAATATAAGCTTCTGTGCCCCCTGCACTCAGATTAGGTAGCATTTCATTTAAGTTTTAAAAATAAAATCCCTGCTATTTTTGTCACCAGAGAAAGTTCTCAGACATGTAAATCACTAAAACTGCCCCACATGTTTCAGCAGAATTCATGCCATGTTTACAAGCAAGTATAAAACAAGGAAATCCTTCCCAGATACAAAGGCTCTTACTGCCTATTGTTTTCCCCAGATTTAAGCCCTGCTTCCTGTTGTATACCAGAGTTATTAATGTTAATCCACTACTGACGTGTCAGTTTTTATGGACATTTTCAAGAATTCAAATGGTTGCATGTTTATCATTTTAGCAATTCTTTGCTCTCAAGCAGCTTCTGTTTTCTCCGAAATCCAAAATATCCAACAGAAATTACATGAGCAAACACACAATTCTGTCATATGAATGATGATCTTTGAACACATTTCAGGAAAAAATGTGTGCTACTCTAAACAGCATTAAAAATAGCTTCTGTGCAGACACTGATTTCTGCTTAGTGGTATTTGCTCTGTCTGTGTAAATTAATCACCTTTACAGTGTAAAATGTGAGGGAAAATGATGAGTAGGGGAACGAGTGATGTGTATGGGAATCTGAAGGATGACACAGTTCCATTGTGTCTTTGCAGTGTAAATCTTTCCAGCTGTAAGGTTACAAAACAGCTCAGTTCAGGATTTTAGAGCAGGTTTGGTGTGTCTTTCCCTGAATCTATGGTTGGGTGAGGATTCAGAAATCTTGCTACTGGAGACTTTCTGCTAAAGAATAAACCCAGTTTGCAGAAACAAAAGTAGCTATTTCTTTTCTACTAGAAAGTATTAAAGCACAATTTGGAGTAATTCTCAGAATAAAATATAAAAATAGATTTGAATAATTGTCAGTTTATCAACATATGTTAGGTCTACATTAGCAATTTGGGCAAAATAGGAATGTATCAGTACATCAAAACAATTTATTCTCAGGCCTTTATGCTTACACAATGTATTTTTCTAGGGTTTCTCTTTGGACTAGATTTAGTCCTGCCCCCAGATTAAATGTCTCCCACATGCACAGTTTTATATTGCCCGAAGGATCAGTCACTGGTACAGACTGCAGTAATATTGAAGAGAGACGTTTAGGTAATACAATTTAACCACTGTCCTCAGTAAAAAATTAGTCTAATTAGGGTGAAATGGTATTTTATTCACTAAGAAAACAAGCATTCATCCTAAATTCCTTTCAGACTAAGGCATGATGACACATTTGGCATTAATTACATTGTGGTGCCATAACACTTATTTGCAGGACTGACTGCCACTGAAAAACATTTTCCTATTCCTTCCTTCAGCAAATTTCTAGAAATAATCAGTGTAACAAGCATAACAAATCAATTTCCAAGGGTCAGAGTACTTTGGAATATCTACTGCTGAAAACAAAAAAAGCACAAAGACATTATTTGCTCTTGACCACATTGAGAAAAATCATTCTGTCTCACTGCCTCCTCTTCCTTCCTGAAGTTGCAGCTTTGGTCTTCATTGTATCCACAAGGTTGCTGGAATTATCATTTGCTTTGCCTGACACTCATCATCTTTCATTCCCTCTTTGAATCTCATTTACAGGTTTCAACTTCCCCCTCCAAACTTCCTGTCTTTACCCTTCATGTCCAGTGCCTGCTCTGACTCTGGATCCTTGTGCTGCCCAGACAGCTGAGGGAAAAACTGCACCTCAGCACTTTTAAAAAAAAATATACAAATACATTATTCAGGATACTACTGTGGCAAAGCCTGAGGATTAGGACAACACAGAAATACATGAGAATAACATGCTGCTGCAAAGAATGGTAAGGCCACCAAAAGATTCCATCTGCTACCAATAAGCTGCTTCTAGTGACTCTACAGATAAGAGTCTGGACAACAAAAACTGTCATAAGGATGTTTTTAATTTCAGTACCTTGAATTGCCTTTTTTCCTTTTTACACTAATGACTGGTCATAAGCATATAAGCAATCTTACTCCAGTTAAACAGAAAATATCTGCATAGCTCTGGATATCAACTATCCATACTGCACTGAAATGCCTGTCTTAAATCATTCACCGATTATGAATTCTACTTGAAGAAAACTGTCCTTAAAATCTCTTTTTTCTCAGAAGTTCATTTCTCTTTCCTAGCCTGCAAATAACCCTAGTGCCGAAAATGGTAACAAAGAAGTTAATTTAAGTTATTATACCCCGCAAAAAATTGAAAATTTTACTGGCCTGTCTCAACAAACATTGTAATAATTGCCAACAAAAATCGGTAAAGTGAATCTTTTCAAATGTCCTCCAGGGATATCATGTGCTATCCAGTGTACCCATCACCCTGGTTTTGTCTAAGATGTAAGGAACTCTGAAGCATGAGCTGGAAGTTTTTACAGCTCTAAGAGCTGACATTATAATGCACAGATGACAATTCAGAATTGGTCCTCTGCTGCCCAATCTCAGTTTGAAAACATCATTAGAATCATAGAATGGTTTGAGTTGGAAGGGGACCCCGAAAGACTTCTCTTTTCCCAGTTCTCTCAGCCTTTCCTCATAGGACGGGTGCTCTATCCTCTCCTGGATGAAAGATAAGAGAACACTCAGTGGAGTTTGGTAGAGATGTATTCTGGACCACAGAAATAATGATAAGGACGATTATTTTCTAATTTCAGTTCTTTGAAGTAAACACAGCAATGCACTTTAAGCAGATTATGGTTGCATTTATCTGCCATTACAGGGAGAAGGATATAATAATCAAACATCTCCTTTAGTACTTCCGGAAAAAAATCTAGTCCATTTTTTGTTACATTTGATAACCTTTGCTAGGATTAGCAGTTCACCAGCTGGACACAGGCTAACAAAGGAATAAATTAAATGAGTTCATCCCAGGATATGTGAAACAATGAGAACAGTGAACCTTAGTAGCATGCTAAATTGGCATACAAATATGAACCTCTTACAGGAGCAGCAGAAGTTATTAAAGCAGCAAAGCTGTCCTCCAGCTTTCCCAATTTAACTAGAATTGTGCAGGATTCATAGCAACACAAAAGATGTCATACAATAAAAATTAAGAAGCACCAGTTATTGCCAGGCTTCTAGCATATTTTCCTGCTGTAGGGAATAGAAACACCCCTCGTGATTTTACAGACTGAAGCTCATAACTTTGATCAGCTTCGGCTATGATTTTGCAATAGCCAGGGCTATTTCTAACAATTCCTTTTGCAGGACTTGGTTTGGCTTTTCCTAGGAATAGACAGAGAGAAGAATCAGCCATTCTCAGTTGCAACCATTTCTTCTTTCAGATACATGTTTATTCAGTTTGTTTGCTTTTTCCTTTTTTTTTTTCAATCCCTTGGCAAGACTTCACAAACATTTCTGAGGAAGAAAAACAGATTAAAAAATTATTATTATAAGGCAATGCAGACTGTACAATAGAAAAACTTTTACTGAAAGTAAGAAAGCATACAATCTTGTTCCGAATAAAACTAGCCAAACTTCACACAACCATGACATGTACCTGCAACTTGGGAAAGGCCACATCTGATTTTCACAAATCATTGCTGCTTTTAGTCTCTTTCATACACCATAATATGGAAGATGCAACCAATAGAAGATGCTTTCTGCAGAAATAGTGTTACAAAAGCACACCCAAATAAGATACAGTTATAAAAAATACGTAAGAAGCCATAGGATTTTCAATATAACTTTCAGAACAGATCAAGGTGCTGCCCTTCAATTATATTGTAGTGTACATTTTACTCAGGATTTAACAAACAAGCACAAGAGAAGAAAAGAGAAAGAGAAGAAAAGAGAAAGGTGGTTACAAAAAATAATGGATAAATTAGCACATAATATCTATGATACTCAGAAAGTACCTACAGGAATAAATATCAGAAAAAAATACCTGTAACAGTTGAGTCTCATCAGAAGTGCCTATGAATTCCCAAAGGACCAAGCAGCCCTGATAGATTCTATGAACTACAGGATTGGGAAAAGAAAACCCCAAAATGAATGAAGAAAACAATTTGAGAGACAACAAAAGTAAACAGAGCTTGAGAGGTGCAGGACCATGAAATACAAGAAAGCAGGAAAAAAATAATGTTCATTGTAAAGCTGCCTTTAGAATGCAGCTGTCTACAGCTTCTTCACAAGGGGCAGAGGAGGGGCACTGTTCTCTTCTCCCTGGTGACAGTGACAGGACCTGAGGGAACAGTGTGAGGCTGAGAATATCCCTTCCAACTCAGGATATTCTGATTTTATGATTCCTTCTCTGCCATGATGTCACTATTCCATTCTTTATCAACCAGAACCCGATGGTCAATGTTGATTCTTTCTTCATTCTCCAAATCTGAAAGAATCAGGAGAATGCCACTTATTCCTCCATCCAGTCACTAAGAGGCAAACTTTTATCTCTCCCTTTCTCCTTACAGCTCAGATCTAGCTGGTGTCCCAAGATTAATTCACCTTTCTCCTTTCTGAATTTATTCTCTCTTTTCCCAGTCATATGGCCTAAATTTCCACATGAAACTTCTTTGCTATAATGTAACCAGTTTCCTGATGTTTCTCACTTTGCATTTTCACTAATATTTTGACATAAAAGCCTGCATTGTCACACTAATTGCACATTTGTATTCTTAAGCCTTGGGACTTGCATCCCTGCATGACCATCTCCATTCAGAATTTTTTTATCTCAAAGTTGACTCTACTGAATCATTTACATACCCTGTTACATCATGGGAAATCAAGCAAGTCTTCTGTAAGACACCATTGCTGCCTTAAGTTTTGCCAAAGACTGCTGCCAGGATCAACAGAGATTAAAAAGTTCTTTGTGGATTTAGTGATTGTTCTCCACAGAGAACTCTATCACCACATTAATTTTTTAAGAGAGAGAACAGTTTTTGATGCCAGAAGACTACATAAAACGAAGATATAAATGCAAATGCATTTCCTCTTTGATAATCATCTTATGCAAATATCAGTTCACTTACATCAGTGGTGTACCCTTCAACAAGAAGAAAATCTATCAGTTTCTCTCTTCTTGACTATAACACATTAATTTTTATATCACTAATTTTTTTTTTCCATTTCTTGTTTGCCACAGCTACTACTGCTTAAGATTGCTCAAATATATTTTGAGTTTCTCTTTCCTTGTGAAAGCCCTAGTTAAAAAGCTAAATAACCTTAACATTTATTTGATATTCCTTACTCCTCAGTAACTCCTATCAAGATGAAAAAAAAATTTTTTAGGGAGTAAGATATGAACAAATAGTATGGATTATGATGACTTTACGCATTCTCTTGAGAATCTGCTTCCTCCCTCCAAGATGGATTCTCAAAAGTTTAAATAATGGCAATGCTTATGGTCTAGTGATCTTATAATTAGTTCTGATATATTACTGAAAATACTTTCTGCTTCCAGAAGCAGGGAGAAGGGAAAGCTGCTCTTTGATTACCTCAATGAACATAAATAACATATTTTAAACACATTTTATTCTGAACTTTAACCAAGAGTTTCCTATACCTATGAGATGCCAGTGCAATTCCGAGCTGCTTCCAGGAGCTCCCCTGACTAAGAGGGGAGCACAGATCCCCCAGTGTGATCCTAGAGACCCCAGGGGAGCAGCACAAAAACACTGTTCCTGCAGACAGACCAGATACGCTGCCTCCTTTGTAAAGAGCTCAGCCCCTTGCTTTTACACTAATCCATTTTACTGGTGCGTTTTTAGGAGGCTTCAGTTAAAACTCTGATTAAAAATGGCCTCTTCTGTATCATTCCAGTCCACTGAAAAGTACATACAGGAGGACTCTTTCCAATACTTAATTTATTTCAGCAAGAAAGTTATTTCTCTGCAGAACAGGTGTTCATAGAATGAATGGTCTAGCCTTTCAATTTGGACTAGCAAATACACTTTGTACATTCTACATTGCAATGACCATTTTTAGCAATTTTCTTATTTATTACATTATTTGTGCTCTGTCCATTTGTTGCATCCTCAGCATGACATTGCAACACCATTGCTCTCCCACAGCTCAAAGAAAAGCCACCAACTAAGCAGTGCTAATTTACAAACCCATTGTGACATAGAAATGCCAAAATGTTCTGAGACTCAAATTAGAACAGTTGCCAGGATCTTCAGACATATAAAATATTTTCTGTAGGCTGTGATGTCTGACATAAATACACTGCCAGAGTAGGGTCAGCCAATTCAAAACCATAAATAGCAAAATGGTGGCAGAAAATGTTAAAAACAATTACAATACACAAGTTCTTTCCCCCTCAGGACAAAAGATTCTCATCACGTTCCTTTCTGCTCTGCCAAAAATATTTAAGTGATTCATGTTTTGCGGTATAAATGCATAAATCAGTTTCCGTTCCTGTTTCTAGACGGTTCATTTTATGTAACACAAATTCATGTAAACCAAAGTATTCTGTTCTCTATAATTTCCTTATCTCTAAACCTTAACTACCACAAATAAGTTTCTAATGGGGGCCAGTGGGATACAGTTTCTAACAAACAAATTTAGGAAAGGTTTGAAGATAGACTGACCCATATCTCCAGTGTTATTTGTGTAGATGATTACTTTGCTTCAAGACCGGAGCATATATTTGCACCATGGAAAATGAAGGGAACAGACTGGTTTCTATCTTAACACTGTCCTCACAGGGAAATCCAAAAGGAGGAGAGTGACATCATAGGGCAATGATTGATCCAATAGGCAATTCACAATAAAGGACAGGAATCATGCCACAGGCAAGGCTAAAAAGGGAAGCAAAGACAACCCTGAGTACTATCTAGAGATAGCCCTAAAGTGGGAACAAACAGAATGATCTGGGTCACAAGAGGTCATGCAGAAATGTTGCCTTCCAGTTTTAGGAGCAGTATGTTCACACTGGCAGGACTTTATGCCTGGACAACCCACACAGTCAAAGTCAGCTTAAGTCATGGAGCTTAGGGATAATTTTTTTCTCTACAGACACTCACGCTATTGCTTTTTACATACAAAAATTGCTAACAAAAGAAAATTTCAAAATCTCAAGCATGAGTATTCATGGAAACTAAAGTAAACAGATCAGTAACCACGAGAGACAGTGACCTGATTTCCACCCATTATAAATAGGACCACGCCTCAGGCACAGTGATTTTGTGTCAGTGCCCGTGGCTGATGACAGAACTCTGCAGTTCAGCACATGCAATTCACTCCATACCTTGGAAATGGGTGAAACAGTTCTTCAAGCAGTTCTTATAACAAGTGAACTGAGATCTTTTCTTAGCCAATGTCACAGCCACTCTCATTGCTATGGTCAGACACCTTGGAGAAATACTCCACAGCTTGGAAAATAAGCATTTTAAAATTGCCTAAGGGTAGACATACATAATGCACAGTCCTGTGGAGAGATAAATGTAAGAAGCAATAAAGCTTTGTTAGTGGTGTTTCTGCTCACATTAAACTATTTATTGCTGATGAAAGTATTATAGATTATTCAAAGTTAATACAGATCTCTGAAAAATACAGCATTATTTATTGGAGACGTACTTTAAAATTTCTATTTTGTTTCATAAATTACTGTTTCTGGAATGACAATATTTTCTGAGAGATACAGAACTCTAGTGGTTTTTCAAGTCCATCTGCTGAACAAAATTCAGCCAGGCAGAGGAGAAAATCTTCAAATAGCTGGCACAGTTAGTCATGATGGAACAGCTCAATTTGAAGAGAAAATATTCATTATACAATTTCTCTAAAGGGTATACTTTGTATACAAGTCTAAATTAGAAAGCAGTAGAAAATACCATGGAGATGTGGATAACTCAATCCAAACTAACTGGCAAGTATTTGGTTGTCTTAGACACATTGCAAATTATTCCTTTTCCTTCTCCAGCAGAATCTTTTGGTTATAAAACACCAAATGAACAATAATATCCATTTTGGATGTCTTCAACCAGATCCCACATAGGGTAAATTTCCACTCATGTACCTGTATCAGCAAACTTAGTTCCAATATGGCACACGAGAATCCTGCTCCTCTTTCCTGTAAAAGGTAGAGTGAAAGGTCTGTTAAATGGATTGCTGCATTTCAGAAAATGATGTACCGTGAACAGGTTCACAGCAAAAAGCATTACAGGAAAACTCCACACTGAATTCACAGCCAAAATGGGAGGCATCCCCACAAGTGGCAAAACAACAATCCTTAAATCATATCACATAAACTACTACATTCCTTTTGTTCTGTGAACAGAGGAGTGTTTGGGGCATAGGTTAGAATAAGAAACTGTAGCTATATTTTTAAGAAGTAGATTAATCACTTTAATAGCCAGAAACCTAATAACAGCAAAGAAAACTACCTCATAGCATGTGTCAGAATAAAGCTGGTGTAAAATAATAACATGAAAGGAGACAGATTGTCCCAGAGAACGTTTCACTCCTGTGCAGTATTATTTATTCTGTATTGTTAATAAAATTTGGCACACTCACAATTTTCAAAAGGAAAAAGAAAACAGGGAAAAAACCCTAGACACACTCCCAAGGCAGAAAAGGCAGGTATTAAAAACATTCTCATCCAACATGTGTGTGATTTGATGACTTATTTTTAGTATTTTTTTCTCTGCCACTTTCTCTAAAGATCACATTCATCTTTCATGGACTTAATATATGTTCACACCCATTCACACCTTGTCCTTTTAACCAAATTAAACCACACATGATAATTCGTACTACTGATATATACCAATGCATTTATAATTTAAAGTATTTAAAACACGTTCTATCTCACATATTTCTGACAAGCTTAAGACAATTAAAAGTCTAACTAGCCCAGCCTTTTACGTAAACTAATGGCTTAGACAGCTATATGTGCTATTTGAGGTCTTCTCAACCATCTAGTTATCTTTCATTAAAAACCAAAAAGAGAAGAGAAAAAGTGTAAAAGATCTGTAACTCCAGACAGTTGGAGAAGAGTCTCTGAAAGTAGCTGGCTATAACACCAGAAAAAAAGAAAAAAAAAAATTAATCCTGTTGCTTTCAGTAAATCACATAGACTTTTAATTTTGGTTAATTTGTATTCTGCCATGACTTGACACACAAAACAGAGAACAATTCTTTCACAAGCACAGCTTTTCTTCACACCGTTTAATAAAGCAAACAACTGTTAGGAGTAAACACAGATTTTATCTGCACAAAAGGAAACTCAGCTGAGTTGAATAGGCCTGTAACCTTTCCTGCAGGGATGATGTTAAATTTTCAAACATCTTTATAGGGAGCTCTTTTTGTTTGTTTACAGGAAATACTATATAATCAGAATTAAATCCTTCCAGTTGACAAGGATACTCACAGCATAATCCTATTAAGAGATACTTGGAGATATTTCTATACAGTTACATTTTAGTACAAATACTTCTCTCTGCATCAGAATGTCTAAGTAATTAAGTACAGACAGTGCATAAGGNAGTCCATCTGCTGAACAAAATTCAGCCAGGCAGAGGAGAAAATCTTCAAATAGCTGGCACAGTTAGTCATGATGGAACAGCTCAATTTGAAGAGAAAATATTCATTATACAATTTCTCTAAAGGGTATACTTTGTATACAAGTCTAAATTAGAAAGCAGTAGAAAATACCATGGAGATGTGGATAACTCAATCCAAACTAACTGGCAAGTATTTGGTTGTCTTAGACACATTGCAAATTATTCCTTTTCCTTCTCCAGCAGAATCTTTTGGTTATAAAACACCAAATGAACAATAATATCCATTTTGGATGTCTTCAACCAGATCCCACATAGGGTAAATTTCCACTCATGTACCTGTATCAGCAAACTTAGTTCCAATATGGCACACGAGAATCCTGCTCCTCTTTCCTGTAAAAGGTAGAGTGAAAGGTCTGTTAAATGGATTGCTGCATTTCAGAAAATGATGTACCGTGAACAGGTTCACAGCAAAAAGCATTACAGGAAAACTCCACACTGAATTCACAGCCAAAATGGGAGGCATCCCCACAAGTGGCAAAACAACAATCCTTAAATCATATCACATAAACTACTACATTCCTTTTGTTCTGTGAACAGAGGAGTGTTTGGGGCATAGGTTAGAATAAGAAACTGTAGCTATATTTTTAAGAAGTAGATTAATCACTTTAATAGCCAGAAACCTAATAACAGCAAAGAAAACTACCTCATAGCATGTGTCAGAATAAAGCTGGTGTAAAATAATAACATGAAAGGAGACAGATTGTCCCAGAGAACGTTTCACTCCTGTGCAGTATTATTTATTCTGTATTGTTAATAAAATTTGGCACACTCACAATTTTCAAAAGGAAAAAGAAAACAGGGAAAAAACCCTAGACACACTCCCAAGGCAGAAAAGGCAGGTATTAAAAACATTCTCATCCAACATGTGTGTGATTTGATGACTTATTTTTAGTATTTTTTTCTCTGCCACTTTCTCTAAAGATCACATTCATCTTTCATGGACTTAATATATGTTCACACCCATTCACACCTTGTCCTTTTAACCAAATTAAACCACACATGATAATTCGTACTACTGATATATACCAATGCATTTATAATTTAAAGTATTTAAAACACGTTCTATCTCACATATTTCTGACAAGCTTAAGACAATTAAAAGTCTAACTAGCCCAGCCTTTTACGTAAACTAATGGCTTAGACAGCTATATGTGCTATTTGAGGTCTTCTCAACCATCTAGTTATCTTTCATTAAAAACCAAAAAGAGAAGAGAAAAAGTGTAAAAGATCTGTAACTCCAGACAGTTGGAGAAGAGTCTCTGAAAGTAGCTGGCTATAACACCAGAAAAAAAGAAAAAAAAAAATTAATCCTGTTGCTTTCAGTAAATCACATAGACTTTTAATTTTGGTTAATTTGTATTCTGCCATGACTTGACACACAAAACAGAGAACAATTCTTTCACAAGCACAGCTTTTCTTCACACCGTTTAATAAAGCAAACAACTGTTAGGAGTAAACACAGATTTTATCTGCACAAAAGGAAACTCAGCTGAGTTGAATAGGCCTGTAACCTTTCCTGCAGGGATGATGTTAAATTTTCAAACATCTTTATAGGGAGCTCTTTTTGTTTGTTTACAGGAAATACTATATAATCAGAATTAAATCCTTCCAGTTGACAAGGATACTCACAGCATAATCCTATTAAGAGATACTTGGAGATATTTCTATACAGTTACATTTTAGTACAAATACTTCTCTCTGCATCAGAATGTCTAAGTAATTAAGTACAGACAGTGCATAAGGCTAGAAAACTATGGAAGCTTGCTGTGAATTCTATATATTAGCTACATGCTACAGCAAGACAGTGCACCTGCTCTTAATCACATGGCTAAGTATCATAGATGATTTGATAACAATGATTTATTACTGAATATTGATTTAGGTGGCTTAATTCTGAAACAAGAAAAATGTGTTTGGCTTTTGACATTCGGCTAAGACGAGCAAAGCTTTTTCCTTGTTTTAATTACACAGTTTCAGCGTTGCTGACAACAGAGCTAGGTGCAGGGAAGTGTCACTTACCACAACTGAACACTGAGTGGTGCTATTTGAACAAAAATGGATAGTATTTGGTCCTTAAAAGGTTTGGGATGTGCTAAATAACCGTTTGAGTAATAACTTTTGGGATAAAAAAACAAACAGAAAAGAGCCAAGTTTCACGTGAATTACTGTCAAAACTGCCTGACGATAACATGTAGTCCAGCTGTCCAAGCAAAAAAACATTTTATTTTAATCTTTGTAAGTTGTCCAGCATTGAAGCCTTATGATGACAAGCTTGCAAGAAAACCATGCCAGTTGTAAACGGATGAAGTGTGTTGTGCAAGGATCTACACCATCTCTGAAGATCATTGCCTTAGCCTATCTGGAAAATAAACACATGTCATAGTCCCATAGCTTAACTTGCCATGTAGATTTCAAACCAAGAGATTAACAAAGCAAAACATTTACAATCAAAACATTCACCTGATGCATTCACTCACACTAAACACGAAAAAGTTTTTCAAAATGAGGGTGGTAAAACATCAGCACAGGTTGCTCAGAGAGATTGTGGCTGTTCCATGCNTCTGGCCAATCCCGCCCCCGCCCTCCCCGGTCTGGCCAATCCCGACAGCGCCCTCCCAGGGCTGGCCAATCCGANAGGTGTTCCTGTCCACGGCAGGGGAGGGCTGAAACAAGATGGTTTTAAGGGTCCCTTTCAACCCAAACTCTTCTATGATTGACAGTATTCACCAACAGTGCAGTGATAATGCAGTGAATTCACTTGTTGTGTTAAACTGATGCACCTCTTTGTCTTAATATGGAGTGTAAAAAGCAAGTGCCCGAGGAGGGGCACTCGACTGACCTGAGCTGTTCTTACTGCTCGGGAGAAGAGACCGAAACGTTAAGTGGCAGAACAAGAGCAAACAGCCTCAGGTTGCTCTGGTGAAGCTCAGACTGGAAACTGATCCACCGAAAGGATTGTCAAGTACTGGAACAAGCTGCCCAGGGCAGTGGTGGAGTCACCACCCCCGGAGGTATTCAAAAGATGCGTGGACCTGGGGACACGGTTTCGCCTGGACCTGGCGGTGCTGCATTTACAGCGGGACCGAATGATCTCAACGCTGCTTTCTCCCCTCAAACGTTCCACGACTCCCTCCCGGCCCTGCTCCGCCCTCAGCACCGCCCAGGCCCCGCCTCCAACCCCGCCCTCCCCGGGCTGGCCAATGCAGGCCCCACCCGCTCCGCCCGGGCTGGCCAATCGCGGCGCGGCGCGGTCGCTATGGCGACGCGGGACGCGGCCCGGCCCGGCCATGGCCTCCTACCGCCTCGGGGTCCGCATCGGGAACTGGCTGGAGGACGAGTACGCCCATCAGGTACCGCCATCCCGGGCATCGCCGCCTGCCCCGCTCCCGGCTGTCCCCCGGCTCCCTAAATCCACTTGAGACGTGAGATTCTGGATTCTGCATAACATACCTGCTCCTCTCTCCTTTGCCAACAGGACCTCCTGAGGGATTTTATCCGTAAGAGAGAGCAAGGACAACTTTTAGTACAGAGATTAGCCAGACTTCAAGAGAATATTTTCAAGAGGGTAATTTTTAAAGACGGTTGTATCCACCTCCCCATGACCCCCCACAGAGTGACATAACTCTTATAATTGTTCTGCATGCACTAAGAATGATACGGAATTTATACACTAAACTACTTCTGATGTTAGGTTCAGATAATTCTGTAAAATATGATGTAAATTCTAATTTAGGTAGAGCTGTCAGTATCTTCTGATGGATTTGTTCACTTTGGAGACACTGTGTTGCTTATGAACCCAGACAACAAACCCTCGGATTTGGAAGGGACCTCGGAGGAGAGGGACCCTGAAATGTGTGGCGATGTGACTCTGGCTGTTGACATGGAAGAAGTATCTCTGTACTCGGATGAACCCCTGCAGATCTCACGTGGACTTAGTGCAGTCAAGAGAGTGGATCCCATAGGTCGAAATGCTTTCTGTATTGTAAGGTCTGCTACTTTATTCTGAGTTGTTATCAATTATTATTTTAGCTTTAGGTAACTTGTTTTGAGAAATATGCAACAAAGTTTGCTAATACAGAAAGGAATATGAGTAAATTTAATTTATTTAAGAAAGAGTCTTCAGTCATGCTTGATTCTATACTGCATATTACTCTGATTAATTTCAAGGATGTCTAAATCAGACGAAGTGTGAAGACAGAACCAAGTTCACTATCATTTGGTAAATTCTGCAGCTGTTTGTATTCCAATGGCAGACCAAACATGTCCAAATATCACTAGTATTAATATTCACTCTCCCATAAGCAGAAATATGTGTCATTGCTTTTGCTTTCCATGAAGTGGACATGGTTCTGTTCTAAAAGCCCAGCATAATCTCTCTCTCAAATAGGTATTTAATTGTTTCTGTTTGTTGGAGAAGAAACAGAAGACCAGGGTCCTGCTCAATAGTCAAAAGCTCTGCCTTAGGTTAAGATATTTTACCTATTTTAAAAGGTAAACAATACAAAATATTGTCACAAAGGAACATTTAACTGTAGATCAAAACAGACAAAAAACCTAAATAGTAAAACTGATGATTTAAATGTATCTTTTTTCCCCTTTACAATTTTAACAGTGTTGATGGAAATGCAGTGGGCGAACCACTTCGATATGGGCAAAACTTTCTTCTTGGGACAAAAGGAGGGGTTTCAGACAAACTGGTAAGGCAATAAAGTTGCAAATGGCAGCGGTAGCATATACTGATAGTGTGCATTGAATCCTCTCTAAGAATAGATATATAAAGCTGTACACTGGTGCAACATCTTAGTTTTACAGAACAGGCTCTGAATCATGCATAGATCAAGATAAGTAATACCTAATTAGAAAGTTTATGCTACTTGCCTGAGGTTGGGTGTGCAGACCAAGGGGGCTGTTAGGCAGAATGACTGAATAAAGGAAATCTNAGTGGTGGAGTCACCACCCCCGGAGGTATTCAAAAGATGCGTGGACCTGGGGACACGGTTTCGCCTGGACCTGGCGGTGCTGCATTTACAGCGGGACCGAATGATCTCAACGCTGCTTTCTCCCCTCAAACGTTCCACGACTCCCTCCCGGCCCTGCTCCGCCCTCAGCACCGCCCAGGCCCCGCCTCCAACCCCNATAACATACCTGCTCCTCTCTCCTTTGCCAACAGGACCTCCTGAGGGATTTTATCCGTAAGAGAGAGCAAGGACAACTTTTAGTACAGAGATTAGCCAGACTTCAAGAGAATATTTTCAAGAGGGTAATTTTTAAAGACGGTTGTATCCACCTCCCCATGACCCCCCACAGAGTGACATAACTCTTATAATTGTTCTGCATGCACTAAGAATGATACGGAATTTATACACTAAACTACTTCTGATGTTAGGTTCAGATAATTCTGTAAAATATGATGTAAATTCTAATTTAGGTAGAGCTGTCAGTATCTTCTGATGGATTTGTTCACTTTGGAGACACTGTGTTGCTTATGAACCCAGACAACAAACCCTCGGATTTGGAAGGGACCTCGGAGGAGAGGGACCCTGAAATGTGTGGCGATGTGACTCTGGCTGTTGACATGGAAGAAGTATCTCTGTACTCGGATGAACCCCTGCAGATCTCACGTGGACTTAGTGCAGTCAAGAGAGTGGATCCCATAGGTCGAAATGCTTTCTGTATTGTAAGGTCTGCTACTTTATTCTGAGTTGTTATCAATTATTATTTTAGCTTTAGGTAACTTGTTTTGAGAAATATGCAACAAAGTTTGCTAATACAGAAAGGAATATGAGTAAATTTAATTTATTTAAGAAAGAGTCTTCAGTCATGCTTGATTCTATACTGCATATTACTCTGATTAATTTCAAGGATGTCTAAATCAGACGAAGTGTGAAGACAGAACCAAGTTCACTATCATTTGGTAAATTCTGCAGCTGTTTGTATTCCAATGGCAGACCAAACATGTCCAAATATCACTAGTATTAATATTCACTCTCCCATAAGCAGAAATATGTGTCATTGCTTTTGCTTTCCATGAAGTGGACATGGTTCTGTTCTAAAAGCCCAGCATAATCTCTCTCTCAAATAGGTATTTAATTGTTTCTGTTTGTTGGAGAAGAAACAGAAGACCAGGGTCCTGCTCAATAGTCAAAAGCTCTGCCTTAGGTTAAGATATTTTACCTATTTTAAAAGGTAAACAATACAAAATATTGTCACAAAGGAACATTTAACTGTAGATCAAAACAGACAAAAAACCTAAATAGTAAAACTGATGATTTAAATGTATCTTTTTTCCCCTTTACAATTTTAACAGTGTTGATGGAAATGCAGTGGGCGAACCACTTCGATATGGGCAAAACTTTCTTCTTGGGACAAAAGGAGGGGTTTCAGACAAACTGGTAAGGCAATAAAGTTGCAAATGGCAGCGGTAGCATATACTGATAGTGTGCATTGAATCCTCTCTAAGAATAGATATATAAAGCTGTACACTGGTGCAACATCTTAGTTTTACAGAACAGGCTCTGAATCATGCATAGATCAAGATAAGTAATACCTAATTAGAAAGTTTATGCTACTTGCCTGAGGTTGGGTGTGCAGACCAAGGGGGCTGTTAGGCAGAATGACTGAATAAAGGAAATCTAAAAAAGGAAAGAAAAAGAAATCACAATTAGATTGTGAATCATGGAAGAATTCTTCAAGGAGATTTTTTGGGTTTTTTCACTTTGAACAACTCACTTAAGAGTTGGAATTGATAGTCCTCATGGGTCTAGCTCAGAATATTCTGTGAAACTCCAAGATGAGAAGACTTTATGGCGATAATGCATAGTAAAAATATAAAGTCATACACTATTCTATCATTCTGAGGAAGCAGATTTCTATTAAATGGTAACATTTTTCCCTCTGCAAATTAAAAACAAATAAGGCATTACACGTATGTATGCATGCAAAATAAATCACCACAACTTTAAAAATGTTTTCCTTCTCAACAATCATTTTGGTGAGATAAAAATATTTGGAAAGTAAATTCAATTTTAAATTAATATTCACAAATCTGCATATAGAATAACTACTTAATGAGTTTATCAACAGTATAGAATCTATCCTATGGGGTTTACTTGCATAGTTTTAGCTGGGAAGACTGATCAGTCAGGATCTGAGAGAAAAGTTTTTTTGGTTCAAAAATATGTTTTAAAATTACATATCTTGTTTCTTTTACATTAATACTGTCCTTAATATATATTTTTATTTACAGTTCTATCTGGCAAGTGACCACAAAACATTTAAAGATTTTGCTAAAAAATCTCGCCTTCAGAAAGTATTTTTGACAGCTGAGGTTTCCTATTTGGCTCTCTGGCAAGCTAAGTCCTTGGATCCACAACTGCGTCTTGAACATGAAGGATTTCCAGTTCCTGTAAGAAATTAAAACTGTAGGAAATGTTATGAAAATTTAATTGAAACAGGTGGACTACTGAGAAAAAAAAAGTTGATTTTTTTTACATATTTCCCTTATGCCAGTTCTGACCTCTACATTTAGGAAGGGGGAGAGGGAAGGAACAATCTCTTTAATTAGGGAATCTGCTTATACAAATATATGTTTCTACCGTTCATTTTGAGGTTGACTTGTTCAGTTTTTCCCATCAGAAATTTTCAAAGGTTGACATTATCATGTTGTGAGGGTGCATTACTTTCCTGTTTTTGAGGCCTTTTGACAGTAAATTCCATTTCCAATATTTGGAGATATGATTAAATAAGAGGTCTTGTACATTAAATGTCTAATAAAATTCTCAAGGCATCTGAATAAGTGGATGGTTTTCCAAATGTTTTCAACCTTTTGTATATACAGTATTTTCCTGTACTAGATAACTGCTAGGTTTCCTGCAGTGCTAGTGTACAATAGAGTACCACAAATACAACTGTTCCTTTACAGCCTTGAACTAAGACTCATTTACATGAATAAGCTCACTAATAAACACAGTAAAATTAACTAATTTTTAGAGACAGTCTTTTTTTCCAGTATTGGTTTAAAAATGTTTGTCAAGTGTCTTCAGTTGTTCTTTTATTTTCCAGGCAGACACTAAAATTATTATTACTCATTGCTACACCAATCGCAACTTAGCTGTTCCACGGACCTTCTGTGTGTGGTAAGAATAACTTAACAACTGGCAGGGGTGTGCACAGCAATGTGCCAACATCAAGAATTACTGTGAGGAGCAAGAGAGGTGGTTTAGGAATGCACTGAGGAAATGGAAAATAATGCAGAATGTCAATTCTCCTTTCCCTTATTTTAATTGGCTGTAACGTGTGCTGCTGTTTTGCTGCAGACAGTTGGATCAGTTTTAGTTGTTTGGATTTTTTTTTTTTTTTTAATTTTTCATTACCATATCATGCTTTCAGTTTTCTTTAGTTTCTTGGTGGTTCTCCCTTTGAATACCTTCAGTTGTTCGGGTTACTTTTGAAGGAAAAAGAAATTATATACCAAGAAGTGTAAGGAACAAAGGATCGAAATAAAATCACACTGCATAAAACTCTATATGCTTATGTCCATCTGAATCAATATCTCAGCAAATTGAAGTTAATCTCTCAATTCAGTTAATACACATGCATTAAATTAGTATTGATTAGGCCTTGCTAAGGAGTATTCCAATGTTTCCCATTAACTTCTTAGCAAGACCTGACCGAGGATTTGTGTAAGGTTTTTGAGGATGAAAGGTTGAAAGTCTGAAGATGAAGAAGTTATTAAGTAGCCAGAATTCTCCTCAGTCAGAGAGAAGTGGGGATGAGGGCCTAACCAGCTTTTACAAATTAAGTTGTTGTATCCGGGCCTTGTTTCTGCTGTAGAAAGGTGGCATTTATTTTAGATTTCAAATTCCTAAATTATTCATAGGAAACAAAGTGGATTATTGTGTTTCTTGAAAGGGTCTGGTATTTGAAAGTATATAGTGATATTTCTGAATAAACTAAGAGAAAAATGAGAAAATCTCGAACAATTTGCAAGTAATGAAGATTTGCTGAATTTGTATATATGTTAATTCTCCCTGCCTATCCCATCTCTTTTGGCTTTGCAGGTCTTATTTTGGAAGAGAATTTGAAGTCATTTGTCACAATTATCTGGACTCCCACAGAGTTGAAGAAGATAAGAATCACTGGGAGATAATTACAGCAAATCCTGGTCCTGAAGATGGTACGATGCTTGACAGACCCAAAGCTTTCCCAGAAGGGTATAAGAATGAATTTGTTTCATGAAAAGAGAGAGAATATAAAAGCCCAAGACTACAGCCAGGAGAGATTGATGAGACTCTGATTCTTGTTTCTTTCTGTTTAGATTTTAGAGATGTTTCTTTTAAAAATGGAAATGAAAGTCTGCCATTAGTAATATTGCATAATCTCATTAACTCACCAAGGCTGTAATGGGCAAAAAACTCTTAAAATTTGATGAGCAACACATCAAAAACTGTAAATCAGGAAAGGCTCCTTTTCCCATTTTCACCTTCACTGATGACAAAAGTTGTCAGAACCACGGATACCTAATAGATTTTCATTAAATTACTGGCTCTTGGAGTATATTTAACCAACTCTTCCAAAGCCAAACCAGTGTTACAATTTTTAAAAGGGTGAGTGGTCAGTTTCCAAAACACTGAAAACCAAACACACTCAAAGTTATCATGAGATGCTTTGACATTTAAAGTTCATCTGAAAGAAAGTTGGTTGTTGAGCTTGTTCTACCCTCCATCTAGCACAACATTGCCAATTTTTAAATCACAAGTGAGATTTTTTTGAGATTATCTGCTAATTCATGGATATAAATTGAGTTTCTTGATGTTTGTCTGTATTCTAAACACTTTAATATCAAGTAGTCAAGAACTTGAGCACAGTGATACAGACTAGGGACTTACAACAGCCTTTTCCATGCATCACCATGTTCCATTTACCTCACCCACAGCATTTCCCAATCCATAGTAACTTCTAATATGTTTGAGAGTAAGGTAAAATTGTCAAAGAAAATTGGGCACCCATAAGTTTCATGAAAGTAAATACTAAAGCAGAAAACAAATATGACAGGCTGTAAGTTTATTCAGTAAGAAAAAGATTGTAGTCTATCTTCCTACCTAATTAGACAAGAGAGTAGCCACATTAAAAAAAACAAAACAAAACAAAACAGAAAGACCTTTGAGGGTAGAAATTTCAACTGAAACTCACACTTTCTTAAAAAAAACAAACAACCAAGTATAAAATGCAAAGATGTGGAAAACTGATGGCATTACTACATAGATTGACCTGTCTTAATATAGATGCTGAAAAAGCATCACAGAGAATCTTCTGCTGTATGACATTCCATTATATCCATTTAGTTAAATATGTATTTCTTTCATCTCTTACTGTACCACAAGAGCAAGCTCTTTCTGCATGAAGTAAGTGACTACCCGAGTAAAATACTACACCAATCTCCATTCACAAAAGATTCCAAAGATCTTCAGTGATTATAAAGGTCAATTAAACTTTCTAAGTTTTCCAAAACAAACTCACTAAACTTTGATAAAAGAAGGGATTGGTCCGAAGATATCTTTAAGCCTTATTCCCAAATAATCTGTCTGAAGCCCACAGGCAAGGCCTACAAAGTTTTACCTTTATTCAATATAAATTAAGTCAGCAGACTGCAGCATCAGCTAACTGGCATTTGGCATACAGGATCTCAGAGCAGCAGGCAGATCATGCTGCTGTGACATGCAGGTTTGCTTTGAGGGACTGTACTGCAGAGGACAGCTTTAGAATCAACTCCTTGTGTGCAAACCTTGACAAACCTATTATGGACAGGCTGTTATAGAGGAAATTATCTTTAGGAACTTCTTTTGACTTTTTCCTTTAATTTTCTATGTAAGGATAATTAACATGATATGTGATGTTTTTCTAGAGGGTCTGTTAATAGTCCAACATTCAGAGGTTAAAATTTGCACATTTTCACAACGGGCTGACATAAATATGCTTATAATTTGTAGATATTAAAGTTTAGTAGATAAAGTTTTGTAGCCACTTAAACTGCATGAATGCATTATAGTGTTTCTTACTTGGCCATTGTGGACTTTTACTGGTATTAGATGCAGCTATTTCCACTCTAAGTCTCTTAACTCTGGATTAAATGTAGGAAACAAGAAGAGGCCTTAAACCAAAACCATTTCTGAAACAAAGCTTCGTGTGAACTCATGCAGGAATGAGGACTGTGCGGGCAGGGTGCCTGGGCTGGCTGATGTTGGGGTAGGAGTGTTTGTGTGTATGTTTGAGTGAAAGGAAAGCAATGCACGCTGTACAAAAAACAAGTCTTTCAAAGACTTAGAGGAGAAACAAAGTGATAAACAGATACAGAAATGAGTACAAAAGCAGGTAATGTTGGAACTGGGTGTTGATTAAAAGTGGCTTGGAGACTTGTGTGTTTTGATCACTTTGTGCTCATTGGTAAGGATTTATTGAGCTGAAAATAAACAGGATTGAATTAACATTCCTGATTCCATTAGCAGTGCTAAACCCAGAGATTTGTGCATAGCTATCATATCATATCATACATATTTATAATTAATCTAATTCACTATGACAAATACCAACAAATACTTGAACTGTTTCCCAATTTTTTTGAAAAGCTGTTTTTTGCACTTCTTAATATTGTCCACACGATGGAAGCACATGTTTCTAAACAGCTCAATTCCTGCTGTGTCTATAAAACAGCCTGAGATGTTTAAATCCAAATGAGTCCCTGATACAGTGCCACAGAAGGAAACCAAGGTAAAACAGACTTGAATTCTAGGCTAGGATATGTCATTAATGTTGCATCATGTTTTTGGAAAATAAAGTTAAGCACAAAAGTAGACAGAGCAAAGCAGGACATTGTGTATTGCATACAATCAACTTCTTTATGTTAATTAGAACATTAAGTAATTTGTAACCAAAGCATAATTAGAGGAAATTAGGAGCTTTTTCTTTCACTTTCTATGTAAACTTGATGAAACTATGAAACTTGATGTGTGACAAATGATGCATATTTTTATAGGGGCACTGTTATTTCTTTTGCCAGTTTACAGAAATTAAAATTATGCCCATTTTCACAACAGATTGACATAATTCTGCTTTGATTCTCTCGGTATGAAACTAGGAAAAAATCAGGCTGTGTAGAGTGCCTGGTAGGGTTTGTAATTTATCCATTTGTCGATAAACATGGGATTTAATATAAAGAACTATGGGATTGAATATAAAGAACTATGGGATTGAATATTAGTGGGGAATATGAACAATCCTGCTATTGCCAGTTAGAGTCACAATATTTCTGGTGGATAAGGCAATGGAGACCTGAACCACACCCCAGACCTGACCACTGTGTTGCTTTTCCTTGTCCTAATACTGCGTATCATGAAATATGGGCAGTGATGCTTCCCTCCTTTGCAATGCACTTTGCTTTTTGTTGGTGTATGGCACAGCCATGTATTAAAAAAGCTTTCAATGCTTCTTCCAAATTCGACCCGATATGGACAGCTCCACAAAGTACATTGTGGGAAGATAAAACCCACTTTGCCTCTGTTCCAGACAGCTCAAAAGCTGTTAGCACGAAGCTGATCCTAAGCTATTAGTCCTTGCTGAGGGACAGGGTGCATTAGTCCAAATTTAGTGGTGTATTACAATGGCTTTTCACAGGCTTGAGGCACAGAGAGTGCTCATATCTGCACGTTTTGCTGAGCAGATGTGTGTTAGCAGCATGATATTGAAGTAGGAAAGAGAATTCAGAGTCAGCAGAGAAAAACTGACTGGTTAACTCACACTTTGGTGGCACTAAAAAATGAAAATATGGTTTAAATATGTCTTTTCACTTCCCTCTCTTTCTCATTCTTCCCCAACTCGTATTTCACATCACATCACTTCTCCTCTGCTGTGTTGTCTAGCCCAAACTGATTTACTGTGGTTATAAAGTGCTCTTCTAGCACTCAGCACAAGTTCCTGGCCTCACATCTAATCTCATCAGTATCTTCAGAGCTGCTTTTCTGTTCAGTGATTGTCATGAAGCATTGTTTTAGCTCAGATAGCTGATAGAGGAGGAAGTCATATGCAGGTTTAGTAACTGAATAAAACATCTGAGGGGGAAAAAAAGGCACAGAGAACATTACAATAAAATTCCACACATCAGTGGAAGAAAATATCCAAGCACTGGAAAATTTGGTGGAGTTGGCAGGTAAGAGGGTGATTTTGATAACATCTGTGCCCACTCACCCTAAATTAATATTGCACATCCATTGTAATTTGAGTGGGGTGGGTGTGAAATGATCTTTTAAAACCATAGCTGTTGTTTTAGAAGCACTTAAGACTTCAATGTATGAAAATTAAACTAAGGAGGCCACAAAAAAAAATTAAAAATACAGATGTGATATGGAAAATACATTAAATACAGGTGGAAATCAGGAAATCTCTGTGTCAGTTTGTCAGCTACACTTCCCTTCTAATTCTGTTCTGTTTTAGGCTTTGTCCCAGGTCTTGTATCCATTCTCTGCCTGACCTGCCTTGTTTCCTTGCCCGTACACAGCACAGAGGGGCAAGCCTTGCTTTGTCAGCTCCCCCCTTCATGCTGGTTTGGCTTAGCCCTGAAAGCTGTGAAAGGAAATCTATTCCTCAACACTCGATTCTCCTGGCAAAGAGGAGGAGTGGGAAAATCTGTCTCCTTGCTGGATATGTGCTGTTTCAGCAGGGATATGAGCAGCCATAAGGACATCAGCTACAGGATTTACATGATAAATTAGCATTACTGACAATAAGAGAGACAACTTGGCATAAAGACACTGGAAGACCCCTCCACTTTGGGGTTTTGGGGTATTTTTTTGGTCAAAACTGTGCGTAGAGGGTATGTAATGAAACAATTGACACTTTTCTTCCCTTTTTTTTCCCCACTACTGGCTTGTACAAGGCAACATCTTTCACTAAACAGAAGAGAATCGTCAGTATGGTGCTAGAAAGTGTTGCTATAACTGAGGCACTTTCTCTTGACAAGTGTCTATATTTTCTGGCAAGGAGGACTCAAAGTATAGCAGAATCGGCACATTTAAACATTTAAAAATGCCGGATAACATCAGTATTCACATCCAGTGATGAAATTAATTAATACACATGAATCTCTGCTCTAAGTTTATATGAGAAGCTTAGAGACCTAATTTCCCAACATCTGTTAAATGCTGCTTCATACAATACGTCAAAACAAAACTAAACAGACCATCCAGTTAGAGGCCAGCTAGAATATATGTTTCTATAATGCTGGTCTTGTTTTAATTATAGCCTCCTTGGGGCTGTGACCATATCTTCATCTTTATCATTTTTTTTCCAAATACAAAGAACTACAGCAGAGAAGCTCAGTAAGTAATAGCACAACACTGTTATTAAAAGTGTTTGTAAGATGACAAGAAACTGAAGAAAACCTGGTACAAATAACCAGAGATACTGACATATGAAATCTGCACATAAAGCAGTGCCAAGTGGCAAACTCTTAGTGTGGGGTATGAAGATTCAGCTGCCCAAGTAATTCTGATGTTAGTAGGAGTTGCTAGGAGAAGATCCCACAAACCACAGTGCTGTCCCTGTGGGTCTGACAAACCCACAGAGAGGAATAAGAATTATCCATGGTAGTATTTATTCTTATGCATATATTTAGTTTTTTAATTATATGGCATACTAGTTAAAAATACCTAACCAACTCTTAGCACATGTCCCATTTGCAAAAGAGACAGCAGTCCTGAGAAACTGAAGAGCTTTTTCTTCAGTTTTTTCATGTTAAAATTTTCAGGAATTATATTGTACATACCTTTGGAGATCTTAGTCTAAGAAGATAATTTTCAAAAATTGTGTTTAGATGTTCCTGAAAACATTACCAGTACAATTTATAAAGATATTAAATTCCTAAGCAAAATGAAATCAAGAAACTAGTGAATAAGTAGAGCACTGAACAGAAGTTTGAACTACCTTTCCTTTATATTCAAATCTCTTATAACTCCTAAAATGCTAATGACTGTGGTAATTGTTTCAGGGTCTCTAAAAGATCAAACAGAGCTTTGTGAAATCCATGTCAGACAGAAATTTCTATCCTTCCTCCCTGGTTTCCTACCACTTCTCTTGCTTGGACTTTCTGCCTCTTCCATATCCTGAAGAAACAACTGAGCAGTTGTTTGGGGAAAAGTTTAAGGTTCATCAGCTTTTCCGGTCTTTTTGCTGACAATTTTGGCAGCATCAGTTTAGCCAGAACACCCAAGATGTATTATAGTCTCAAAAATAACCAGTGAATGTAACTGCGCCATGAAAATAAACACATATAGAGAAATAAAAATGAATTCCTGCTATATACACATACACACACTGGGAACTTTTATGCTAACATGGAAATCACATGCAGTACAGCATATGCAGGAGAACAATCTGTCCTCATGTAAGAGAATTAACTGGTTTCTTTTAAAACTACCTGAAGTAATTATTTCTTTCAGTGTAATCTATAGTGATCAGGGACATATTCAGGTCTGATTATGAATGGCTTCATGGCATCACATGGTGATCCAGAACAGCACTCTAGCTATATTTACTGCTTCACCATGCACCCTTTTTTCTCATCAGTCTTCATTCCCCTTTCTGCTTTCTGGACATGTCCTCAAATCCAGCTAACCTTGGATTCTACTCACAATCTTACAGAGAAACTAAAAATTTGCCTAAAGATGGCCTAGCACATTGAGCTGTGCTCTTTGATCCCAAGCCAGTCAGGGTGATAATTCTCTCCAGAGCATATTGAGCGGAGGGCTTAGATCATTTTGTGGTCAATAATTCATAATTACAACAAAAGTAACTTTAAACCTCATTGGCATAATTTCTGTGATAAGCTCCCAATTTATTTTACTGTGTTTTGTGAATTTGCTGCCAAAATGGCAGTTGAAATTCACTTTTAAGACTTTCTTATTGATACACCAGCTTTGGATCAAATCGGGAATTCCGCCAGAAGTCACCATATTGTAAGAAATATTTATGACTAATAAAACATTTTTAGTTCTTGAATCAAACTAACATACATTAATAATTTAAGCAGGTTGCTGTGGTATTAGTTGAATGCATTTCAGGAGTCCCAAGCAGGTATAGTTGAAATCCTCAGCATTCAAGCTCTTGTACAGAATGGGCAGCTTGAAAGGCAACTAACGAATACCTCCTGCTTTGTTGCCTTGGGAGGGGAAGCCAATCAGGATAAAAGGGAAGGGCTGAGTATGAAACTTCAAATCTCAGAGTCTTAGTGCAGTTAGCTCTGGCCTGACAAGCCCTTGAGGAAAGCAGTCAGCCATGGTAATCGCCTAGACAAGCATCAGGGGATGAGACAGCCACCCACAGCTGCATGGCATTACAAATTCATGTTTATATCTGCTGTGAAGTAGAATGTCTAATAGATCATGATTATAGATATGGGGGCTGGGCTAATTTCTTACAGATTTCTAATATAGATGGAAAATTGCTGTAGCTGAGGTAAGGAGCAGTAGTTAATGTTGTGTTTTGTTTTTATGGCAACACTGGAACTCAGTGATCAAGGTAGAGGTGAAAAACAGAGACCAGCCAAGCCAAAAATTCCCTCTGCTTGAGCTTTGTGTCTCCAGACACTGTTTCAAAGGAAGACAAAGCTCTTTCCATTTCCCTGTTGAAGACAGGTAATGGTGTTCTGCTCTGCACTTCCTCATGCGTGTAATCATGTGCCCACTCTTCCCTCATTTATTATATCTGTGCATCACTATCCCTACTGGGCATAGCTATTTCATAAAGGTAGTCAGAAGTAAATTGTGGATATTTATTAGGTGCTAATAAGAAGAACAAAGAAATATTACAAATAAAATTATTTTCATTGTTCTTAAGTATGTTGGCATTCCAAAGTTTCCCATAAAATTTATCTGCATATACTTGCTCTCAAATGGCATCAAATTCCACAGGTTGAATTAATCAAATTAATAATTTTTATTAAGTTATCAATTTATCCAGACACAAGTTCCCTAGACCTTGTGTCTTTTCCCCATGCTTGTTTTTCAGAAACAAATTACAATTTGTTTAAAAAGAATGCATCATCTATCTCAATAATTACATGACCCCTGTATGGCATCACATGCATGACCTTTGCTACAACATAGCTTATTGTTCTCATTGCTTGTTGAAAATTTTGGTGCTTTCACAAGTACTTGAAATTCAACATTTCTATCTGCCCCTTGCTAATTAATATCTAACCATATATGAACTGATTGTGCTGTGTTGGGTGGTTATGGAATTTTGTCTGTAAGTGCTAACTGATTTCAAACAGTGCCACACTTGGGAACTACTGAACGGTTTCTTCTGAACACTGGGCTTTATACAGCATTCAGAAACACCAACACAAATTCCTGCTTCCTATGAAATTAGCTTAACAAGGATTTGGGGAGTAACCATGTACTCCACGGTTGATGTGTGTGACCTTTTCATCCAAGTAATTATTTCTGAGAACAGAACGTTCATTCATCATGGAAAGAATTGAGGCAAAGTCAATTTGTCCCACACATTTGGCCTGTTACATGACACAGCCATTTGCTGTTTGGTTTTAGAAGTTAAGCACTACATATAATCCAGCAAGTGGTGAAGGTTTTTTGGTCAGCCCATGTAACCTATAACAATCTTAGATCTTCTGCAATAATATCAGGTTATTTTTACACAAAATATGTCAGAATCAGTGTAAATGCCCAATAATAATGTTTCAAATATGTTTGAATGTATTCTACAAAAGAGAACTTTTTATCATGCTAGGGTAAGTCAGCAATTTTTGCAAATGAACAGCATAATTAAGTGAGAACAATCCACCTGTGTAACTGTCATGAAGAGAGTATTCATCACCTGGAATTCTATGTGCTTCAACATAACAGCATGGTAAATTTCCTGAGGGTGGGACCATGAAGTTGAAACTGAAATGATAAGCAATAAAGGAGTTCTTAAAGAGTTCAGGAAACAGATCCATGAAACAGAATTTATAGAGAAAGAGAAGAACACAAACTAAAGCTCTTCAAAATATATTTAAACTTGCAGAACTACCTCTCCCTGCTGAGAATCCAATATGATATTAAGCTTCTGCAGGTGAACCTAGGTTATCTTCCCCACAGAAATAAAAAAAAAATCTTATTACAATTTAGTAGAAAAATATAGCCACAGTTATATTCTTCAATAACAGTGTACAAAGCTTTGTGTTCATAGATTTCTCCCTTGTTCATTGAAGCTAAAAAGTTTGCTTGAAAGAGCCTTTTAGAGATCAAAGAGGATTCACCTTTGCCACAGTTAAAAACAGTTTGTCTCATACAGTTCCTGTTACTGCAAAAAATATACTAGTATGATAAAGCCACTGGTTATGGAATAAAAGTGTATTTGGTTTAAGTCTCACATTTCATTAAGCTACATAACATTTGAATGCTGAGTACAATCAGGACAACACATAGTAAGTTACAATTAATAGCTTCACTTAGGTAAAGAAAACAAATCATTAGTGAGGTGAATTCATTTCACCTGATCTTGCCAATTACTGCATTGCATTCTTCCAGTCCAGGACATTAATGCAAAATATGAATGACTGAGCAGGCTTTGGAAAAAAGAGCTAAACAGAAACGTGCTCCCAAAATGGATTAGGAGGGTATTAAATGTTGAGATGAGATCAGCCACTTTGCCAAAACCAGTGATCACTGCTGTGATAAATTGCATAGAGCAAAATAAACATTCCAGGAAGTTCTAATTACCTTAATGATGAACTTTTATGTAACCATATTTGTGATTCAAATGGATCTGCCTTCACATTCCAGTGCTCTGACTTCTGCCTCATGCCAATATGTACACAGACTGCAAAGACATCACAATGCAACAATCTGCTGGAAGAAAATGAAACAACTTCTTTAGTCTCTTACTGCAAAACACACTCCTCAGACTTCTTATAATGGTTTTCTGAACTCTTCCCACCTTGTTGCCATCTGTGCTAAAATGAGTGGATGCCAGAATTGGACATGGAGTGCTCATTTAATGCTTTATTCAGTAGTAAGGATCCTGTTCTTCCTTGATGCTTTTTGGCACATGCATCCATTTTCAAGGCTGCATTCAAGACCTTAGTGAGGGTGGGTGGCCTGGGGATAGCTGGAGAAAAGAGTTACATCTCCAAACCCCACTCCTGTTCTCATTTCTCTCTGCTTGAGCAGTTTGAGAGCAGAACAGGCTGTTCCACTGCGGCCAAAGACGCAGGGAGGGGAAGATGGAGAAGTGACATTTGGTGCACAGAACAGGCTTGGGCTCAACAGTTAGACTAAGAGCACCTGGGAGCTGCTTTTCTGAATTCAGCTGAGAGAGGATTATTCCACACTGCTCTGGAGAGATTGAAAGAGACTCTTCTTGCAAACTGAGATTTTGATTTCCTCTGTCCTGCCATTCTGCTCCTCTAGGTAAACCCTAGCTTTGACTTTAGATACTCTGGCTGTACTTGATCCTATAGAGTTTTAGCAGCCAATTGCCATTAAATTCTTTAATAAAGACATTAGAATAATGGATAAAAGTATAATTTTAGGGTTATAATCTAGGTGATTATTTTCAATGTCATAAAATGTCTAAGGGTAAAGAATAGCAGGGGACAAAGAAATATATTATGTCTCAGAAAGTTGTGAAGACTAAATAAAAAAATACAAATCAATGGTTATTTTGAGCTGGGAAGGATATTAACCAGAGGAGATCCTAAGACCTACACCAAAACTGGGGTTAATCTATTTACTATTCATCTGGAAAGCAAGCATGTAGTAGCAGAGACGCATAATTGGAAATTATGTGATCTTTTAGAAAAGCTACGACACAAAAAAAACCCCAACAGCAAACAAAACAAAACAAAAGCCTAAAAGAAGGGACCAAAAAAGATGGTAGCTGAAATTTAGTATGGGCAAACATGAGGTAATGTGTACTAAAAGGAACAATTTGAACTACTCATATACACTTGATGGTTTGCAAAATCACTCAAGGAAAAGATCTAGGCGTTACTGCAGACAGCTTAATGGAAACTTCTACTCAGGGTAGAGTAGTGGTCAAAGAAAGCAAACAAAATGTCAGGCTATATTAAAGATGGATTGAAGAATAATACTGGAAAGAACAACAATGCCACCAAATACATCAACAAAGTATTCTTCATCTTAAGATCAGGATATTTTCCCTTCTTTATATGAAAAGAAGTGGGAAACGCCTGAAAAAAGAAATTAAATCGCCTTTAGGGGCATTGATAAACTACAAAGTGAAAGATATTTAAAAGGTATCAGAATTATGATGTCTTTCAAATTAAAGGGTTTTTTTTCTAAACAAATTCTCTATTTCTCAATCCTTGAGTTTGCAAAAAATGTTAACAGGAGCATATCTGTCCCTTTGTCATGTCCACCGAGATAAGTGGCATACAGACTTTGGATGAGCTTCTTTTGAGCACAAGGCCTGATTGTAATTTTCATGCTGCTCTAGAGAAAAATGGAAAGGGTTCCTCACAGAACCTCCCTGCTGTGCTAAGCCCAGTCTGCAGAGCCCAGTCCAGTGCTGAGTCTTATCTAGCTTAGGCTCAGCTGATGCCTATACCCAGCACTCTGTGTTCAGTCTTTACCCACTTGCTCAAATCCAGCCTAGCAACCTTAACCTGAATTCTTTCCTCTTCTAATCCCTTCCTTCCCCTCAACCCCCGCACTTGTATCCCCAAATTTCCCTCTGCTGCTTCCACAGTCTCACACCAGTTACCCCCTGTTCCCCCTGTGGCTTTTTAGCCCACTTTCCCTTCCTGCAGGCACATTCCCAGTTTAGTTCCCTCAGTGTGTGCTGTCAGGATTATCAGCACTGTCAGACCCCGAGGAATTCCCTCCTCTGCAGCACCTACAGGAACTTCCCAGGCTCTGCTTTTTTGTCTGACCCCTGACAGAAGCCCACGGTGTTGTTAATGTTATCAGTTACTATTCACAGTAAACACGAAAAACTACAATCAGAGATTAACTCATAGCAGATGAACACCCCCTTCTACCCCCCCATGCACACCACCCACCTTGGGGTTTTATCATGCCTCAGTGCATAAATTGCTTAGGTGTTAATTAAGGCAGATTTCTCTCCTAATTAGGTGACATGGCAGGTTGAAAGCTGGCCTGTGGATGAAGGACAATGATATACGCCAACCTCTGGTTCTTAGGGTAAAGTGCCTGCTATAAATAGATGTTAGAATTGTAAATTTAACATTGTTTAGTCTGAGGATAAGTGAGGAAAATGGGAAACTCATTTGCTCAGCAGTAGCAGGGTGTGGAGTGTTGTTTTCTGCCCAGGATTATTTTTATTTTTATTACTAAACTCTTGAGAGCCTAGAGATGTCACAAGGTCCTTTTGCTGTTCTGGGCTGTGAAACCAGGAGAGGAAAATATGAACTTATGCAGTTTTATATAACTTACAAATGTGTTTAGCATTTTCTGTGACAGTGAAGGCAGTCAGAAAATTTAACTGTTTCCTTTGTGAACTTTATTTTGTTTGTCTGGAAGTTTGAACTGTTTCAGAGCAGGGGCAGGACATTTTCCTACTTAAACAAAATAATGTCTAATTACAATAAAAAGGGGAGGAAGAAAGAAAGACTGAAGTTATACTGTGAGATGGCATTATTGCCTCTCTAACAGGAAGCATATGGAATAGTAGCATGCACATAGGTCTGAGAGCCAGGAATAAGTCAGTTCTGGTCTAGACATGCTGATTCCAGCTGTGGTCCTGAAACAAGCTGTTAGGGCTAGAACCTGATTAATTCTAATGTCCATCTGGAGACCATGATGAATGAAGGCAGAGAAACTGTCCCATCAGAGCTGTTGGGAGAACAAGGGTTACCCACTGTAATCCCTCCTGCCTAACAGTGACTGGATCCACAGGCAGTATCAGAAATCAGGGTGGTACATCCTATGGAAGAGTGCCTTATCACATAGCCTCATTCTTTGCACTCTAGAAAAAGAAGCAGAGGAAATGTCTTCATTTAATCCTGTTTTCCACTTCTTAGTATGGCACTCATTTATTGTTCTGCTTGTGCTTTTCCCATTGTGGTTATAATTAATGTGATTAGCTAATATTTATAAGCACCCAGAAGATGGAAAGCCTATGTATTATCTATTTAGGGTAATTACCTCACTAAAAGACCTAAATAAATATTGATTCAGTTCCAGAAAGCAAGGCACTACCCTCACAAAAATACCTCCTCTCAAAACAATGACTCCATCTCAATTGACCTCATATGAATAAATAACATTTGCACTCCTTCACTATTATCTTATTTTGACACAGCAAAGGGATCCTAGTTTGTCTATTTTCTGTAGCCTAAATTCTGCCATCAGACAAAACTCTTCCCTTCACTACACAGACTTTATTCACCAAAGAAAAAACTCCCAAAGCCCTTACAGACCTTATGAAAGACGTTTTCACTCACTTGGGTTAAATGAGCACTGTGTGTTTTCTTTCTTCCCTTTTTTTTTTTTCCTGGGGGTGGCTTAAAAAGTAATAAATGAATCATTTCAACTTTGGGCGAGAAGTTTAGGTGTTGTATTTGTACCATGCAACTACATAAACACAGAAGGAGCCAGTTAACCGATGAATTGCAGGAGTGAGAAGCAATGAGATGATCTAAAACGTTTTAACACATTTTCCATATATTAGCACTCGCACTAGTTGTGTTTTGCTTTCTTACAACAGACACAAGTCAGGAGAAGTCCAAAAGGAAAGTCTGAGGTTTTATATTTCTGTTTGTGGTACAGGAAAAGGGTTACGATCTCAGTGGTTGATTCAGTGAAATAACATCTCTTTTATACACATCTGCCTAGTAAGTAGGGCGGTAGTTGGAAATACCCAATCTAAAGCATTAAAGATTTGCTGGCAAATAGCAAGGCATTTTCTGCAGACGAAAAGTTGTTATATTGAGTAGTCACTTTGAATGCTTAGGAGTTACAGTCAAATATCCGAACACTGTGGAGTTACACTGCATTTATTATTTTCTCAAGTATTTAACACACTGGGAATGGACTCTGCTGCGTATTTCATATCCAAGAAGGCATGATAATAGCAGATTTAAATAAGAAGATACTTGGCAATGTCAATGGTAAGTGATATTTTTATAGCAAATTATTTAGGCATCATGCAGTCAGCTCTTTTTGCATGTCAGTATGTATTATTTTCAACTGCTTTAATTTCAGGATTTAAAAGAGAAGAATAAGCAGATAAGAGGTATATCACAAATTACGTTTTTGTCTGTCTATTCACTGTTATCACTGCTTTGTCTTTAAATTGTCTGAAAATTTTGAAGCAAATTATTATTGTTCAATGATCAGCATTATGAATTAAACAGAGATTCTCTTCATGGAAGTATCTTAATTTAGGACACTTTTGGTTTGCTGTAAAGTATTTCTCCTCTTTCTCTTGATGCATATAAAAGCATGCAGAGTGGACCAGAGATTCAGTTTTGAAGGCCTCGTATACCTGCAATATTATAAGAGGCAGAAAAAAACCAAAATCACAGGTAAAATGATTCATTACTCAGAAACATTTTTAAAACCACAAAACATCTTATTGGCAATTAAATTTCATAAACAAGATTAATTAATTTCAAAACCAGATGGAAAGCAGAGGATATGGGGTTTTAATTATTTTTTTTAGCTTCTGCTAAGTCCATTTTTTCCCAGAATTTTCTCTAACCTTTCTACTCATTTCCACTGTGCTGTGTAACTGAAGGCTATATTTTTTGAATATTTTATTTTTCTTTAAAGAAGCAATGCAAAAAAATTTATTACTCCATGAGAACTAGATAGGCTCAGTATCTAATAATCTGAAAACAAATTTTCAACGTATTTTAAAATTAAACATTAATGTGATTGTCTACTACTAGTTCCAGAGCATAGGTCCAAGCAAGATGTGCAAATGCAGTATTTACTCAAATCTCTGTATGAACCAGCCTATACAGGAAATCAGTAAATTGCTCCTGAGTCTGAGTCTCTAAGGGGATACGTGTTTGTTTAGTCATGTGTTATAAATAACATCTGTAGACTTGAAACCTTGCCAGCATTATTAATGCAGGGTTCACTTAATAGTATCCTTTATTTTGTGCCTCATTAATAACTGATTCACAGAGTGTGAGCCCACAGGAAGAGGTGCAGGCTGCTGTAGCACAGGGTATGGGTGCTGTGCTGTCCATCCTGCCCATGCAGCCTGCCTTGCTGGAGCTGGGCTGCCCACTTCGGGCACTCAGCTCCTGGCCAGCAGAGCCCTGGGACACGCAGTCACTGCAGGGGCTTTGGATGCTGCTCCTCTGCAGGGGGATTGCTCCCAGGGTGCACGTGGGGACAAAACACTCCCCTCTTCCCCCACTGTCCCTGGGAGCAGATGACATACAGCTGTGGGGCTGCCAGATTGCCTTAATTTATGCTGAAGGACTGACCTGACAGGCGGCGGCCTCTGTCGCTTTTACAGCTCCTTGCTCTTGGAGAGCACCAGGGATGTGATCTGCTGCTTTATTTGCCTCCTGCTGTTATAATATTTCTGTTCTTTGTATCACAGCGTGGCACATACTGCATCCTGTGAGATAGCCTGCATGCCTTATCATATGGAATAAGCTTTGTATGCAATAGATTCTGCTTAATAGAAGATGGGTTGTAAGAATACCATTACTTGATAACAGCAAATTCTTACTGTTTTCTAAGAGTAGTTGTTAATTATTTTGTCCATTGTCCTATTAAAAAAAAAACAAACAACAAACATTTAATTATCTTCCAGTACTTTTCATCAGAGTTATTCTCACCCCACACACCCAGGAAAGAAGGTGACCACAAGGCGATAACCCTCTTTCTTTAATGAGGACAAGGATTCAGAAATTAGGGAAAGCAAACCTTGGGTCAAACCAGCAGGTCACTATCAGAGTTGGAAGGAGATCTCCAGACTCAATTAGAGTGTTCAGTCACAAATGAACTGAGGCAGAATTTTACTGCTTTATAGTGCATTAGATGTGGTTGGTAAAATTCAGTTATGGGTAGTTTACTTCTTTGCCCAAGACTAATGCTGAGCCCAAACTGATACTGTTTTAACATTTTCCTGATACCAATTTTTTGTATTTAGGGTCCTTTCTTTAAGCCAAAAATAGAAAAAAACAACCTCAACTTATGCAACCCTCAAAGGTCTGGGTATTCTTGAGTGTTTGAAGATTTAGTCAATGAATAAAAAGACAAAATTTATCAGTTAAAAATTTATCAGTTTAAAAGGTGTTGAAATAAAAAAGAAAGAACCAGAGAAAGAAAATACTGGGTAATATTGCTGGTCATATTTTTGTATTGGAACACAATTTTGGACAATTACTGGGGAGTTAAATCCCAGAAGAGGCTGCTTCTATTGGGAAATCCAAATGAGACAAAGAATATAGCATCAGTTCTTATGGAAATCATTATTAGGTATACTCTGGATCAAAAATGAGCATACATAAGAAGAGGACACTGGACAATTTGACTTCCCTGAGCACATCTCTGCTGCAGGGTCAGGGTCATTCAGTGGCCAGGTACACCAAACCTGCTCTAGTAGATGGCATTGTGTTGAGCCTCAGCACACTGTTTCACACCAGCTCTTTGTGGGTATCCAGCCTTTCCACATAGCTCACAAGTCAGCCCCAGGTCTGGAGGCAGAAAGTCTGTCCCACAATCCAGTTTATAGCTGCTCTTCCAGGACACCTCTCACTCCTGGTCCTCCTACTGATGTTCATAAAAAATGCTGGGGAAGTGATTATAGGTATTTACTGTGCCATAAGAGAAATAGTCAAGCTTTTTTGGGCCAGCAGAGAATTAAAGGCAAACAAGGACACAGGGATGTTTAAAAGAAATGATAACTAAGTAGCATAACAATCTGAGTGTATAGCAAGTTTTCAAGACTGGTGAAATAATGTCTTTACACTCAGATTTGGTGCTTATTTTAAAAGATAAGCTTTAGCTGGTGTAGGAATTATTTTCATCAGTACAGGAATTACAGGTTAACATTTTCTCTTCAACAGGTTAATCATGCTAGCTAATCAGAACAACAAGTTCCGGGCTTGAAAACTGATTCCATAGAAAAATCAAAACCCAGGATCAGGAATCTTCAGCTGAGATCTCTCAGCCACTAGCTCTAAACTACTTAACATTAGATACTGCTCTGGAGGTGCAGGCTGATTTCAAAATGTGGAAGAAAAATTATCTCCCACAGACACTAAATCCTAGACTGGTTGGGATGCTGCAGATGACCCCAGCACCATTTATCACACCTATGACCAAGGTATCATCAGATCTCATGAAATACCAGAAGCATTATGTTTTGTGCCTTACCAGGGACCTATTAATGTAACAGATTATATTGTTTCCCTAATAGGAAACCTGTAAAATAACCTCATTTTCCTGTCAATGGTAATGCTGGTGAGTGATGTATGTTGCATGCACTGTGACTAAAGTCAGTGTTAAAAGCTATGGTATTGCCAAAAAACAAGAGAGCAGCCATTGGAACTTTATACTGTTATCTTCAACACCACAAACAAAACCTGTCTGCTCAGCTTCATTCTGATTGTCACAGCCTTAGAGATAAGGTACAGCAGCAGAAATGTGAAGGGTCCTCAAGTCTTTTCTAATGCAGACTTAAGAAGCAGCCTGTGTTAAGTAGCTTTGCCTCTGCCAAGCTCCAGGGATGACAAATACTCAGAAATAGCTACTGCTTAAACCTTTTGCTTGAAATGACAACTACAAATGTGGTAAAGTCATTTTATTCACACAAATATCCAAGAGAAGAGGTTGCGTAATTCATCCCCAATCCTTGACAAAGCTAACTGAAAAAAATGAAGAAACAAACCAACAAAAGAGCCCAAACCAAACCATAACACCACCCCAAACACTCTGCAATTCCTCATCCCCCTCAAAAAACCCCCACAAACAACCCAAGCCAAGCCAACAAACCCAGTCACCCAGAGAGGACCACGCATGTCACTGTGAAATGCTAAAGGATAACAAGCCCCTGACTCTGGTGAGCCTGAGATGAGGCTGCTGGAGCAAGTGGTGCCTGAACCAGAGTGTGAAATATGGAGCAAATTCTGCCACAGGTTCTCAGGTGGACTAAGTATAGTCACCTTTCCAGTATTGTCATTCATTCACATCTGGCTGTTCAAGGAGTAAAGAAGGCAGCAGCAAAAAATATTACAAAATCCAACATGGATTCACAATAACAGGTTAAAAAAAAAGGCAGGTCTAAATACACCTTTTAACTGAACTCATGAAAAATATAGAGAAAATTTTCATACAATTTTTGTAAGTAGAGTCAATTCAGTTTTCTTTTGCTGTTTATGTTTTTTTCCTTATAAATCATAGTTTTACTATTGATAATTCTCCTTTCATTCAGCTTAAAGGGCCCTTTATGTCTGCACACAGTTTAGGGAACTATAAGTTAAAGGAAATACTAAGTCAGATGAAAAAGGAGCATTATGTGGAAAGAAGAGGTAAAGTCATAACTTTTTCAAATATTTGTTTAAATTTGAGCGACACCATACAGGAAAGCTCACATAATGCTTTTATTACTCTGGCGCTGCATTAAGTTATAAACTGTGTATTGGTCAATGGTTTAAAAAAAAAAGATGGACTTTTCCTTCAGTACCAGATATTTAGCAACTTCATAGCTGAAACATAAATATTTAGTGTTTCTCAAAGCCCAACATAATGTCACACATAGTCTATATACACACTATAAAAATATCAAAATAACAATACAGCCCACACTTAGCTGAAAGGGTACCATTCTTGCCTCATGCAGCCCTCCATGGCTACAGCCAACAAACCTTACAGTCATAGTGCTGTACTTTTTCAATCACACACTCTTAACACCATCACTTATGTAAATCACACGGGCTGCTTTGTCTGTAAGTAAAGCATTGTATGCATAAAGTAACATATTCTTCATGGAGTTCAAGGATATGTTCTCAAGATAAGGTAAAAATACTTTTTATGGGTGTACACTTAGTATCAGACCCTCTTGCATGGAACTATATAAGCAGTATTTTACTGCTCATCTCTGGGGCACTGCAACAAGAGAGGTTAGTAATCACAGACTGGGAGTGCAAGTCATGAAACACAAATGTTTCTGGCAAGACAAGGTCTAGGAACTTTTATTAATTCACAGGAAAGCAATTAATTTGAAAATAGTCTAGGAAGTTGCAGAGCTGGATACCATCATAAAATAGTCAGGTAATAAAATTCACAAAAGGAAGTGAATTTTTTCAAAAAGGATCTGAAGCAAAAGGAGGAGTTCCAAACATATGAAAGCAGCGTGAAGCTGGAAGGAGGGGCAGAAGACAAAAAGATAAAAGTATGCAGAAGATAAAGGATGACATCAGTACAGAGATCAATGAGAAAAGGATTCCACGGAGATGTGAAGATCACAATATTTTTCCAAGTACAAGAACTGAACAAATCTTAGAGGCAACAAATTTCAAACAATTACAAGGAAGTACATTTATATGTAACACATGAAACTCATTGCCTGTAGATACTCTTGAAATCAAAAGCTTAATGGGAGCCAGAAATGGATAAATTACAGTTCTATTACACAGGATTCATTCCATGTGTAGAAGGGAAAAAATATCTTTGTGCTTCCTGGCAAAAGTTAGGTACTAAGTAATGAAAGGAATTAAAAAGAGATTTACCTAATCTGATATTTTGCAACACTTATCCAAGATGGGCCATCTGTAATTTCTGCTAAAACAAGACTATCATACCATACCATCATATCAATCATATTATATCATGGTATGTTCAAGCATTTTGGAATAATATAAAAAACCTCAAAGTGCTAGTCTACTCTACCAACAAGGTACTCAGAAACCCTTCCTGAGAGAAAGCTTTATCTTGATTTTTTTTCTTTTTAACAGTTAATCTCTTTAAAACAATTGCTATCAGTTATTGCTGGAGAAGGATACTGGATTAGCTGGGCTAATATGGTGACTCAACATGCCATGTAGCTGTGTTTTCATGGATGGAAGGGCAGTGTGAAAGTCATGAAACCAAAGACAGAGATGACTAATCCAGCCTGGCTTAGCAACAATGAGAGGGTGGATTGTCCTGTGGAAATAACTGTAGTCTGGAATATGGCAGATGTGAAAACTGTGGTTGTGTTTAAGGCACAAGTAAATTATCAGTTTGCTGAACAATGTAAGGATGGGACAAAAACTTGAGCACTCAAAACTATTTGCTTTCTTTCATATTGGCAGAAGCTGTATTTGGGGTTGGGTGGAGATCAGGGCTGAGGCTGTTCCATCATTACTTAGATCTGCTTTGCCCAGTACTAATGTCCTGTTTAAATTTATACATTCCTTTTTGGAAAAGGTTATCACCAGTAGCAACAGGCAAAATATTTAGTACTGAATATCTGCATAGCTGTCCTCTAGAATCCAAACCTGTGTATATGGAAAATAATTTGGAGAAAAGAGGGATCATTCCTGTATTTGCTACAGTTCCAGACACATCCTGATTTTAGTCATGCAAAAGAGAAGAATTGCCATAACTGTTAAGTTCAGTGGTTCTTCTCTTTCCTTTACCCATCAGCAATAGACACTAACTCCAGACATCAGAAGAGTTTTTCCATTTCATGGTAACTATCCCATGGCAGGATTATCACTCTACCTATGAATTGGATTGTTTGACTTTCATTCTGGAGCAGGAGTTGCTGCCCCTTCTGCATGCTATTCCCCTTATCTACAGATATATATTTTCATCAACTCACCTCTTGGGGTGAAATCTGTCTGATTGAAATCAAAGACAAAACACCTAACTTCAAAGTGTTAATGATTTCTGCTGCCTTCTTGTTCCACATGTTCATTATGCTTTACATTTTAAGTATTTCCTTTTATTTGTTTGAACACTCTTTATTTTACCACATTCTTTTCCTGTCCCTCACATGAAAAGGAAGTAAAGAAACCACACTGATTTGCCTTATATTTCCTATTATCTCATAAACTTTTATCAATGCAGTTCCTTTCTCCATAGGAGAGTCCATAAAGTTTCAATATTTTAATACAAAATTCCAGCCTCTGATCAGTGTTCACTGCCCTTTTCCTGCTACAATAACTTTGAGCTAAGTAATGAAGATTGACCACAGTATCCAGTATCAAAGCATACCATTTATGCAACAAGGCAGGCACAGCAGAGGTTCTCTCTCTCCCTCTCCTTTTCCTCATGGCTTCTAAAAACCTGTTTTTCTGTTCACCACTGGGCACTGAACAATTACTGTACAGCGAAGATGGAAAAAACTGCAAAAGGTTAGAGTAAAGCAACATGAAAAAACAGCCCCTCCTTGTGATATTTATGTTTCTGCTTCTGGCCCTGGCAGAAGTCCAGACTTGGAATGAACAAAACTCCCAGTGGCTTAGGGACTACATTATTCAGCCCATAGTCAGGAAATGCAAAAGCATGTGACAATGGGAAGAAATAAAGCAAGCTTTCCAATACTTTCGAGCTTCCAGCTCAATCAGCTTGAATCAGAACTCAGGGACTGTTGAGATTTTGTGTGAATGAGTTCTCTATTGCTAAACAAAAGCATGTGTGTGTTGTAGTGAAAGACAGTAAAGTGGTAAACAGTCTGTGGCTTTGCTTCTTTGTTGATATTTCTTTTTTACAGTACTAGCACTACACGTAAAACCCCATTTTTTGTACAAGGCCACTGTCCTCTCTCTTCAAATACAGTGACAAACTCTTTCTCAAAATACAAAGTCAGCTCCCTATTTCTCCTCCTTTCCAGGAAAGCTACCTCATAATTGTTGATCACTGCTCAGTGCCAAAGCTTGGTTCTTCTGAAAGAGTTATGTTCCATGTCATTTGTTAACCAGTGAGTCAGGTAAAAACTGCATCCTTTAGAGATTTCCTTTGGGGAACTAATATCCCAAAAGCTTAGATGTTAGGAAAACAATGTCAAATTCTCTTGATAAACATCTAAAATACAGAATGCCTACAATTGTATTATTAGGGACAGAGTTTTCCAGGACTTCTGTAGGCACTGTACAGAGCAGAGATTTCATCTTCCCTTTTTCTCCCACTATGGCAATCATTCTCATGGGACAGATGTTTGTCTTTATGGTCCATGTTTTACCTAGAAGCCATAGGATCACTAAACATGAGCCCCTATCTGTGCAATATTTTAAACCTCTTCTGTAATTCCTCTCCCTCTTTTAAAGGTTAGTGACAGAGCAATAAAACCAGAACCTTCAAGACACAGAACACAGAGGGCAGCAGGTATCTAAGCACTCTCATGTTGACCATTTCCATGACCAGACAGGGCCAGGTTTATGCATTCATTTTCCTGAAAAGCATGAGATTTATGGTTTGTGACAACACTCTAAAGAGACCTGACTATTTCAATAAACTAACATTAACTGTTTCAGATACAATGTTTTCTTTTATGGATTTTTTTCAAATTGACCAACACCTTATGAATCTTATCACACAAATTCATTGAGAGCAAGCAGGTTTCTGCAGCAAGACTGTTATCTATCTGTCTGAGCACAACTGAGGATGAACAGTGGGGACTGACATGATCTGTGTGATAAACAATTTTCTGAGTCCTTGATCAGGTGGGATCACAAAGTTGCAGTCTAGCCCATAAAGGGGAAAGTATTTAAGAACTGGTAGGTTAAAGAGATTGTGTCCATGGTGAACAATACAGGGGTCTGGCATCCAAAAATGGCACCTATTACGTTTTGCTCCTGGAGCAGAATTTGTACATGCAACTCTTACTAACTTAACGTTAAAATATCAGCTGAAAAATACAAGAAACATGCTTGCCATCTCAGCCTCCAACAGAAAACCCTCACTGGATTAGTACAGACCCTGCTGTTGCCCCAGCTCTCCTCAGGTGGGTTTAACGTGCCTGAACCCCATCAATGCTTGGACCAGAGAGTGACAGGGGAAAACAAATGACACGAACTCCTTAAATGGTCCTGCCATCTCTGGGTAGCTGGGAGCCTGCTGGAAACAGTTTCCCCAATACTGCATCCCATTGCTTTTGTTTATCTAGCCTTGCTGACATTTTCTTCAATTAGGAAACAATAGCTCCGTTCCAATGTACTGAGCACAATTACTGAAACTGAGTCACGTGGCACCAGGAGAGTGTGTTTTCAATTATTCACTCTGTCTTTTTTTGCCAGGCCCATGAAGAGGAACAGCCTTCTGCAGGAGTCAGGTTTGTCTGCCTCGCTGTTGTAAGTTCCTCCTTTTGAATTTTTATTTTACCATAAGGGTTTTTTTAATTATCATTTTTTAAATTCAACTCTCTGAGAGCTTCTTACTCTTTCATAGAAAACTTTTAAATCTTTAGCTCTTCCTACTGCGGGGAAACCCTAGACATCTGCATTAGTTCTGTGCTAATAGTACTACACAGTAATGAATCTGAGTAAGATCACAAGATCTAGATTAAATTAGGATGCAAGATCTAGATTAAAAGAGGATGCTGCTAGCACTTGGTCATGTAAAACTCATCTTCTTGCTAGCAAAGTCCTGTCTTTCCCACTGCCTGGTTTACAGCAGAGCATTCGCATTCAATCTGGGAGCTACCCCAAATTATTTGTATCTTGTAAATGCTTGGTTTAATATCCAACCAAAAATTTGAACCAAATGGCCACAGCTCAGATCATGTATTTTGTTTGTAGAAGACAGACTAAGTTTGGGCTTTTAAGATTTAAAGCTGGAAAAATAAAGCTTGGGGGAAAAAAATGAAACAGAGAAGGAACATTTGGTTTGCATTACAAACCACAGACAGCTTCCATCAGGCAAGCTGGAGGTATAAGAATGGCAAAAGAAAATGACAAGCAGTGAGTGCACTGGAGAAAAAGATGAATGATTTGGAGAATTGACTTCGAAGTAATTGTCCATGCCATCAATATCTCAAATTAAATTTGGTGGAAGATGGCAACGAATCATAAAGCTTCTCTGGCACTTGTAATATTGTATGCTGTGTAAAATAACATTTCTGGATATTTTTATTGGAAAACTTATACTCTATGTTTTTGGTACCTCCTATATTTTTGTCACTTATGCAACCCTGAATCAGCAGCTCTGGAAAGAATGTTGCCTTAGTTATGACTTGTGATCTAATACTTATAGCAAGTATTTAACTGGAAGTCTTCAGGTCTAGTGGGTTTATTTTCACATCAGGCCCTGTCTCTCTGTGAGATCAGGTAAGTCATTCAGGGTTAAACTTGGTCTTTGAGTGGATGGAGCTGTCATGGGGGCGGGGGAGGAGGAAACAGCTGATGGATCAGGGCAAAGAGTTCTCTCTGCATAAGATAAAATTCCTCAGGAGCATTACAGGGGGATGGGAAAGCAGAATGCACTTAGACCCGTGTTTCCTTCACTGTTTCAACAGGTGCTTCTATGTGTCTGCATCCCAGATGTTTAGCAGAGCCAGAGAGGCACCTCTTGGACATTTAGTACTGATGGCAGTTGTCCCTTCTTAAGTCCAACAGCTTCAGGCAGAGCAAGAAAGGACTTCATTCTAGCATGCCAGTCTCCAGAGAGCTGCATTCTGACCATTAAGCTATGAAGTCCTCTGCTTATCCAAATGCTTAATAGCTCATTTTAAATTCTTCCTCTTTGAGGAAAGTGAGAGTGTGTTTAATGTTTGTACAAAATTGAAATACTAGAATAAAAAGTGTTCTTTCTTTTAGTTTCCCCACACAGGCAGAATTGTTTAGGTCTGAATGTGCAGCTTGGGTACATTTGTGATGGTGTTACCAGTGTCTAATAGCAATTGCCAGTATCACAGGAGCACTGATCCCTATGCAGATTTTCAAGTGATGCACATTCCACTCACCTCCAGCTTTGTTGCTTCCTACCTTGATACTGAGAGTAGAGACTTGCAGAAATTCCCTTCACCCCAGCCATCCTTTTTTTTCAACTCCACATTCTGGTCTAATGGGGCAGATTGCATTTTTACCTTCATTTAGACATACAGGAAACACAACATCATAGGCTTTAACGAGATTAATTTCCTAATACAGTGGAGGTGCTAACAGGGCTTTCCAAGTTCAAAAATTTAGTTCATGTATATGATGGCAGACTAAAGCTTTAGGCTTATCAAAACACTAAAAAGTGCATTTTTTAAAAGTCACAAACAAGATTTCCAAACCTTACACTTGTGTGCTCTGTGCCACAGGAAGAGAGCGTGGCTGTGCTGCTGGGCAGTTCTCAATCACAACAACCTCGTCATTCATAAGAGTGGCTACTCTGAAAAAAAGAAAAAAGCAGAATGTTCTGTGAATTGAAGGGAATGGAGAATATGCAAGTCCAGTCTGACCCTGAAAGCTTCCCTCATGCCAATGTCAGACATGACATTGACTTCCAATGACTTCCATCCCCCTGTTCTAATCCAGCAGGGTCAGACTCCCACAGGAGCAGAGAGGATCCCACAGACACACAGAGAAGGGCAGAAAGCACACCAGCTTTGGGGACCTTGGTGTGTCCTCTGGCTACTTTCAAACTTTGCCCTGAAATAGGGTCTTGCTAGGAAATCCCAGGAGTTCCAATAATCAGGGCATGAGTTTCTGAAGTGTTAGGGATTTTGTTTTGGAAAAACAGACATAAGGGAGCAGAGCAATAATAGGACTGGTGTGATAGAAGATAAGTAATGATGGAAAGCTGTAGAAGCACTACCTACCAAAAACACCAGAAAAGACTGCACACAAATAAACATACTTCTCCCTGGGACATCTCTGCTGCACCTGAAAATTGTTTCATTTTTACAAATTCAAGAAATTCAGATTCATGCTGAACTGTGGCTTTCTCCAGCAATGCCATACAGTTCCTTTAGGCAGGTGCTCAGCGGCATAGTGTTTGTCGCCTGCTTTTGTTTTTCCTGTTCAATTGTATAAGAAAAAAACCCAAGAAAAATAATCCTGCAGCCTTATGGCAATGCTGACTTGGATTTATTATCTGTCTTGGTCTGAGTTTGTAGGCCTGTGTTTATTGTCATAGCTGTAAGGACCCTTTAGAAAATCTGCCTTCTTCCTTTCTGTATTACCAGTGGAACTTCAGGTACAAAGTGCATACATACCTACCTAATTCTGCATAGAAACAGGTGCATATATACATCTACCTAATTCTGCAAAACAAACACAACAACCCAGTTTAGAGCACAATGGACAAAGTTTTTCTCTACATAGGATACCTCAGAAGTGCTTTTCAAATTACATCAATCTCCAGTTTTGTGTATAACACGTACAGCATCTTTGATTTATGCAAATACTTCAGTTTCAATTGGTATTTTCTCTAGAATGGCAACATTGGTGTCAGGTTCTGTGAGGAGAACAGAAAAATTTATGTAGTAAATATGATGATAAAACTTAGGTGAGAGAGTCAAAGTAATTAATTTAGACATCCTCTTGTTGAATTTTCAGCACTGACACATACCTACCAAAGCATTTCTAGAAAGCTTTTTCTGAGAGTTTTAATGGCTCCCTTTTGTTATAATAAAATGCTCATTACATTTTACAAAAGCTCCAAATTTTGCTATGTTTTGATTGTATATATTTTTTCCAATTTATCTTAATTTTATATGTTGAATCATGTGCTGAAACAAACAATTTCTGTAATAGGACACTTTTTGATTGATGTACTGGAGCTGCATTCCTTTATAGAATTCAATCCCTAATCAGATATTCACATCTTAAGTGCTTCACTGGATCTCTCCATACTCTTAAATGCACAGTCTTAAATGAGTTCTGGTTTGCAAAGCTGGAAGTTTTACAGCAGCCTGACATTCCTTACTCTCTCAAGGCTAAGATCTACTTTTGCTAAACCACTTACAACTCGGATGTGCCAGGCAGAGAACTTAGAGTTGACAATTTGATTAATCTTCTTTGAATTATAGTGGTTTCATGAATCAAACTTCAGAAGGAGCTTCTTCTTTCCAAATAATATTAGGAGGATAGAATAATGCTTTTAAAGTATCTTCCTTTTCAATTTGGGATTTCAACATGCAAATTCAGCAGATGCCCAAAGCAAGCAGACAATGGCAGCATCACAAACATTTATTAAAAGCACTCCACTCTGCTTGGGTAACACAGCAAGAGAATAAAAAGGTGGAGGAGGATCTAGGAGAGCTCTGCACAGAAGCAGAATTAGCAAGTCATGAGATATCACGTGGCTGTTCTCAGACCGAAAGGCTCTGTTGATTCGATTTATTCATTAGGGCTTTCCAGTAGCGTAGGTTATTAAGTGGGAGAAAGTGGGGTATATTACAACTTACTTTTATATTTCCTTTCCTGGAGGATATTTAGCACCACAGAAGCAGAGAAAATTACTGAAAGTATCATGCCACATAAATGGGAGAATGATAGGAAGAAGAGCAGCAGCTCTCTGAAGATGGATCAGAAGAACAACGCTGGGAACAGGAAGTCAAGAAAGTTTCGCTCCATTTCAAGATCACTTATACTCTGCAATGCCAAAACCAGCGATGATGGGTCAAGTCCCGACGAGAAATGCCCTGATCCCTTTGAGATCTCTGCCAGCTGGGGTCAAGAGGATTTTGACTGCTGTCCCAAAACACAGCTGCCATGCACATCAGAGGCAGAGGATAGCCCTCCTGATCGTCCACGTGTGGTCACCAGCATTCTCCAGTCCAAAGCTGCAGCAAATGAGAACTGCAACCACATGAGAAGAAAGTTCCTCACCAAGGTAAGTAACTCGTGCTGTGTATTGCAATGTTTCCCACTGCAGTAGTTGCTCAATGGATTAATTAATATTTCTCAGGAACTTAGGGTTCTACTTGGCTTTTTCTGAGCCTAGGAACCACAGTGTTCCTGCTCTACCTAAAAGGCACCAAAATATTCTGGCTTCCCTGCTATGCTGTTGCACTCTGCTTATGCACAATCTGCTGAAATCAGTGCATCTAGGCCGCTATTAGTGTTCAGACAAGTACAGCTGGCATGTTCTATCTCCAAGAGTCTCTTCAGCTCAAAATATAAACCTGTCACTGTAGCAAAGTGCAGTTGTAGTGTGATACCATGGTATCTCACAAGCAATGCAAGCATGAATTATATTAATACTGTGTCAAACACAGGACATTCAGTAGGCAGATGCTCTTTCCCTCTGATTCAGGAAGAAGGTAGTGATGGCTCTAAAACCACCAGACATGTCACATTTCCTGGAGATGTGAAAAGTCTAAGAGCCTCATATTACAGTGTTATTCTTTAATCAGCTATGTGAACCCTAACTGTCTGAAAAAAATTTTCAGTCTGAACAATTAATTTTAGATGGCTTTAGAAAGCTCTTTCAGTAGGATAGCCTAATTTTTCCACTTTCTCTCTACCGATTGCTGTGGTGTGTAAAAGAGACCTCACTGCAAGTGTCATCCTGGCATCTCCTTCATTACATGCCTTTTATCTGTGCAGGTATGTGCTTACATGAAAGAACTGATTCTTCAACCTAAATTGTTTTTCTTATATATTCTATTTTATATAAGTTATATATTGGCTAAAATTAGACATCTCTGTCTAAATACACAGTGGCACAAGTGCTACTGAAAATCAGAATCTCCCCTTACCCTTGATAACGACCATAGCATGCCCAGCATTGCAAAGACTGCAGCAGGATGGATGCAAGGTGTTTCCACCCTTGGCAAAGTCCCAGCAGGAAGACAAAACCACACCAACTTCCTATTGCATTCTGCCAGAAAACAAGACCCAAAACTTACTCAGTCCCCTGCAAAACCATGCAAATTCCTTCTTTTTGGAAACAGTTCATATGCACCCTGCTGATGCCTCTGTGAGTGAAGATGGAGCTGGCCTTTGTGCACTCCTCCATTTTCTCTTTTCAAAAGTTGAAGCACTTAGGTGTGTGTCAGATGCCACAGTCTATTTCCTTGCACATCTCCTAAGTGTGCAGGGCTCCAATAACTGCTGTGATCCATATCCATATGCAATTACTCAGTATCTTATTGCAGACTGTAAGTTTAGATTGTTTGCTTTTACAGCTGGCAAGCAGCTAAAATAGGGATCTGGGGAACAGAATAAGTCCCACAATGCCTTTGTACATATAAAATAGAACTGCTAAGGGTATAAATCCGCTCTTAGGCTGAAGCATCAGTGTCACTGAAGGACATATGTCAGATGCTGACATAATTAGTCACCAGCTCAGTCGCTCACAGCAGCATTTGAGTTGCTTAGTGCTGCTGTAGACCATGAGGACCATTAAATTCCCACTCCAGAGCTCTCATAGCAATCTAAACCTCTACAAATGCTACTTGCTAATCTTCTATACCTTTCAGAGTTATGGATCAATGAGTGATTCTAAAGCCTTATCTTGGCTTGCTAAGTAGGATAAACATTGGAAACAGCCACACCAACCATGTCCTGTGCTGCTGCTGCTGAGGCTTTCCCCCTAGAGCATGAAAGCAGTGATCTCTACCTTCCATATGGCACAAGCCTGTCAGAACACTCTTCCTGTACCACATCTTACAAAGCTTAAGCCTTCTCTCATTAAGAAGTAAAACAGGCATTTTTTCATGTCCCAGTGTAATTCTCTCTTCATCTAAATGTGACACTTCAGAAATTCATGATGTGTGACTCAGAGCTGAAGAATCCTTGTCTTTGTTCAAGAAAATTGGTTCCATTCTTTCTGTGGTGTTCTTGAGGACATTCCACTATTCTTCTGCTTTCCAGCACCTCCAGCCCTAAGCGTGACTCTGAAGGTGTTAATAACTCCCACAGAACTGAACAACTTAATATTGCTGTCACAAGGAAGGAGAGAAGAATGCTTAAAAGTGTTACATGATTTAATATTCCCTGTGCATTTCTTCTCCAGAGTAAGGGGGAACCTGTAACACTAGTATTCAGAATGCAAATTCCTTTTTTTCTGTTGAAAACCTTAAGTGCTTCTCTGAGCCACACTATACTGACTACATGGGATTCACCATAAGCAATAAACCATTAGCACATCAGTGTTTCAGGACTAAATAACAGAGGGGTTTTTTTTTTGCCTTCTCTAATATTCTGTCAGCAATGAGAACAGATGAACAGTCTTTTAATTCATTTGGCTTCCATGACCCACTATTCACTTACACCGACCATTGCTTGCTGTGTCTAGAGGCCCAGGGATACCTTGGTGTCATTTGTTCAGACACTTTCTGAGATGAGGTGTGCTTGGTCTGGTATGGTGAACTGCCAAGCAAGCAGATCTCCTTTACAGTTTGCTTCTCACAAAACCAGCAATTTTCGCATGGCCTGAAGGAAAAGAAACCAAAGAAATGGTAAGCAGTATCTGATACCATGAACATGGACACAGCAAACACTGTGGAAGATATCTTTGCCTGCTCAGACTGAAATCAGTCCAGTTGTTGAAGAACTGGGCAGGAATAGATGATATCAACTCCTTCAGAGAACAGCAGGCTTTGCTGAGTGTGAAAGCTGCTGCAAGAAACACTTCTACTACTCCAAGAAGCACTCCATTACGTCTCCCCAACAGCCCCACAGCCCTGGGAAGCACTGAGAGCTACCAGTGGGGCTGGCAGTAGGGTTGGAATAGCATCAAGAATAACCTAGAATAGAAAAGGGCTGACTTCTGATGAAATGAATATGGGAGCTAAGCTACCTGACTGCATGGCTCTACTTGGTTCTAGAAACTTCTACACCATTTCTTCCTTTGGTCCCTGACCCTCTGCCTGAAGAAGGGAAAAGGCAAAAGGTAATTTTTCTCCTTTGGTCATCAGCAGAATATAATTTTATTAACTTGCCTTGATGCAAACAACAGTTAGCTGCCCTTTGGTACCAGGACAAGTGCTATGGCAACAGACTGTAATGTCTCAAACACAAGCCCACGGGCAGGATGGAAAACCAAAGCCAAGAGAGGAGACTGCATTCATTTAGATATTTATGGATTCTCCTCAGTTTTCATGCTTCTCTCTTTCTGTCTTCCCAGCTTTTGCTGCACATCACCCAGGTCATCTCCAAAGCAAGCTGGGAAAGGGGCTGTTCCATTAATACAGTGTGTGTTGCAAAATGCAGGCCAGCAAAGGCTCCCAGGAAATCACACCAAGGGGCAGATGACGGCTGGAAAGGTCCTTCTGTAACATCTGATGTGCTGAATTGTCAGTCTAGGGCAAAGCTTGGTCTCATGCCCTGCTCCTTGCATCATCCTTGCTTTCCAGCTTCTGCCATTTTACTGGTTTCAAAGGGAATATGCTGCTGGGAAAATGAATTACATCTACTATAAATATTTTTAAAAGACCAAGGCATTGAGCTAGGGAACGTCAGAGCCAGTGGAGTGAGTTTATGCCAAAGAGACTCTGGCCCTTTCTCTGTAGAACTGATGCAGAAAAAAAATTGCTTCTTGAAGAAAATCCCCAAAGACCGTATTCTCTCAGAAATCCCAGCCATTTCACAGTCATAAGACCAGAAAAGCTAAATATTTTAATACATTGTTGTACTGCTGTTAGATATATTTCTTTTCCTTTTATTTTTTTCCTTTTTTTTTAAACCAGCAGTCAATTAGCTCATTGTCATGCACTTGGTTAACTGAGTCCAAGACCTTACTTGAACTAGCCTTGTATAACATTTCAATTCAGACAATATAACTACTGTGTCTTACTCTAAGAGTGCACAAAAGTTCTTCAGTTTTCTACAGATGCCATGGTTACCCTTATTTCTAAACAACATCTGGAATTAGATGTTTTTGATGGGACTCTGGGCTAGAAATGTCTAATGAAAGCATGAAGGAAAAAGGAATCTTTTAAATGGCAGATAAAAAAACATCCTCAGAAGCTTTGTGTTTTGGATAACAGAAAACAGGAACAGGAAGAGAGAGTTGGTCTGGATGTACAAATTACTTTTCCAGAACTAAATACAAGAAAAGTTAATCTGTTCTCACCTGTGGAAAATTCAAGAAGGCTCTTAAACTCCTTTAATTTTTATCTTTCAGCCAAGCAGACTCAGTTTAAATACAAATTTTGCTTTGAGTGGAACTTAAAAGGTAAGTTTCCAGAGTCTTGAAGTACTAGGAGACAAAGCAGGGCAAATATATTCACTGGCAGCAAACATATGTTTAAATATATGTTCTAATAATGAAGAGACAAGGTTAACCTAGGATTCATCTACCCCCATATCAAATCTGATGACCTTTTAGCAAATTTTCAGTATTCACTGTATTCAGACCTCTAAATCACCTTTCAAAACAAACAAGACACTTTAAAAGGAGAAGGTTGCAAAAACAAACACTGTCTTTACTCTTGGAACCATCAGCAATATTTCTATGCATAAAATAATCAGAGAGACAGGGAAAAAAAATTAAAGAACTAAACCCAAAGCAAATTGACTGCAGGCACATGAATTGCTCAAACATTTATTTTTCTGAAGAACAGCTTTTATTAATTTTCTGTCATGTTGCAATAACTTGGATATGAATATAATGATCTATATCCAGGACCCAAAAAATAAAGATATCGACAACATACAGATATTTGACACATGTCCACAGACCAATAAAAACTTATTTAAGTAATTCACCTAAATTAATTGCAGCAATGATTGAGACATAGAGCTAATTTGAAATGTAGCCCAACTGGGTAAGATGACTACATATCTAAACAAAAATTGTTCCCAAGATTTTTCTGCAGTGTAAAGGGACTTAACTTCTACTTTACTAGTGACTAAGTTCATGCAACTTACTGTTCCTGGCAAAGTCTTCATATCAGTTTTGATTCGGATGTCCCAATACAACCCAGAATTTCCAGCTTGGCACATGTCCCATCGTACAAAATACAATTCCTTCCCCAAAGGACTTACATGGTGCTGCAATGAAAAACTTCAGAGTCAAACCCACTGTGATGTCCTGTGAAACTGGGCAGAGAAACAACACTTTTGGACAATTAATTAGGAGGATATCTATAAACATGATGAACACAGGATCTATATACTGTGAACAAGCTATAGGAAAGGCGTGACTCAGCTTTTAACAGAGATGAGTTGGGGACAGTCTGAAAAGGCCTATGAAAATCAATAAGAAAATGAAGTGTGGAGAACAGCTGAGCAAAGTTGTGTCTGTGTGTCTGACAGGTGTCTGTGAGAAGATACCTGTATCTTTCAAGGGAGCATTTCACAAGAGTAGGGACTCCTCTTGAGGAGAAGTTGGCAGGTCCAAACTTGAATTCTGACTACAGAAAAAAAGAAAGGAAATTACTTTTTTATACACTGAGTTTTTAATTATTCTTTCACCAATCCACAACCAGCTGACATCTCAGAAATACTCAGCCAAATGGCAATTTCCTACGTTTAATATCTCTTACATTTCTCGTGTTTTACAACAAGAATACCACCTGGTTGAAAACCTTGTGAGTTTTAAAGGAGGCTTCATGTATGCAGAATCTGACCTGTAATGTCATAATCATACCTGAAATAAAGGACAGTGCAAACAAACAGAAAAGGGAACTCACATTTTCTGCTACTCAAGATCTCAAAAGGCATCAGAATGTTAATCTTTATTTTGTTACCATGCTGAAGACTTCAAAGAATGCCATAAGATTAAAAAAAAAAAAAAAAAGGAAAAACATAATGTAATCCTGATTTCAAGTAAGTATTTCCCAAAATATTTATCTTGGGTGAAAAGTAAATATAAAAGCTCCAAAACTAATATTAGAGTTCAAGCCAACTGGTTTAAGATAGAATTCTGTCCATGCTTATATCCTTACCAACATATTACTCACTAGAAGAATTTTACATGAACAAAAAAGGCTTCGTAAAATTCAGACACTCCTCATTAAAGGCAGACAATCTGGAATGTAAGCAAACCCACAGAGTTAACGAGTCAGTCAATATAAGTATAGCTCTTATCCATTGCCTACTGAATTCAGCCTGCAATGAGCAGGGCCTCAAGCTAAATATTTCATTCATTCACAGCCTTAGATTTACTCTGGCAGATTTCAGAATGGGAGCCAGGCTTCAGCAGTCAGTGTGAAAGATAATGACCTTTATTGACATTGCTGTAAATTTGCATTTTGTGTTTGCTGTCAGGCAGGTATGATGTGAACCCTATTGATTTGTGGTGAAGGAGCACAATGATTCTCATCCTCAGGGCTGGATGAACTCTGCCTAGGGCAGAAATGAAACCCTACTGATGGTGAAAGTGGCTACACAGATTTCCTTGTGCTCTCAGAGGACTGCAGATTACTGGAAACAGTTTATGCCACTTTGACCAGGGGCCCTGGGAGCAACACAGACAGTTGACCACTGTTATGTTTTGTGGCCTGTCCTAACATATGAAATTTGCCTCCCCTTCAGAATTCTATACCCCAGTCATACAAATCTCTTGGGAACAAGCCTGGATCCAGGATACACTGAGAGCCCTCTTCACTTTGTGGAGTATGGAGAGGCTGGCGAGGGCAGAGGAGGTGGGTTCAGTTGGGAGCAGAATAAGGGAATACCTGAATCAGGAGAAATACTAAACAAATGCAAAAGAAATTGTGTGCTAACTTTCCAGATTTCCTCGTCTCTTTAGAATTTTCAGGTGTTCACATCTGTGCCATAGGAGTGTATTTCTTAGTCAAATGTGTTGTGCTTCACGTGCTTAGTTGCTCCATTCTTTGCTTTCCATATATGTCTCAAAGCACTGCTTCTCCCTCTGAATGGCCCTGTGTTAATGATTCATAGCTGCATTAAAGATATGCTTACAATTAGTCCTCCAGATGCAATGCAGACTACAGCAACTTCAACCAGTCTGGAGTGGACAAAGAATTTTCCACTACTACAGACCTCTCTGGTTCCCTGCCCCCACTTAACAAGTCAGCAGCAGGGGTGGAACTTCTAGTGTTTCCTATACACTTATTTTACTTATTTTCCATTCAGACCTCTTCTGTTTTCCAGAGCATTTAATTTTCTGGCATGTGTTTATTTTCCTCCCTGTCTTTTCTTACAATAGTTAGCATAGGCAGAGTTTACCCAGCTACTATGAAAAGTCTGTTACCTGTTCTCTTCCCCTCATGCAAAGGGGCACTATATTGTAATTCTTCCCTCTTGTAGCCAGAAGCCACTGAAGTCCTAAGGAAAATAACTTTTTTAAAACGCTGACTCTATAATACCATTGTTTTTTCTCAAATGGACAGTGTTAAAGGCTCCTGTTCTCCTGGGAGGCAAGATGGTTCTAAGCCTTTCTGAAAAAGAATAAGTGTAAGTAGCTTTTAACAGCTTTAGTACTCATGCAACCTTTCATCTTCTGGATCAGGACAGCTGCATCTGCAGGCTGTGTTCAACATCAGGGAACAGCAGCTCAGGAATCAAGCTCTCTAGGAGTCCAAGATGTGGATCTTTCTGGAAAGGGTTAACAGGCAGCCATGTACCTGCTGAAGGCCCAGCAAACAGGTACAGTACATGTGGAGTTAGCAAGTCATTACAGAGACATTTGTTTGCATGGATTTTGCACAACCAGCTTTCACTGACAAGCTGTGCCTTGAAGCTCAGTTCCAGAGAAAAGCGATGTCTGGGAATCATTCCTTACACTGCTTCCAGCTGGAGACATAGGTCAAGATTCTAGAAAAATAAACTGCGACCACTCAGGGATCTAAAGCTGCTCAATTACCCCAAGATATTAAACCTGGAAGAATGAAAGAGGGTACATAACATCAGGTTTTCAAACGGTGATGCCTTGTTAAAGGGCAGTGTAGGGTGACATCAGTCCTGCAAGTCCACTGAAAGCAGTTTGGACCAAGGCTCCTGACAGGGAGTAAATGTAGTCTTTGATCAACTTTCGAGTGCAAGATGGTGAGAAGTGAGGAATTTCTTGCCTGAATGTTAGCTGTGTGATCACCAGGCAGCCAAGGATCACCAGGACTAAACAGAAGAGAGCAGCAACAGGAAAAAAAATCTTAGCAGGGGATGGGGTGTATCACACATCCAGACACCTCATGGCAGCCCAGGTCAAGGCAAAGGGAGAATTGTAGCTGACTCCTCAGACAGTGAGAGAGGTAGCTCATGGAACAGGGCCATATTATTCTGTGTGAAATAGCATGTAATTGTTTCTTTTTTTCCTTTAAGGGATGGTTGCCTGAGCCCAAGGGATGAACTGTTAACACTAAATGTACAATCACTGAAAGACCTGTCCAGAAAGGAGGCTGAGTCTCTCACTGCCCCAACGACACAGCTGGTGAACATCATGATGGCTCACAAAGTAAGCATGAACAACTCTGGAGTGATTGGACATTTACTTTAGAGAAGAGGGGAATTTGTTTATCAGACTTTTGAAGAACATGGTTTTGCCTTTCCCGACAAAACCCAAAACCTCTTGTGGTCAGACTGGTGACTTTTAGCACAGCTTTTTCCCAGATAAACAGAGGCTATGGGAAGGCCAAGGCCCTGGGAAACTCTAGCAAGGGCTGTTCAAACTCCTCTTTTAGAAACACACAGCTTACCAATGTTAATTTTCCATTTAGAAGTTGAAGAAAGGCAGAAACTGATTTAAGGGAAGATCCATGAATCCCAGAGAAGACAGAGAACAGGCCCTGTAACAAAGAAGTTCTGTGGGTCTAGGAACTATGGTTAATAGCAAAGACTTTTCAAGCTAGCTAGCTTGGTAAGAGAAAAACTGCAAAATCCTTTCTAAAATTCATCTTTAAGGATCTTCTCTGTATTTCTTATACTGAAGCGTTCCCTAAGGGAATGGGACTGGAAAGCCCTAGTAGGTTTTTGCTATTTGGCAATACCCCCACCTGCTGTCCAAGAGGAAAATTAGCGTTCCTTGTCTTGTATCTCCAAACAGAACTCCTGAAATCAGGATTCTGAAACAAAGTGTTTGTCTTGGTTGGCTCCAGTTAGATTAGAACACACAGACCATGCTCTGACGCTGTTCTTGTGGCTGTGTCAGCTCCTGCAGAATATCACAGAGCAAAAATTTGGCATTTTGTTTTATTAATATCAGTTTCCATATTATGTCTCTATTTAGTAATGTTCTTCCTTTAACTGGGATTCCCTCATGACCAAAATAATTGTGTCACGGAAACAGAAACAGAATCAGGACTTGCAGGAACCATCCAGAAATTATTCCTAACATCAACTGTTATTCAGATGTGATGTTTTATCTACAAGTTTTTAAATGCCAGAATTAGAGGCCATATTTTCAAAAGCAACCAGAGATTCCAAGTGGAAGGTACTAAATTTTTTGAAAACTCGAAAAATTAGTCCTCAAAGGTTTTTAAATGCTCAAATTGTATTTTGACTGAAAAACATCCCTCTGAATCAGAAGTTAGACACCTATCCACCATTACATAGATAGGCTTAAGACTTTTCCTCTTGAATTTAGCACCTCCCTAAGGTGCTCCAGTGCCTGAAAATTATGAGCTATCTCCAGAAATTAGAGAAACATGGCTATATCTTACCCATCCATCCAACTATTAATCTGTCTGGACCAACTGGGGGCATCCAATTAATTTTCTGTTCATTTTCTCTAAGGACCTGAATCTATTTCGATCTTATTACTTTGTTATAATCATTTTTATAGCAAACTTTTGAGTTTCATTCCCCTTCATCCTCCTATTTATTTTAGATAATTAATTTTGCTCCATGTTTTTTTGATTCAGCCTGAAATCTGTGCAAGCCAAACTAGAAGAAATTTGGTTTTTTAAGAATGGATTACTTTGGAATTTTCTTGCATAGCAGTGGGTTTTGTTTGTTGTGTATTTGTTTATTTTGTTTTAGGAAACACCATGTAAGGAAAGGCCTTTGGAAATACAGAATGGTTTTCTGCACGGTAAGGCTGCATGTCAGCGGACTCGCAGTAACTCCACCAGTAAGTTGCAGACAATAATCTGTTTTCTTGTAAAACTCAATGAGTGCAGATCACAGGCTCCCATTGAGTGATGGTACTATGGTGCTAAAAGAAATGTTGTCCAAATTTTTTCTGGGATCCTTAGCTAAGAATTGTGATGCATAAAATCATCAGCTTCTGTATTCACAATATCCTGCGGCCAGGATGTTGTGAATAAGGTTTGGTGGTGCATAAGGTTTGCATGTTATGGCTTGGGGCTTTTTTAATGGTGTATTCTAAAGAGGCCAACACTTTTTTGGTAGGGAATGCTTGCTTTTTGCTATATTTAACATTGAATGCTATGCCCAAAGTGACAACTGAAAACATCAATCCCTTCACAAAGATATTTACAAAGGGAAAACCATTTCTGAGTAACACGTACCTGAAATGCCTGTGGATTTGGCCAAGCCTTGTGAAGTGACGGCGCTGTCTGCCCACCCCTGGCAGGTGTGAGCCCGCTGTGGGCCATGGAGGGCCCAGCGCCGCGCAGAGCTGCGCCCCTCAGGGACCGCCAGCCCCTCCACGGCAGCCGCAAATCGCTCTCGCAGCAGCTGGACTGCCCTGCAGCAAGAGCCCCGGTAAGTGCCGAGACCCCCTGAGAACAGCCGGGCTGTCCCCAGCACGGCTCTCTGCAGGACCGTGGCAGCCAGAGCCCGCCCGCCCTGCCGGGACGATGGGCACTCTGCCTGCTCTGCGGGATGGGAGAGCGGGAAAGGCTCTGTGCCAGCACACCCCCATTTCTCCAGGTTCTCCCTCCCCCTGCCCAGCAGTTCTGCGGGGTGTTTAGATTCCCAAGGGTGGTTTACACCACCCCACTCTGAGCCCCAGAGCCACCAGCTCCTCAGTCACCTGCGCTGGCCCAGTCATGGCCACAGCGGGTACAGACTCACCATGGCTGAGACAGATTTAAACACCCTGTTAGACGAGGCTGGAGACTGGCTCCAGGGCTCTCCAGATGGATGCCAAGTGACCAAGCGATCGCTTGGGAGAGGGTTGGGGTATTTATGGCCAAAGGTCCCCAGGCTCAGACCTGGAGGTGGAGATGGAGGCAAAGCTCCTCACACTCAGCTCCCACCTCCGTCCCTGCTGCTGCCTGCCTTTTCCTGGCCCTTCACTCACCGCGAGGGACCCAAGGCTTTAACAGGAACGAGGAGGCCGCAAACCAGAGCACAAACCCCAACCAAACCACACCCGAGTGCACAGACAGATCCTCAGGGATTCACTGGGTTCCTTCTCATCAAAGCTCCTGCGTGGCACATGCTGCCCGTTTGAAGAGGCTCTTTGGCAGCATCCTGGCTCTGGGTATTGCTACCCACCACAAACAGAAATATAAAATACACCTCCTCACACAGAAGCAAAAGAAATTTGAAAATTTCCTATTTCAGATTCAGAAGACCCATACTGGAATAAACAGTCATCCAGGCCTAACAGAGGAATGCATTTTGGAGAGTGTGATTTTGGTGTTGCACACCTGTTCACCTCTTAATCCCATTCCCAAATTGAATAGATAATCTGGTTTTCATGTCAAAATTGAGACTCTTGCATATGCAGAAACCAAAATTTGGCTGATTTTCCACACTCTTCAACACCTGTTAGTTTCACTTTGCTGCATTTAAAAAAAAAAAAAAAAAGAAAAAGAAAAGCGTTGAACTCTCTCAGATGTGTAATGAGCACAATCAACTTGACCCTGTTGAACTTCATGCACAGTTAGCTTTGGGTAATGACTTCTGTCAGTGCTTAAATTATCTTGTAATACCCGATTCCATTGAAATAGGAGGTTTTCATTAAACATTTCACTAAATATTTCATTAAAAGTTTATTAAAACGGTGCAAATCTCAGAGGCTGAATTTAGGAAATCCAGCACAAATTCATATTTTGGGGGAAATGCTGAAAACAATTTTAGTATGTGCCAAGATAAAGTTTTCAGTCACATGAAGAAGGAAGGATTTTCAGTGTCTTGATTCTAGTTCAGTTCTTGAATGCAAAAGTGATAATACTTGTTTATGTCCCCTAATGGCCACAGATGGGGTTTTGGCATGGGGACTCAAGCCAGAGCACAAATATATCTTTCTACACCATTGCACCACTTCAAGGACCAACATCCTAATTTTTCTCCAATTCAGTCTCTACAGGACAAATTCACTGAGCAGTGATTTTCTGAATAACAAATGGCTTATGAAAATTAGAAAGATTTTGTTAAAAGAATTTTTAGTACCATCAATTATAAGGAAGAAAATTTCAAATAAACAAGTTGCTGCAATGTATGTTCAAGAATTTCTGCTTATGCATAAAAGAAAATTGTGAGTTTTGTTGGTTTTTTTAATGTTCACAGGCAATTTCGAGGCCATCTAGATCCCTAAGTACAGCACAACTGGTGCACACATCCTGTGGCTCACAGGCTTCAGTGATTTCAAACATTGTATTGATGAAAGGACAAGGGAAGGTAAGACTGGCTCTGTTGCTTTACCATGAGTTTTACTTCATCTCACAAATGTGATCTTCCCTGCAAAGTGCTGGGAAGTGACTGCAGACATTAACATGGCTATTTTTGGGCTGCCAATTCATATCCAAGCAAAAATGTAAAAAATAATTTAGAGACCTACCTATGTGAATATAATAGTGAATTAATTGATTGGAACAAACAAAAAGCAAAACATGAGGGGATTCTGCTGAAATGCACATTTACTCTTACTCCAGTAATATGATTGACTATTTTTGCATGTATTATACTACTCCACTGACAATACTGCCCATGTAGGTAATGTGGAAGAAACTGCAAATGAGCTGTTATGAGAACTGAACATGGGTTCTCACACACATTTTCTTCCATAAATTAGGGTTTGGGCTTCAGTATCGTTGGTGGTAAAGACAGCATTTATGGACCAATAGGCATCTATGTCAAAACCATTTTTCCTGGTGGAGCTGCTGCTGCTGATGGAAGGCTACAAGAAGGTGGGAAATACCTCTTCTCTCCCTTTTCCCACTGCCCAAAAAATGACACTGAAAGATAGATTGAAGCTGAAATGAGCCATAAGTGACTTTTACACCTGCATCCATTTTTACATTTCAAGAGTCCTTTTGAGTACGTGTATGTTATAATGTAACTTATTGCACAAGACACTAATAGCAATATATTTTTTTCTCTTTCAAAACAGGTGATGAAATCCTGGAACTGAATGGAGAATCCATGCATGGATTAACACATTATGATGCTTTACAGAAATTCAAGGTTATGTACTCTTCTTCCAAAACAACTCCCATTTTTAGACACAATGTGCATGTGAGCTCAACCCATTCACTCATTGTCTGTTCTTTCTAGCAGGCCAAAAAGGGTCTTTTGACACTTACAGTCAGGACAAGCTTCAGCACGCCTCATTCTGCTTCCAGCTGTCAATCACCCCTCTTGTGTCAGTCACTGAGCTCCAGTACATGCATAACCAAGGAAAACAGTTCTTTCAGTTCAGAAAATGCAGCATTCTCATTAAATCCTACAAAGCCCAATGACAGGGTGATAATGGAAGTTACCCTAAACAAAGGTGAGTGTTGACATTAACTGAGCACTGCCAACAAAGCACTTACTGACAAACCACTGTTCATTGCTCTCTGAATGTCTTTCCTCACTAACCTGATTCTTTTCCTGAACTAAGTTTTTTTTTAATACACTAAATTAGACCTTGGTGCCTGTCAGTGCTAACAAGTATCTATCAACAGCAGGATTTTGAACACCATCTGTCCTCAAGAGCCAATCATTGAGTTTTTTCCTCTTAAGCATTAGTCACATTCATATCCTTCACGTGAAAAAGTAAAGCTCTTGTCAACAAATGCCTCTTATTAAGCAGACTGTGCAACTCTTACCCACAATTATGCAAGCAGTTAATTTCATTCTTGAAAAGGCTTAAAACCAAATAAAGTAAGTATCTATATCTTCTTGTAATTCTTTCACCTCCTCTCCAACTGTCATCACCTTCTATTTATAAACAACCACTGGCACAATGAAATAAACTTTTAAATATGGGAACATCAGAGCACAAAACAAAGCAAAGCCTCTATGAGGTACCAGAGGCTTACCAAACACACAGTATGGGATCTGACATCAGTGACTGTCCAGAGCAAAGAGGGTAAACTCATGGAAGTCTTAAGCTGTATTATATAAAACAGAGGGAGGACTGAAATGATATAGCTAACAGTAGCCATATAGCCTTAATTTTAGGTTGTTTTTCCTCTTAATTTTAGCCCTTTATTTTTTTTTCTACTCCGTCTCCTTGTAAAGTTAGTTGAATTCTTCTGTCATGACAGATATTTTGCAAAATAAACCTGCATTCCATTGTGTCTGTTACACTTTAATCATGAGGGGGACAAAAGCCCCCATAACAACCCCACAATAAAACAATAGAAAGGTATAGAAAAATGCAGTGGAAGCAGCAACAAATAGTGAACATGCAACATTCATGAACACGAGACTTTGGTTCTGGTTTGTGCAGAAAAAAGAATTAAATTTCATTAATTTTTAAAAAGGTCATTCAGTGGTTTGGTTTGACTGTTTATGTATTTTTTTACTTATTTTTGATTCTTTCAGAGCCAGGTGTTGGCCTTGGAATTGGGTTATGTAGCATCCCTTACTTCCAGTGTATTTCAGGGATCTTTATTCACACCCTCTCACCAGGCTCAGTGGCACATATGGATGGGAGACTCAGGTAGGATGAGAAAGGCTGGCTGTCTTATGCCACGAGTTTCTCATTGATGTCTTTTATGAGTTTATTTTTGACCTATTTGGGCAGAACGAAATATTGTTTTCTGGGAATTTGGAGTTTAAAGCGTGTGTACTATTCTCAAGGTTGGAGCATGTGTCTTCAGGATATGTGGGATTTCCAGAAATACAGCAACCCAGTGGAATCACTGCCTCCTGCCCAAGCTGGGCTAACTTTGAAGGTCTTAGACAAGCTTGTAGCATTGTTACTGGAGAAGATTTACAAATGAGAAAGTATTTGAAAAAACCTAAACATAGGCGTAACTTGGCTTGTTTGAGCTCTAGATTTTTTTCTGATACAAGCTCCTCAAATTCTATCACTTCTTGCCAAATAGAAGAACAGATTTGCTGAAATGAGCTTTAGTGAGAGCATAGAAATTCAATTTCAGAGATTTTTTTACCAACTAGTAGTGTTGAATATATTGAGAATTGAACAGAACACTGAAGTTTCAGTGAAGTTTTTTTGATTTAAGTTTAGGTGTTCTGCAATACTGCTCTCTAATACTGTAGTGGAAAAACTATAGTCTTAAATTATTTGAATATTTGCATTATACAAATTAGTGCCTTCAGTTACGCTCTTAATGTGTGTGAGAACTAGAGCAGAGCAGGGCAGTCTCAGTTTCCATGAGAGCCAAATTTGGATTTCCTCTAGAAAGATCCAGTTTAGCAGATTTTGTTTGTCTGATAGTTTGTCATTAGAATTTTTCTTTTAATGAGTTATTCACATACGTAGCAGAAACATAACATCCTTTCTGACCTTATATAGTACTAACATAATATAAAGACATGAAAAGTGAAATGTTAACTGGAAAGGAAGGAAGGAAGGAAGGAGTAGGTAGAAGCAGCAGCTGAGCTGCAGACAGCAGAAAGAGCACCAAGTGTGCACAGCTGAACATGCAGAAAGTTGCATGTAACATGGCAGATCAAAACCCCTTGTCATCCAACTCATTCCCATTCCATTTTCTGTAACAGGACAGAAAGACAGATTTAATCTGTAAACAAATTAGAAGTCATCCTTATGAATTAGCTTTTTGTGTGTTTTTGCATGGGTAAGACAAGGTCAGGAGAAAATCTCTTTTGTTTACATCCTCTCTCTTTTTTTTTAATATCTCTCTAGGTGTGGAGATGAAATTCTTGAAATTAATGAAACTTCAGTACAAAATACAACCCTTAACGAAGTTTATGCTGTGCTAAGCCACTGTGATCCTGGTGCAGTACAAATCATTATTAGCAGACACCCTGAACCACAGGTAGCACAGTCTGTATTCTTTCTGCCTTTCAATATAGCATGTATTGAGAAGTAAGAGGGAGCAAGTGCTGATCTAATACAGGTGAAAAAATGTTGACTACCAAGATGCTGATCTCTTTATGATCATCACTGCACACAAAAAAATCTGAGATATGCACTCTTTTAAGTAGAAGAATTTAAGATTTGGAGACCACTGGTAACAGTCTTACAAGAGGTTCTGTGCAGTGAATAAGGAAACTACAGAAATAGCATTTAAGGAATAACCCAAAACATAGTTCTTCTGTAGGACAGAATTGAAAATAATAAGTAAATAATTTGAAAGAGGGAACATACCTCCCCAAAAAGAAATAAATGTTTATACATTTGTCTTTCAGTAATTAAAATTTAGGTCTTGCCCTGCCGATATTTATAATTAAATTAATATTGAAGTACAATGTTTTATTCTTGCAAGGTTTTTCTACAAAATGCTTCCTAACTCCAAATACTGTATAAATTATTAACAAGTTTAAATTGTTACATAAACTAGGCTGTATTGAGTTACCTTACACTGGCAAATCCAGGACTCCACTTCTAGTGAAATCTGCAAAAGAATTTCTATCTTTGAAAGGTCCCATTTTACCTAGTCACTAAAAATATCACATCCATAGATATACTCCATATATACTAGGCTTTATACAAATATAAAGGTGTGCAATGAACACACCTCGTGAGAGTAAAATGGCATGATATTTCCTAGGTGTCTGAACAACAGCTAAAAGAAGCTGTTGCACAAGCTGTGGAAAGCAACAGATTTGGAAAGGAGAGACACCTATGGAGTACTGAAGGTAAGGGAATAAATACATTCACTGAGACATGGTAATTTTGACTGAAAAGATGTCAAGGATGAGTACATGCTGTATTAGAATCCTTGAGAACAGTCAAGTAACCCAGAGCAGAAAGAAAGAGCAGGAAACCTCACAGGACAACCCTCCTAACATGTCTCCAATGATACATTACCAGTGATGAGAACAGACCGAGTCTGTCTAATTACCAACAAAATTTTTTTTGTGCAAACTTCCTCTCAGAGTTGCTCATCCTCTGCAATTCACAAGCTCTGCTTAGAGCTTTTCAAACAATTGTATGTAGGTGACAGGGCTGTGACAGCAAGGAACTACACAATGAAGGTGAGGTCTTAGGGACAAACCTTGTTAATCCTGTAGTTGTGAGGAAAGGCATGTGCAGTCATGGCTGGAGCTGTTTGCCCAGCCATGACTGCATGTATGACATCCTCTCCCAGTAATGGGTTGAATGATACACTCCTTTGAGTGTCTTCTAAAGGGCCAACAGGTGACAGCCATCATCAGTAAAACTAGTGTTGACATACCAATATATAGGGAAAATGTTATTTGGGTGTTCAGAAACTCAGCTGTTGACCCTACAAGCCTTTGATACACAAATCATGTCTTTGCATCCACTGAGGATGATATTTAGCTGCAGATTTCACCAGCTGAATCTTAGAAGTGAGCACTTTGCATGTACTGAACAGACATTTTGACCATGTTCCTGATTCAGGTGTTAAGAGGCTGGAAATGAGCTGGCATGGAAGGCACCCCTGTGAGAAGCACATGGACAGGAGCACGGGGTGCTGCAGCCGCAGGGCACAGCGCCTCATGACCCGCTCCAGCAGTGACAGCAGCTGCAACCCCCGGGCCTCGTGTGCCACTGCTGCTGTGCACCAGCTCACAGACTTGAAAGCAAGAGTACACAGTGTAGATGTACCAATCACCCAGCAACCCGGGCTGCTGGACTCATTCTCTGCCAATAATTCAGGAAAAAATTCCCCTCCGACCTGTAGCGAAGTTGGTCGAGCCTTGCAAAACACTAAGAAGTCATCAGAGATCCTCGTTAGAAAACCTAAATCATCAAAGCCCAAACCTCCACCAAGGAAATACTTCAAGCAGGACTGCACGTGTGATGACCAGGGTAATGCAGACAGAAAAGAAAAGCTTGTATCAGAAGTGGTTGCATCATCTGCAAGTGTTCAGGTAAAGTAAAATTTACAATATTTTTCTCATGTCTGCATATTTGTGAGGCAGGGGCAGGAGGAAGGCAAAGTGGCTTTGCATGGCAGCAGGAAGAAGGGTAGGAAAGAAAGAGAAAATGTATATACATGTGAGAATTGGGGGAAGATGAGGCTCTTGTGTTTTGAAAATAAGGTGTATATCTTAGTGAAACCAGTTTAGTACAAAGTGTTATGTTCTAAGTAAGGTCAGAAGGCAGAGAATTGAAGAAAAATCTTCCATACTGAAATATCTGAGTTAAAACCCCAGTGAGAGCAGCTACAAGAATGAATCTGAGTCCTTGCCCCTCCTTATGAGCATGTGCCACTGTGGTATCGAGCACACTCTGGTTCCAGCATTATGCCCTAGGCTGGGACTGGAGGAGTTTCACAGCCTCTGATGCCAGCTTGGTGTGGCTGACACCAACTACCTGTGCCACAGAGTCATATCATTTATGAAGTAGTTGTGAAACAATAATTTCTTTGTTTCAGTAGTGGATTTTTATTGGAAGAAAGCACTAACATTATGTACAGCAGGGAATTTTAGGCTACATTAGATATATAAATAAAATAAATAAATGTATTTAGATACATTTCCTGAGACCAGGAGGTATTAAATAAACCCATTTAAATTGTGGTGCACATACATATTTGTTGAGGAGCTACAGTATTTGAAAACAGTGTACATTTGTACATTACTATATTTCAGTTCCCTCTCTTATCTAAGACAACAGAGAGTGTTTCACTTTTGCATGAGCATGAAGGATTGTGAGATCTGCATGTTGAAACAAAATTGTGGTTTGTTTAAAACTGAAACCTCTTTTCCCCAGGTTTAGTAATATGCCAGTACAAATGAACTGTTCTCAGTGCAATGCAAACAAAAAAAAAACAAAAAAAAAGCACAAAAACCCCCACCAAAAACAAACAAAAAACCCTCCCCCCCCCCAAAAAAAACCAAAACAAAACCCCCNTCGGCTCCCCCCCCCCTCCGGCCCCCCCCCCCCCCCTACCCCCCCCCCCCCCCCCCCCCCCCAAACTGTTCCCAAGCTGCAAAGATCACTACAAAATTATATAGAGCAAACTGAAGTCCACGTATAATGTTAATATCCAAGAAAATTTCAGTTAGGCATCTTAGGTAAGGTCACTTTTACTATCCCCTGAGTAGAAACCACTGCTAGAAAATCAACTTTCAGAAGTAGAATTGAGGGAAATAAGTACTTGTTGAACTTAACACTCCCTGCAACTTCTAATTCTTCTTACTTAGTAATTCTAAATGACAACGAGAAAAAACTAAATCTTAAGATCAATAAAATCCATGAAAAATCAAGGTCTGTTCAAGAAGACAACTTCCTCTATTAAGACAGTCTGTATATCTGTATATACCCAAGAGAGAAAGTTTCTTGTCAGAATGTATTTCAGATGATTAAGAGAAGGTTTTATTAGTGCTTTTAAATTTTTTTAACCTTTATTCCCCACAAATTTTGTACTAGTCAGTCTGAGGCCTGAATACCACAATTTTATATGGGGTTTCTGGTTTTTCCAGATTCATGTATTTTTTCAGACTCATATATAGTGTGGTTTGCATAATTGCATTCTGACACACTTCTCTTTCCTGTTTGTTCAGCAGGAAGTTGGAGAACCAGTGCTAGAGGGACATCAAACTGATGTAACCCACAGTGTCTTCACCACTCCTCCTACAGCATATGATAAGGAACACACAACTGCTGCTCCAGTGGGCAGAGATCGAGAAAGAAAAGAAAAATTAGGTATGTTTAATTCCATGAACTTTTTTCCCCCCAGCTAAATATATAGTATTTAGTTTGGATTCCAAAATGGGTATTGAGCTTACTTCACTTTCTCTTTAAATGTAGTCTTCAAACCATATCTGTAAATTTTGGAGTGAACAGATGAAATTTCAATTTATTGATTAATCTCTGTAAAGAAAGGGAAAGTAGATAAAAATCAGAATGAGAGATGATTTATTGTAATTAAAAAAAAGATTGATTAATCTTTGTAAAAAAGAAACTAGATCAAAAGCAGCATAAGATAAATTTTGTAAAAATTGTTACTGGACAGATACCATATTGCTGTATTGCTTCAGATTAAACTCCTTAATTACACTGAATATCTGATACTAAAGCTTAGTTTTAGCATTTCTAAAGGATATTTTTATGCACAATTTCAAGGCTCCAGTGTTGCAATGGTACAAACCACTGATAAGTTACTTTTCTGCTGTGCTAGTTAGAATTAAGGAAACTTACTGTTAAGGGAACAAGACAATCTCGAGATCTCTTACAACATAAAGGCTTATGTAATTCTGTAAGTTATGGCTCAGATCATTAAAAAAAGAAAACTGTTTCATTAAAAAAAAGCTCACACTGAAGCAGAAAACAGTACTTGTGCAGCTGCACAAAAAGAAGTTTGCTGCCATTCAGCTCTATCATGTCTAACATTAAAATGCTTAATTTATCTGTGAAGTAAAAGAATATTCCCATATTAGAATCGAGTTTTTATTAATCAGAAAAATCATCTGGAAATGCCTGAGGAAATTTGAGAAGCATAAATATCGAAGATCTTCCTATGATAGTCTTTTAAGAGTAGGATATACTTATAAATGTAGAAAATAAAAAATGTTTTTTAAAATAATTTACTGTAACATCAGCTTTTTCTTTAGGCTGCAAACAACATTGCAATTTTAACTTTCTATTCTAGCTATTACAGCTTGTATCAAGATTTCAGTACCCCAGAATTTCAGTATTTGTAAACCCTTTTAAAAAGCAATCTCATATTTAAGTGTGCAAGAGCCTTGTTTTTCAGTTAATTTCCGTGTCTGGATTCAGAACTTACAGATCAAGATTTATGAATTTTTAAAAAGTTTAAACTTTTTAGAAATGATAAAAAAAAAAATCTATCAGAGGCTTGAATTAAATTCAAGCTTAATGAATTAATAATGATGCAGCGAGAAGGGAGGGAGAAGCAGACAGATGGTTGTTTATAATCAATGTCTCTATTACAGGGACTCCACTTTCATCAATACAAAGGCCTGTACTTAAAAGACAAGCACGGGTAGATTATAGTCTTGATACAACAGAAGACCCTTGGGTGAAAATTTCTGACTGCATAAAAAGCTTATTTAATCCTACCATGAGTGAAAACAACGTCCACTTAGATTTGCAACCTGGCATAGACAAAAAAAAAGAGAATCAAAATCGAAACAGCTCAGAGACAGTTCTGAAGAAATCAGAATCAGAATTAGTCAGTTCCAAAGTGCTAAAACCAGATGAAAATGCTGGTGTGAAAAAGGGTCCTCCTGTTGCACCTAAGCCCACCTGGTTCCGCCAAAGTCTGAAAGGACTGAGGAAAGCAAATTCAGATCTAAAACCACAGGCAGATCAAAGCCTTCCCAACCATGACAGTATTTCCAGCAAAAAACTGCAATCCAGCTTATCATGTGTGTCTCCTGGAGGATCATCAATAAAACAAAGAATAAACTCATTTGAATCCTTGAGTGCTCCACAGTCACCTGAAAAAACCTCCCGAAGGTTGAGCCTAAAACCATCAGCGCAGAAAGAACCTTCTCCCACTGCAGCAGGGGCAGAGGCAGCTGCAGCCTGTTCAAAACAAGCCTTGCTCCAACACCGTGAAAACAGCCACCAACAGCCACCTGTGGCCATGGCTACAAAGAGCCTGGACAGAACTTCCTCTCGCAGGGAGAGTACTGCAGCCAGCTCAGAGAAAAGCAGCAATGCCAGCACTGAAAATTCATCAAGTCTCTTAACTCCAGGAGCCATTGCAAACTCCCATCTTGTGTCAGTAGCAAAAGCACACAGCCTAAGGTCACGAAGCTTCCCTCTTACTGCTGCCCAGGCTTGTGAGATAATGAAGCCGTATGATGACAAGTGTAGCAAAATCTATTCCATCAGCAGCCAGGTGTCATCTGCTTTAATGAAATCCTTGCTTTGCCTTCCTCAGTCCCCAGCCTCTTCTGGAAACAGTGCATGGGAAGCTCTGGACACAGTGTCTCAGTCCTCCATGGAGGAGGATGGGGCTTCCGTCTCACCTGCAAGTGAGAATCATCACCTGGACACTGGGTTTTCCCTAAAGTAAGAGACCATATTTAAAACTCAGATTTACAGATCAGCATTGGTGAGCATCTGCACTGATTCAATGACAGATTAAAGTTCTAAGGTAGCAGCACACAGAACTAAAGCACAGACTAAGTCAACTTTTTAGAGCACGAAGGTTAAATGACTCATGACTTTTAGTTTTGTTTTTAATTTGTATTACATACGTACATGCATGTTTCAAACATCCTCCTATTTAAGGAGCATTATTTCTAGTATCTCCATGATAAAACAGATTTAAGTGTCTTTGCCTGAGGCCATGAGATTATTCTTATTCTTTTATGCAATGGATTCTACTTCCTGTAAGTTAATATGATTCATTTCCATTTGCCCATATTTATAACAGTTGTAGGAGTTACTACCTGAATTATGCGATAATAAGATGGAAAGATGACAGCTTCAAAATTGCCTTTCACTTTAGTGGGTATGTGCTCTCATAGCTCAATGTTTCTTTTTTGTTCTTGTCACAATGGGACAGCCTCTCAGAGCTGAGAGAATACACAGTGAGCCTGGCAGACAAAGGGAAAGAGGAAGACAAACAGGAACAGGGCTCACCTCAAGCATCTGGTGTGTCAGGGCAGTCAGTCATCTCTCTGCTTTCCCCTGAGGAGCTAGCAAAGCTTATAGAGGAAGTCAAAGCTCTAGATGAAGAAACCTTAAAGGTAAACCTGCTGCTTTTTTTTTTCTTTTTTTGTGCATGATCTTCAGAAAGCCGTAGAGTTAATGTGTTTGGTTAATCCTTTCAACTTAATATTTTGCTTATGCCACTAAGTCTCATTATAAAATGCACAACAGACTTTACAATCGTTGTGATGTATCTTTTGGGAAATTTTTGACTTTATTCCTTTCTCTGCCTAGGAATTTGATGATATTCATGTTACAGTTTTGCATAAAGAAGAAGATACAGGGCTTGGATTCAGCCTGGCAGGGGGCATTGATCTAGAAAACAAAGTGGTAACAGTAAGTAGCATCTTAAAAAATACTCCCAAATCAACGCTCTATCTAAAAATAGATACCTTACTAATTTTCTACTACAGTTTTTGGCTTTTAGATAATCAAAGCTGGCAGCTGTATTGATAGGGTTGGAAGGACCATAGTGGGTGAAAACAGGTTCCTTCTGCACAGAGCTGCCTCTCCAGGTGTCTGAGAGTGTCCTGCTTCCTTGGGCACCTCCTCCCCAACAACTCTGAAAGCTGAGGCAGAACATACAGCCCTCAGCAGGAAATAACATCTTACTCACGTGCTTATAGAATGCAGGGCGGTCTGGAGGAGTGGGGTGGGTGAAAACACATCAGGGGTCTGGAAGTTAGAAATAAGTATCACACCTTCTTCCTCTTGTGAGCAGAGCAGCGAGAGGGTCAGGAACTACAATATGCAAGGTACATAGCACAGGCAGCAAGGCTTTACCCATCTGGTACCAGGGCCAAACTGCTCCCCTGGCTGCTTGAGGAGGGATGTGCCCAGGAAAACATCTCCATGCAAATTAATTCAGTCCTCCATCCAGGAATGTGATAGAAGCAACTTGTTCCTGGCAAAGAATGAAAAATGCAAATGGTGTAAAGTGTTAACTAAGGGATTTAGTGACTTGTCCTTTTTGCCTCTTCCCTTGTGTGTGTGTGGTGACTGGGCTCTCCAATAGGTTCACAAAGTATTTCCCAATGGACTGGCCTGTCAGGAAGGCACTATTCAGAAAGGAGATGAAGTACTCTCCATTAATGGGAAGTCTCTGAAAGGTGCAACTCACAGTGACGCCTCGGCAATCATGCGACAGGCCCGGCAACCCAGACAAGCTGTTGTTGTCACCAGAAAATCCAAAGATGGAGGAAAATATCTCAATGTTTCAATCAGCTCTAGTATGTCATCAGTAGCAAGTGATGCCTCACAAGAGTCTGGTAAGTTTAGTAGCCTTATCTTGCAGCACCCACCTGATAAGTGTTTACTCAACACCTGAAATCCAGGTGTTCATAAAACCAGCAGTGGCTGCATAAATCTGTGAACCCTGATTAAAGACAGCACAGTTAATAAAACATTCCTGAAATAGACATTGAAATATTTGAAATAACTTTTTTGAAAAGGGAAAGAATTAATGGATTTCTAAAATAAAAAAAACCCCAAGTGTGATGCTCTACATGAATTTCTATAGATGTACAAAGCTTGTTATTGTAGTAACACATCTAGTTGAAGGTATAATAACTCAGTGAACAGTGATTGTTTATTCTAATATTGTTAAAAGACTTGTTCTCCATGAAAGAGAATTTCAGTTTGAACAAACAATGTGCTATTGTTTGATATAGCAGATGGCTGCATCTGAAACACAACAAGGTCAGAGTTTTGCAGAATATTTCACTTTGAGAAAAGTTTTGTGTTTTGGTTTGGTTTTCATTTTTTTTTTTCTAAAGCATGATCTGGAGATCTGTAGCTTTATTTCCATACTGCAAATTAGCGGTCTTGTAGTCAATAACAACTTCATAACTAATATGCAGTAAAATATTTTCCTTAAAATGTTCTTAATTTAACAGATTTTTAAAATTCCAGTAAATGTCTTACACTTCCATTCTGCCATTAATTCAAACATAACTTTCTTTCCCCAGCTTCTCAGAGGACCTTAAAATGACAGAATGAGAAATTTAAAGCTTTAGTTTTCTCTTTCATTTGGCAGGTTATAGGACCTTTGCAAACAATCCAAAAATTAATTTTTTGTAACAGATGTTTGAGCTTTTTAGACTGTGTGCTGTCCATGTGGTAACTTTCCATTTGTTTCCAGCCACTGGAGATACAATCTGCACTGTAACTCTAGAAAAAACACCTGCTGGTTTAGGATTCAGTCTGGAAGGAGGGAAAGGCTCTATTCAGGGAGATAAACCCATCATCATCAACAGGATATTTAAAGGTAAACACACTTAACATGTTCCCAACTCAGGTAGACTTGTGGGGCTTATAACTAACTGCTGATTTATAACTATGGAAATGTTATTTTTTCACATGCAGCATTATATTGTTTGGTACCAGTAATTTGTTGCCTGCTGGGACCAGGTGGTTTATAGCAAACATGCTGGTGATACATCCACTAGTAAGTGAAAGATCCATTAACGTTTCCTCCACAGAAAGAATTAAAGGAAATTCGTTTTCTGTCCCCAGGGACTGCACTGGAACAGGGCAGCCCTGTTCAGCCTGGTGATGAGCTCCTACAAGTGCACACAACTGCCATGCAAGGACTCACTCGTTTTGAGGCATGGAATGTAATCAAGGCATTACCTGATGGGCCCATCACAGCCATCATCAAGAGGAAGAATCGCAGCTCTGTTACCAGCAAGTCATCTGAAACTTTGTAAGAGGAGGGATTTGACTACTGCCAATATTCAAACAAAGGATTTTATTACTTGCAGGCACTTGGCTGGCACAGCAAGATATGCAGAAAGCACCCATGAGGAGTACACTGGATCTTACTGCCAGTTACAGAGAAAGCTGTCTGGGGTTAACTAAAACGTGCAGGAAACGGCATGATTCTTATTTCAATCTTCAGAAACAGATGTTACAAAGCATATAATTATAAAATAATGACTTTGTTAATAATATACTGGTTGTAATAAAATATGTGACAGCTATAGTACTCTCCTATTTTAATCTATTAACAAGTGTCAGAAGCAGATCCTGTGCTAAATTTTCAGTGCTACTCTCCAAGTCCTGTGCCCTACCTTCCCTTCCCAGCAACAAGCAATGTGTCTACAAGCCTACAACTAAACACTGCCCTAGAGAATGGGTAGGGCAGACAAAGGAGTTGCAGTTTTGTATGTCAAAACAACATTCCCTAAGAAAATTCCAGCTTTCCAATTAAAAACACTGAACATTGAGGACAGCCAAAACCTAAGCCAAAAGTGACTTTCTACTAGCAGCTGACATAGCCACCTCAACTGCAGCAGGCAAACACAGGGTGGAAAGGAGTTCTCATGGTATTCCAAGGGAAGGCAGGAAGCTGAGGGTAATGTAGTGAAGTTTTCCTAACCTTCCTCTGGCCAGAGGTCTCAAAAGGACTACAGCAGAATAACAAAGCTGTTTAGAACAAAATCTTACCTCCTAACACATTTTAAAATGCCCGTGTTAATTTTGCAAGGGAAAGTACCAGTGGGAGGCATTGTGAATCCAAGTACTTCTGAACTGAAATGTTTATTCTGGAAAGGCTAAATAACTTGGAGACAAATCTATGCTTCCAACACTGCTTCCTTTATGCACTATATGGAATTGTACCAGGAGCACAGGTACCTATGGCAAGGTGGTCTCATGCTTGGTCTTCTCTGACCTGCTTCTTCGAAGGAAGAGAGATGCAGGGGCAGGATGGAAGTAGTGACTCCCCACATGACAGCCAGATGGCTGACCTGGTTATTGTCCTTGGCGATTCACCTTCCCAGAGATGGGAATTTTTTGTACCCTTCTTCAGTTCACCAGGAAAAAGTTAAGGAGCTCAGGAGCTGCTTTCCATACACTTAGCACAATGCCTCAAAAACAGCAATTAAGATAAAGGGAAGAAGTTCAGGCAGGAGAAGGTATTAATTAAATCCAGGCATTGAACTTGCTGTGGCCTTTTCTCACAAGAAACTGTAAATTAATCCTTGAAAGAACATTCTTGACAAGCCATCTGTCTCCACACTTCCACTTAGTCAGCTGAGCTCTTTAAATAACCTCTATCTCAAAAATCTTATTAGTTGGGTAGCAACAAAAATAAGAGAAAATGTGAGAGCAAATCTTTTTATACTTTAACTGGTACCTAGATAAAAGTCTTTGCCAAAACATTTCCAACTCCAGTTTGGTAGGGCAGAAGGCTGAATGTGAAGGGCTCATAATTCCTGGACAGCTCTTCAGCACTCAAAAAAGGGGTTCTTAAGTTATTCCATGAAGTTTCTCACCACTTTTATTGCTCAAAGCAATAAAAAAAATTATGAATCCCTAATAAGAAGCCACATTATCAGCAAAAATAATTTTGATTACTTGCAGAAATAATAAGTGGTCATCTCAGCTGCACTTCAGCTTTCTGCTAACTAAATTCATGATAATCCTGGCAAGACTTGCCAAGATATTATAATTCACACCTAACAACTCCAGTATACTTACAAAAAATATGTATAAGCCGCTGTAGTATCAAGGTCCACATCTCTTCTCGGTGAACTTGTTATTCTTCCTAAGTGTAGAAGGCAGCAATTGGAAATAAAGACCAGCCAAGGGCAGAGAACCTTGAGGGTGAGTGTTCTCACCAAAACACCTCTTCCCTAGGTAGTTGACATAATCAGGGAAGGCTTTTCCCTCTCTTTGCCTTAAATTCAGAGAGATGCTGGAGCTCTCAGCAGCACTTCAGCTTCCTTGATGGCAGAACAGGTGTAAGAGGAACCATTTCAAAGGATGATTCAGGAAAAACAGTAGATGTAGCACAAAAAAATATTTATTTCACCACACTCACACAAGTTTTTTACATCTTTGTATACAAAGGAGACTGGACTAAAAACTGTTTCCTTGAAAAATTAGTCCATAGGGTGAGGTTTACAGTGGGAAACTTACTGTGCAAGTCCATGCCCTACACCAAAGATAAAAAAATACAGCGACAGAAAGCAGAGAATATTAACGTTGTTAAATAATTGAGTCACCACAGTAAAATCGCAACCTGCATTTAACTTCCTCACTCAGCAATTATCTTTACTTTTTTAATTATATGTAATCCATAGTAATGTCTGACATTCCTGCAGCAACCAGCACAATAGATATCTCTTAAAATGGACACACCTTGGCACACAAAATCAGGTGCAGATTTCCCATTGTAATGTTGGGAGGCCAACCAGTCTTAGAAAAAAACAATGTCCTTATGGCCTGACAAGGCAAAGCCAACAAAAAGATTATTTACCTGTTAAAACCTCTCACCACAGGAAATCAAAAAACATTCAAATACAGTTCAAAATGGTCATTTCATGTGCCTTTTAAAAAATGGCAAGTAAAGTGCTTAATCCTCTTTATTATTGCCTCTATGTCGGTTCAGTTTGTGTCACAGCACTGTGACACCACTGGTTTTGGTAGCAGAGAGGGGAAAGGGAGAGTGTCTATTTGCCAGCCCACACACCTGTACATTGATTAGCACTGCTGGACCTCGACTTAAAAAAAAGCACTTAAGGCATATTTACCATCAATATTGATATCTGCTGGAACAAACAAGTGAAATCCTCTACATAATCCCATTTGTTCTGGCTTTCACAATTTGCAGGCTGGACCCACTCAGGCATCTTAGCAGCTCTAGGAGTGCTAGTAACAGGAGGGATACATCATCTTTTGGAAGAGAAACGTATTTCCACAGGAATCTACAGGGAGCTTCAGAGATCAAACAGAGCTGACCTGCAGCTGGCTAAGTGGATTCTAGCAATGCTTCACCTCACAGACACTGACAAAGAGTGGGCAAGTGTCCTCTCCCTGCAGACAGTCACCACTGCAGCCTCCAGGATTCTTCCAGCCTTGGGTGTGGTATTTTTGTAATCACTAAAGTGAAGAATTTCATATTACATAAGAATGCATTGTTCTGCATGGAGTCAGATAGAAAATGCTGTTTTAAAAATACATTGTACTCAGTTCACTGTTTCATGTCATCTTTTTTTCTATCTTAGCAGATAGAAAAGCCCTGAGGCCAACTTTGTATTTTTACCCACAAGCTGACAGGTTGTTTCCTACCCTCAGCCGGTGATGTCAGCAACTTGTCTTGTCATGCTTTTAATGCCTTAACAGCTTTGGTCAGGTTGCTGTAAAATCCAGATATACTAGATGGAAAAAAGGAATCCACCACTGTCTGGGGAAGATAGCCACCAAGATCCGTCTGAAAGAATGTGAGGAGCTCAGTCCTGTCTGGCTCCCTGCAAAAACAATGAAAGTGATTTTATAGCCCATGGTTTAAGAGCATTAAGAACATTTCAATGACTCTTACTTGTATTAGAATAGATACTTCCAAGAGCTTGTTTTTTAAACAAACGGACAAATTCCAGTGAATGTAGCTACAAAATTAAAGTTTATCTAGGCCCTAATTTGCTATGTGACTCTGTCTATAAATTATGTCAAATCAACCAGATACTCATTTGCCAAAAATTAAGACCATACTTGTATGTTCTGCTGAATTTCTGAATTTCAAGAGGTCAGGGAGAATTGCACCATGATAACAGTTTCTGTAACATTAAAGACTTCCCTCTAGGAAATGAAGATAAGCTAATTCATTGCACAAAAATGAGAACAAGAAGGGCACTCAGTCATAATGATTACTGGGAAGGCAGAAACTTATCATTGCCAAGAGGTTACAGGTCACATGTGGCCACATGCACAAGAACAGACCACATAATGGATAAAGAGGACTTTAGAATTTGTAACATTCAAACAGATTGTTTCTTACCCTGGAACAGGTATGCAGAAACAGCCACAGGGATAATTAAAACCTCTCACAAAATTTGGTTGGGGAGGACACAGTGGGTGTTCCACATTGGTGGCTGAAAGAAAAAGCATTGAAGGAAAGTGTCATTCTTCCAGAAGACAGGAAAGAGTCCTTTGTATGCAAAGCTCCAGATGGGAAGCAAACTCACTATTCAAAATGTATTTAAGAAGAACTGCAGTACAACGTTTTCAGTGTGGGGCTGAGAAGTCGTCAGGAAAGACCATTAGAAGGAACCACTCTGGCCTTAGAATGGGGAAATCAAAGAAGTGTTGAATTTAGAAGCAATTGTTACTGAGCTCTGAAGGAGGAAGCATTGACACATGGACACAGTTTCATCGAGCCCATGTTGTGTGAGGGCACTGCTTTTCTTGAGAGGTCATCTGGATTACTTCCGACAAACCCACCTCACACAGATACATCACTTGGCTGCTGAAAAGCTGCACTCTAGCAAGTATAGAAATTCCTGACAAGCTTTTCTGAACAGGATGGGAAAATGGGACACCTGAACAGTGGGGCAATAAAAGCTCAAACTTGTAGGAGTTAAACAACCTTTAATGAATGAAAGTGAAGAAACAAATAAACATATAGTGGCAGCCCCTTAAAATCGGCCTTATTTGTTTTCATAAAATGAATTATTTTCACATACAGGAGTAGTACATTTATTGAATGACTTCACTGAAATATGGTCGATTCAGAAAATGGTAAAACAGTATTTAGCTTAAATGGGACTCCTTTTAGAAAGTTCTTTAACTCTTAAAACAACAAAAAACCACACTCGAAATAATCCAGAATTTAACAGTAAATTAAATACTTATTCAATCTCAAAACCATAGCAAGGGAACAAACCATAGGCCAGTCTTATTATTATCTGAGTGTTAAGATCATTTATATATTCTGGGAACAATGACGTAGAGAGATTACTATTTTCTCTTCTGATCAAGATCAGGTCAACAACTACTGAACAGCTTGTTACTTAGTTTTAGTTTTATTTTTATTTCCGGTAGCTTTTATTTTATTGTTGTTTCCAGTAGCTGTTGATTATTTCCAAATGTAACATGAACCTGTTCAGAACACAAGTGCCTTACCAGCAGACAGCATTGTCCCATCTTCGTATTGCTTCATTACTACTACATCCACAAATTCCCTTGGTGAAATAATCCTCATGCAAGCTGAAGGGGTTGTGGTTCTGCATATAGAGACAGTCTGGAAGTCAAAGAACAGAGTGATGCCAGTTAATGTTTTCAAAAGTACAGCAGAAAAACCTCTGTACTTTCTGGCACTCCTTTAGTTATACTTTCTAAACTTCATCAAGGATTTGCTCTATATCACTTCTTGAACAAAATGTAAATCGCCATAAAAAGGCACTACCATGATCAATCAAAGGACAGGAAAAAGCCAGGGTGACAAGGTATTGCTCCCATGTTCAGAGGGGACAGATACCACAAGGGATGCTGAAATGCTAATCTGGCACATCTGTGCTCACAGGACAGTTAAAACCCTTGTCCTCCCCAGGACGCTAGCAAAGAGCATGTTGTGTAGTACACATAGGATGCAACTTGATAACCCAGTTTGTTACACTGCACAAACATTAAGCTACCATCTGCTTCCCTGACTGGCTCCCAAAACAGAAGCTTCTACCACACTGGTAGGCGCTGGCAAGACTGTGAATTTTAAGTGGCAGGCTGCAGCATTCCTTAAGTTATCTATAATGAACATTAAAGGCCTATAGGATTCCCCCAAGAAAAATAAACTTCCTGGAACTTCCACAAACATTTCTGGGACTGGTTGTGTTTGCACCTGGCTGCCTCTGAGCACATACAACCACTTCAGATTAGGAATCTAAATCAAATGCCCTTTTAATTTTCCAACATACTTAAAAAAAAAGGCAGCAGGAGCTGCTGTTCATACATAGCCCTGCTCCTCTGTGTCCTCCAAGTGCAGCATCTCAATTTTAATGACAGATGCAAACCACTGGGTGCTGAGGCCAGCCGAAGGCAGGGTGTGATGAGCAGGGCAGAGCGTCACTGCTGCCATGGTGAAAGATGGGGCCTGAACTGATGGCTGATGACGTCAATGCTTCACTCCTTAGCTAAGCCTATGTACCCTATAAACCTTCTCTTCCCTCACACTGAGCTTCCTATAAACAATCATACTTAGCTTCATTTGCAGCATTAAGGACAATGTCATGCAGGAATCTTTAATGTTATATATTTAATGTTATACATATGTATATGTTATACATTTGCATATTTTAAGTGCACAGTATTTAATCAAGAATTATTTTCCTTTCAAAAAGATAAGCTATTGTCTATACACATACATATGTTAAAAAAATGTACAGAATTTATGGAAAAGGACTAAGAAAAAAAAAGCAAAACCAAAGGAAAAAAGGTTTCTTATCCCAGCATCGTTCAGCTGATCCAGCCAGAAACACAGTGCAACTTAAGACTCACTACCTCCCTGCACGTAACATCGGCTACCTCATAAGGCTCAATGCTGCACAAATCTCGCCGGAACAGTTTTTAAGGAACTTACATCACTGATGGCTTCGATGACCTCGAAGTCCTTCACGTTTTGGTCCCACTTGGTCCTGAGCCCGCCGGCCACCGGTTTTATGCACTCCCAGACATTCTGCGGGCTGGCGGACAGGATGCCCTCTCCCTTGTACCTGCGGGGGACGGAACGAAACCGAACGGCGCTGCCTGGCCCGGCAGCCGCGGCAGCACCGCGGGCAGGACCCCGAGTCCCGGGAACGAGCCGTACTCACAGATTGCCAGCGAACTCCGTCGAGGGTCTCCAGGACACCGCGACCTCACCCTGCGGGACGGGAAGCGTTCAGTCCCTGGGCCGGGCCGGCTCCCGGCCCTCCGGCCCGCGTTCAACAGCCCTGGAACTACCGCCAGCTCCTGGCCCACCGTGCTGCGGCAGCCCCGCCAGCCCCAGGCCCACCGTGCTGCGGGAGCCCCGCTAGCCCAGAGCCCACCGTGCTGCGGCGGCCCCCGGACCCACCGTGCTGCGGCAGCCCCGCCAGCCGCCGGGGTCCCGCCGGTAGAGCCGCAGCTGCTCGGCCGCCGCCTCAGCGCGCCCCGCGCAGTCCATGGCGGGCGGGGGGGGCGGGCCCGCTGTGGTGCCGCTTTGAGCGTCCGCGCCGCGCCACCCCTGGGCCGATGGCGGCACCGCCCCTCACCTGAGGGTGACGCCGGCCCGGCCGCGCCTCACGGGCCGGTGAGAGCGGGGCTGGCGGCTGGCGGAGGCCGGGCGGCTGGGATGGCACCGCGGGGATGTGGTAACTTGTGTGGGATGGGAGGCGGAGCGGTGCTTCCTCAAAGATGGGGCCGCCCCGCGCTCCTCACTGGTGTAATCCCAGTCCCAGTGACACGGAGAGAAACAAGCGAAAAAACAACCAACCAATCTGCAGGATCTAAAGGAAGTGCAAAACTGCAGTGGTGTGTGTAAAACGGGATAGAATTTAGAATCTACGAGTAATGAAACGAGTCTTTTAAAGGCCACGGATCGAAAGTTTATCGCTGAGAAGTTTACCAGGCTGGTCTGAGGCTCACCAGAAAATTAATAGAGGATCTAGGATTTAATCTAGAATTCTGACTCACAAATTCTGCCCATAAGATAAACTCTAAAGAAACTCACTATTCTCTCTAGTTAACCTTTTTTCCTGATTTGTTTCGGCTATAGCATATTCAAACAAGGCACATCAAGATGAACTCTAAGTAGCAACTCCGTTTGCAGGAAGCTGATTTCCTGCTGAATTTATTCAGTAAGCGTCTTCAGCTCTGTGTCAGATAAAAAGAGCTTCATCTGACGTATTTTTGTACTGGTTTAATTGAAGTGCCCCAAGTACATAGCTTTTGATTTTCCAGTAGGCAGAGATTTTGGGTTTTGACAGCATAACAGTAAGGAATAAATTGGAATAACCTTCTTTTCTAAAATTTGCGGCGTATCAGTTGTGATATTAAAGCAAGGTACAATAAAGAGTAAAACACAATGCTTTTCCTACCTCGAATGGCTGCATACACGATTCTTAGAAAAACTACGTCTCAGTTACTCTGACAGACCTCAAACAGCAAGTAAAGTACAACTGCACATACACTGGCTCAAAATACAACAAGGTTGAGGCACTTCCTCAGACATTTGAGCACACCAGTTCACTAGGCTCAGACAGACTTAGATCAACACTGTTTTTAGATTTCTTTTTGGTGACTTTTGCTCCAGATTTTGGATACTTGTCCTTGGTATGAATGACCTGGATGTACTGGTCATTGCTGCTGTTCTGCGGATCACTGCTGGATTCAATGGAAATGGAATCAGACTCTGTTAGAGATTGCTCCAGCTTTTGCTTTGATTTTGGTTTCACACGTGGCTCAGGGTAGTTCAGGTGTACTTTCTTGTAAGCATATGGAGGCCTGTCCACGTCCAGCTCAAAACCATCATCCCAGGATTTGTAATGCACTCTGGCTAGATCTTTGCTCATTAGAATGTGGCCATCAGCACGATCCCCAATGTAAAACCGTGGTGCTGGGCGAAGGTCAGACAGTGAGCGAGGGCGATGGGATCTGTTCATGAATTCTCTCTCAAGTTCCTCTTCATCCTCTTCATCTTCACTGGGATGAGGGGAATACATCTGGCGTGGTGTTTGAACCACGTATCTTCTGACGTGGCGTGGATACAACTCAATGATGTCTCCTGATTCCTCCTTTCTGAAATGCCTTTGGAGTCGGGAGGTAGAACGGAGCGATTTTTTGTGGGACTCATTTTCATTAACCAGAAAATACCTGGTAGCATAGGGTCTACATCCCAAAAATACAGGAGCCCCTGCCCCAAGCGCATCCGAATTAACCTGCCGAATGGCTTTTCTGAAGAGAGGGTCAGAATGAACATCTTCAGTGGGCTTTTTGAAAGTCACTGGTGTGTAGGGCTTTGTTTTGCACAGCTCACTCGCACTCCTATGAACAACACTTGGATATCTTTAGGAAGGAAGAAAAAGAGAGGAAATATTGGTATACACACTTATCAATTAATGGAATTGAAACATGTAAAAGAATTCACTGTTCTGGAAGTCAAAGACTAGGTTGAAAAAGTGGAGATTATCGCATCTCCACTGTCCCAAATTTTTAGTACCACTTTGAGAAACATACCCTAGAAATGAGGAGATATATTTGTTCTTCTCTAGGAAAAGGTAACACAATTGTCCTCTCAAGTTATATTCCCTTTCTGTTTTCTTATTGTTCTGAGAATTGTTCTTTATCCACTTGGAAAAAAAAGCAACAGATAGTTTAAAGTGTCCATGTACTGATATGCCAGACTGGTTGTCTTACGACTAAAGCTGCACAGACATTCTGCCAAGAGTGCCTTCACTCTGTATTTGTTTTGTTTGTGGAGATGGTATCCTGCACAAACTATTTTAGTTATGTGCCTGAGGGCAAGTCTAGTATTTACCTTTGCTTGAGCTGTGTGTAAACTCCATCAGCTACATAATTTCAAAAGGTTTATAATACCATCTGTTAAGGGAGAGTTAAGGGTGTGGTATCGCTAGCAATATCAATATCAAATTCACAAATGAATCTGCTTTTAAAAAGTTCCTCTGCCGTTGTACAGCTCCAGACAGTCTGAATGCACAGCTGTTTTGTAAATAAACAGGTATGGCATGGAGCTGCTGGAATAAATACCATTTCAAAACCAAAGCAGTCTTACCTGTTTGTGATATGATCATTTCTTGGTTTCTGTACACTTGACACAGAGGGAGCTGGTGTTAAGGAGGTCGAAGTTGTGGGAGTTATGTTGGTAGGTCTCACAACATCAGTTGACGGCACAGCTTGGGGCACAGACTGGGAAATGGTTTGTATTCTGGTGCCTTTGCTCACAGGGGATTCAAAGTTCAAGACACTGCCATTCTTTCGGGGTGTTGAGGACCGAACAGAAGACTCCTGGCTGATAATATCAGTTTCTTGCTCTGGTCTTTTTTCATTAGCATCCAGATTTTGGATTCTGGCTAGAAAACAGAAATTATTGTAGGAACTTTTCCAGTTCTCTACATTTAGAAACTGCTGTGTAAATTCCCCCTTCAGTCAGGGATTTGAGGCCAACAGAATCCCCTGTGCTCAGAAAAGAGAAACTAGTGTCACACTGGGAGAATTAGTATTAAAGGGGTAGATCTTCATACTACAGTACATAGCAAATGGAGTATTGGGGACACAGAAAAAACACTGAATGTCACACTGTAGGATTACAAAATGGGCAACAAGCCAGTTTTTCTTCTGCCTACCAGCCTCTGAATTGTATGCAAAGTCTGAGATGATCTGAATCATCAAAGAGGCATCCCAGGTTCTTCTCTGTTGGTGATAGAAGCAGGAAAATACCCAGCCCAGAGATTCCAGGTGAATTCAGGTTTAAACTACGCACAGTGTCTTTCACTGTTGCCAAGGTTAAGTCAAACTGAGCTCAAAAACCATCTAAAAGGAGGATTCTACAGGAAACACAGTTTTAAAAATGTAGTTGTACTTCCCTATATGTATGAGAAATCAAAATGGGTTTACATCCAAATGCTTTATTAATAGTGGCATTTCTAAAGGTCACCGACTTACCTGCTGCCATCTGAACCACCTTTTTCTTATCTTCAGTTCTTTCCTAAAATACATTTGGAATAATCAGAACCTGTAAACTATTATGGATTAGAGAGTAACTGCTGTGTAAGGATGAAAAATACAGGATTTGCTCTACGTTGTGAAACACTAGAAGTGACTTTAGACATTTAATTAGGCTCATACTTCACTGAAGACCCCCCAAATTACATGTAAAAGTGCTTTTCACTATACTTACTGTTTGTATCTTCATTCTCAGTTGATTGTTGGTGAATTTTAATGATCTTGCAATACTCTGTAGGTAGTAGATTAGCATGCTAGAAGCAAAAGGGGTGATACGAGTCACTTCAGACATTCTTGACAGTTTCTTTTTGAGGGTTTATAGGTCAAAATGATGTACAAGTTCAGCTGCTGCTCTGTAGTATTTCCTTATACTGTAATAATGGATTACAGCCTTCTTTCAAGCAAACGTAGATGAATGAAAAAAATCACACTGAAAACAGATTTAGCAGCAATTCTAATTTCACCTGTGTTTTTTGCAGGTCTTTTCATTGTGTGTGTAACCTGGGATGCATTTCTAGTTGGTTCTATTTGTTTCATTTGTTTTTGTTTTTTTAATTCTAGACAAATCATTTTGACAGGTATTGGTTTTTTTTCTCAGTTCAAGGTTACAGAACAGAGACACCAGAGTTACAGCTGAGTTTGCACAATCATACCAATGCAATTTTGTTGGCTGGCTGAAATAACACCTTGTTTACTCTGGCACAGATTAGATCAGATCCTGGCAGATTATGGCCTGACATAATGGATTGCACTGGGTTTCAGACAAAGACTTGTAGCTAGACTTCATACCACAAACAATTACATATGTGCTTAGCCATCAGTTTGAAGCAGTCAATAGGAATACTAATATTTGTAAATTTTACATGGCTTGGACCTTAGAGGAAAAAGTTACAAATAGGAAGTATTGCTTTGGTCTTTCTGATTTGAGAAGCCATCAGTGGGACAAACTCTGCCTTTGTCTGCAGTTTACACAGGGAAAAAATGGTACAAAGGTACAAGCAAAACAGAATAGAACTTTTCAGAGAAGCAAAGTGAATTTAAAAAAAACTCAAAATCAATATTACTTCCCAACTGTGAACAATTATTTATAACCCAAGTAAGAAAAGACTTCCACTGGAGAGTCTGCAGCAAGTTACATTAAATTAACACTTAAGAGCAGACCGTAATAATTGATTTATCTTGTCATAAATCAGGATGACTGAGTAGCTTCTTTAAACGACAGACTGAGCCCTGTTCACTGTCATAAACTGAGCTAATGACCATGAAGAAATGGAAAATTTATTTCTGAAGAACTCTTTAGAGGGAAGAAGGTTCTTAAACTTCCTGGAACCGTCAGCACTGCAAGCCTTGACACAAAACAGTGAACTTGCTCTAACAAAGTATCCTAGAATGAGAAATTCCTTTTGACAGTCTTTTTAACATATTTTCATTCCTACCTGGTCCGTATACCACACATTCAGGGAGGTGTTGGAATTGTCTTTTCAGTTATGCTTAATGAAACTACAACAATGCAGTGGTTGTGCCTCAGTATCTACATTTGACTGTTCAGAGATAGGGCCAGTGTTAATACAGTCAATTTAATCTTCATACAAAAACCAAGGTACTTACAATAACAGTAGTAGTGCAGGGAGGACAACCACAGGACTGCTGATGTAAGTAATCACTGTGTTGAACCATGTGGGAAAATCATTTTGAATTGTTTCAGAAACAATATCATATATTTTTTCTTGGCCACTACAGGAGGTGAGGGAAGGGAAAAAAAGTAAAATTAAGTTGTAAGGCATCCTGAGAATATTTGTTAAGCAGTTTTGCATTGAATTAAAAACAAGCTTGGAGGGTGCTTGAATGGAAACACAAGACAGTGATCTTTGGGAGATTGTTCAGTGGCACATTACATTATGTAAATATAAACTGACTAAATTATGTATATAAAGCAAATCAACTCAGAACTTTGACCTATCCATCTTATTAAACCTTAAACTGTAAAATATTGGTGCAGAAAATCATTGTCCTATCAACTTGTTTTGAATTCACATTTGTAATTGGTGTATTATGAAACATGACAAGTTTATTGTAAGAGGGGGAAATAAAATCTTTGCAATTTTCGTTGGTCCATTATACCTTACCTGAAGGGGCCGCAGCTTAAGGATGGCTTGTATCGGGCAATAGCAAAAATTGTTGGTAACATGCACAAGAACAACATAAACAGCAACATGGCCAAGTAGAAATTATTGGATCTGCAAGAAAGTGTAACATGTTTCAGATTATACTAATCAGAGAGAAAACCAGAGGCAACATAAAAGGTGCAAGTCTGAGTCTACCTATCCAGTTCAAGATCAACATGTCTGAAAGAATAAAATCATTCTGCTATAATTAGAAAGTTTAAACAGAGATGGTTTAAACAGACTCTCAATGATCAAAATCCTATTTGCACTGCTTTCCAGATACCACTGCTGCAGCCAGAGAACTGGTTACTGCACTCTTGACAAAAGCTGCCCTTACTGCTCAGTTGTTTTGGGGGAGAAAAAGAACAGCAGCAGAAGTCAGTTAATCTTAAAAAAATGTTAGAAATAACTGATTATTAAGAATCAAAGATGCCCAAAATTATTTCCATTTTGAATGAACAATTAAGATATTCATCATGATAGAAGAAAAATGAGGAGATCTGTTGTGCAATTTAACCAACAAAAGCAGATATTGCATAGCTTTTAAAGAGAGAAACATCAATAAATAGGACTTGCAACAGTTAACAGATATAGGTTATTGTGCTCTGTTATATTTGTATGGAAATAAAGCATTTATGTTAGGCCATAATAGCTATCTAGGAATATTCCCAGACGTATTTTTTAGTTCTTTCACATCTCCAACTACCCTGCTTCACAAACCCTTCCCACAGGCCTTTGCTATCAATGTTAGTGTGAAATTTGATTGTCAACTTCTAGAGCTAAAATCTCCTGTAATTTTTTTCATATTGATGAAAAATACTTCCATTGCCTGCATTTGATTTTTTCCATATCTTTCATTCTCATTTTGACTCACCGAGATGCTCTGAAAACCTGCTGATGTGGTACATTGCACGTCAGCACAGCCCAGCTCCTCAGGTACATGAGTCCAATCAACTTGAGTACATTAAATGCTGGTAAGCAAGGTGAAAAGAAAGCTCCCATCCTGGGAAAATCACATCATGTCAGTGCTCAGTGTTGCCAGAAGCCATTTTGATAGCAATAGAATAGACTAAAAAAAATCCCCAAACCCCACACCAGGTAAACAGATGAATAGCTCACTATTAACAGATGATCGCTTAGTATAAAAGACTACCCTGTCAATATCCTGCTTAAATAGGTTTCATTGAAATAATCAGATTGACCCAGCAATCAGCCAACAAAGGACAAGAAAGAACACGTAAGGACTACATACCAGATCATTCCTTGGTTGTAGACCAAATGCAATACATTCTCTGCAATTTTGAATTCTCCATATTCTGGCTACAAGAAACACAGTGTAAGAAGAATACCTTTGTCTTAATCTTGTTTTCAGACCATTTATTAGATGCATTTCACTGAATCAGTTTGCAGACATTACATAGCCTGAAACATCCAGATCAAATACCAACTGCTGGCAGGCAGTGGGAACACAGCAAAACCTACTCTGCAGCCAGGGATTAAATAAACTTATTCCTCTCTAGTTTACTTCACATCTTTAAGGACAAAGAACAGTCCGCAGCCTTTCATGCCAACAGCTTCTTGCTAACCAAATATTAACCACTGTAATTTTCTTAAAGGGCTGTGTGCTGTTGGTTACTGTTCCTTGGACCACTATCTACATTAGGTAAAGATGTTATAGGTGCAGAAAGGAGGATGTGGGGAACAACTACGTGACCTCTGTGTTACCTTAGACTGTGGGAACTGCTCTATGATGTTATTTTGTGTAAACCACAAATTTTTGTGCCAGAGCCATGTGAGTAGGCTTGAGAAAAACATTAATCACAACATTTATCCTGTACCCTCCAATTTAAACTCAGTGTGAGCTGTGCCTTTATAGATGTGTGCTACCAAGAAATTATTCATCTGTGGAAAGACTTCAGGGACATTTAGTACTGAGAGAAGGAGCCTACCCATCTTCAACATCTTAGCTTGATAAAATAAGGGTTGTACTTACAAACTTGCTTTCCAGATCCCAGCACCAGCAATCACTCAAGTATCGGACACACAGTCCACGGAAAAAATCAATTAGCAGGATGCTTGCAACTGTGAAAATCATGTCGATAATTGAGAGCTTGAGCATCTCCTGAAATACACATTGTTCACACATACTGAGTCATTCTGAAAGCAAATGGACTGCATATGGCTCTTTTGCATTTGTACTTGTATTTTTGGCTCAATATGAATTGAATATATAAATAATTTCCTTTTAAAATTTTCCTGTTTGACTTTTCCCTTACTTGTCTTTGTTCTGTTAAAGAGAATAAATATAATCAAGCTTCCAGGGCGCCTTTTATGGCTTGCAGCAGTAAAATTTTGATCATGATGGTATCAAACTTTCTTTTCAATGACTTTTTTAATATTGTAAAAATGTATCTAGCTAAACTGAAATGGTTTTTTTTTTCCCTGTTGCCCTCATTCTTTTATTAAGCTGACTCTTGTAATATGTATTTGGAAAGTGTTTCACAATGAGAAAAATTATTCAGACAAACCCACAACCCAACAGCATGGGATCATCAAGCCATAAGAAATAGTTGTTTAGTGCTTACAAAATAATGTGTTTATCCTATATTTAATTGAGCTTTAAAAATATACAATTAAAATAGGAAAAAACAGTTCTATACATCTCTAGACCATTCTGGGGAAAAAAGCAAATATTCAAACCTTTATGAGATTGTGCAAAAGGGATATATGAGAATAGAAGTCAGGCTGATAAACCTCGGAGGGGTCTTTTCCTCCTGATGTTCAAACAAGACCTCTAATGTTCCTCATTCTGGAACAAGAAGCTCAGAAAATCAGAAGCACACTAACATGGCCTAGACATGAGTGTGACACTGTCAGACACCTCAGTCTCAAATGGGTCAGTGACATCTGCATTTTTGTGGTTAAAATTTCTCTCTGAATGTATTAGTGCCCCTGGAAGTCACAAGTAATGTACCCTTCATATGTAGGGAAGCAAAAGGTGTCATAATAAATCTGCAGATTTTCTGCACCTCAAGTGTGGGAACATGGCACTGCCATCCAACTGTCCCCATTCCTACAAACTAATGGGATTTTGAAACCTTCTGTTGTTGCTCTCTCCCTCTGAAAAAGTGAAGAGCACATGATTGTCTAGAGGTTTATTGAGGCAGAATGAATAGAGACTTCTGATATTGTACAAATGACCAAGAGCACAATCTCGTGCTTGTTTCAGGTCTGCATCTCCATCTCTTTGCAGAGACAGCAATCTGAATCTGCACTGATGCATGTTGCTGCTTATATGTCTTTATAGTCTTTTTTCTCTGTAGCGGTTAGAAAGATGTACCCTGTTAAAATAGGATCCATATCACAGATCTGTACAGATCTGCCTGTGCAGAGCTGAAGACAGACCAAAGCCTGGCAAAAAAACATTTGAACAGCACTAAACATACCGTAGATACTGAACAAAACCCAAAGCTTGTATCTGTGGCCATATCACTTTGCACAGTCTTTAGTCTTCCTACATCATCCTTAGCTACATTCTGGAATTTATACAAAGAAAAGTCCTAAAATTAAATACAGCACGACTGTAATTTTTTGTCAAATGAGGATTAAGCAGAGTACATTGATGACAATAAAACAATTACATACTTGACCAACATATGTCTCCCAGCACTGATCCTGTGGGTTCTGGGTGTTAAAGGATATTGTTTGGTTAACGAGTGAGTCTGAGACTGTCAGGCCTTGGGTGTGATGCTCTTCCGATGTGACAAAGCCATTTCTCTTAATTTGTACACTAGGAATGGTTAAATTGTTGTCCTTAGAAAGAGTGTTGGTTGCTAAGGAAGTGGTAGAATTACTTGCGTTGTTGTTCACATCAGAGTCCTGAAATAATAAATGTCCCAAAAGCTACTTTTTAACTGTACATAGGTGCAGATGTCTGCATCTTCTACAGAATACACACACACACACAGACTTTTCTTCATATATTTCCAGGCAGCAGTTAGGCAACTGTTAAACAGCTGTCAATGGATAGAGTTAGATGGAACACCAAAGGGCAGGACTTAAAACTAATTTAGGTAGGCAGAAATATTTGACCTACAGTGATGAGGTCTGGGGCTTTTTTTTAATAGTTCAGCAACGCACAGAAATCTATTTATCTTGTTACATCAGCAATCAAATGGATCCATTTATCCTTAAAGACTAAATAAAAAGACCCTATAAGTAGTTGAAAATAAACATTACTGTCTAAACTTAACTCTACAATCCTATCAAACCATAGTATTTTAATCAATTTCAAACAAATTTTCATCTGACTTCATATATATCTGACTCCACAATAAACAGAATTCTGTCTATGAATTCTACTAGCTTTACGCATCAGAAAACATCAAGCTAAACTTACAGTGACACTCATACTGTCCACTTTATCCAGGAGAGCAATGATTAAACTGTAGAGGTTTCCCAGGTATAGGACAAGAACCCTGAAAAGAGAATAAAATACAGGTTATCAGCATTGGTAACCATTGACTTCTCATACATTCTCTGGTTTGCCTGTACTGAAACATGAACCAGAACACAACTCTCCTTTCCTCCTTTTCTCTCCACATATTTTTTACACTGAATAATGCCCATACCTGGCAAGCTGGAAGCGAAGAGTAGTCCTTGGATGATACATCTCCAGAGCTGCCACAAGCTCAAAAGCAGAGGGTGCAATCATTGTGATCAGTGACACAACTACACTGACCTGTGGAACAGAAATGTGCAGCATTTTTGTAGCATTTGATGAAGGTCTTCTGGGGAATCCTGAGGGCTGATTGAAATACTGCTGAGGCACGTGCTTTGGTGATTGCTTTTCTTGGAGGAGATGCTTTAAAAAGTTATTATTGACATTATTAATAGCAGTAGTTATGATCAAAAATTATCGATCTGGAATACCATTTGGGAGTCTTTACTCCATATATTTTAGCTTTAAAGTTTTACTTTACTACTTGGAATTAAAAGTTAACATGTAGGAAATATGATGCTAGCATCTTCCTCTGAAATGGGTGAGTGGCTTCTTCACTCCTATTCACTTCCTACTCTTGCTTATTCTTCTGGATGGAAAGAGTCACAGAACACTGAGAATCCCCTGATAGTGAATCCATTGCTGTTATCCAAGTTAATTCCTTTCTAGTCCATCAGCCCAGTGCTTGCCCAGCTCAGTCCTGGGCATAAAAGTAGATTTATAAGTGACAGGAGAGATTAAGCTTTGTGCTCACAAAATAGGGAGCTGCTAGAACTGCAGTGTTTATGAAATGAGCACCTGCCTCCTGCTCTGCCCAGTTCAGCCGCACTAACGCTTGGCTGCAGAGCTGAGGGAGCAAGTGCACCAAGGCAGATCCAGGTCTGCGCACTAATTCCTCATTTCTCCTGGCTCATCTCTTGCTATTTACACCTCTGTGCACAATATTGCTACAGAAAGCCCCCAGACAGCAATCCTGCTTCTATCACAGAGGTGGCATAAAGACAGTGTACCTCATTTTTTTCCCAAAGAGTCAATTCCTTTTTGGTGCGCTCTAACCTTTGGGATCGATCCACGACAAAGTAGATGATGTAAATACTTCCCGCAAGGGAGAGAAGCACGAGGATGTTTGCAATAATTCTTAAGCATATGGTCACTGCCCTAGGGAAAAAAGGAAGATACAATCAATACAGCAGCTTGCCTTGTGACACCAAGGGTCATTTCCTATAGGGTTTAGAAGTACAAGGCAAGCAGATTAGCACTGACGTCTGCATCAGAACAGTGCTTTTAAAAATATCTCTTATATACGTACAAGTTTTTGCTTTTCTTCTTCTCCTGCTCTTCCAGTATAGCTTCCTTGAAAGAAACACAGCATTACCATTTTAATAATGTTCAGCAAAAATAATGCACATATCTTTCACAGAAATTAAAGTATACTAATAAAAAAACATCACATCCTGGAGGTGCAAGCGGATAAATACCACTGTCCTCACTGATTTATCATAATATCAGTGATATGTGATATTGAAAAGTGATGGAGATTTCTGAGAAACAAATGTGCAGTAAGGAGATACTCAGGCACTTTCAGTCATGCACGCTCAAGGAGCTATAAGAAGAGGGTTACATTTGCAGATTTTTTGGCAGGCTGTCAAAATGTGCAAATTTTAAAATCTGGGTGTAACTAATACCATATGGTACTGTCAGAAGTTATCCTCAGTCATTGAAATAACTAAATATCGTAGCTTATTAATTTATCCTTGGTGCAATTGGAAGTAATTTTTTTCAATTATAATTAAAATACACCAAATTTGGGAAATAAATTACTTTTGATAAAACCACATATGCTCTTAAATTCTAGATGCAAAACATCTATATTTTTAACAGTTTTCTAATATTGAGAGACATGTAAGGTGTTATGGAGAGATGAAATAAACCATAGAATCATAGAATATCTCAACTTAGAAAGGACCCATAAAGACCATTGAGTCCAACTTCCTGATACTCAGTGGAATACTTAGAACTAAACCATTTGACTAAGAGCATCATCCAGATGCTCCTTGGACTCCAACAGGCTTGATGCCATGACCACTTCCCTGGGGAGCCTGATTAATAGCTGATAAAATAAAGAAGAAAGAACAATAAATTGTATGCAGGAAGTTATAAACCAAAGAGAGAGATATAAAACTCATTATCATATAAAAAAGCATATTGTAAAAGATGAGCTGTTGTACATGGATTCCCTGAGGCATAAAACACTTCTTTTGCATAAAAACAATTACACATCCTATACATTTGTTTATTTTCCTGAAAAATCAATTGTTAACACAAACTTGATTCCAACACTCAATGAAATTTCATCACTATCACATTTGTTTTTAGTTGTCTAACTTCTTGTCACACATACAGGCACATTAAATAAAACTCTCCCAAGGAAGGACACAGTGGCCTTGCTGGGGACATAAGCAAATATGATGTGCCTGTAAAACCACACAGTTGTGATATTACCCCTCCCCTAGGCAAATAGATCTATAAATAAATACAAAAAACAATAGGAAGTGCAAGGGGATGAGAGGAAAAACTTACATGGCTTACAGATTAACAAATAAATCAACTTGAAATATATCAAAGGTCAGTTGCTCACCCTGATGCTGTTGACTATGGCAGCAGCTTTGCTCTCTGCAGCCTCAGGGTTTCCTATCAAATAGTCCCAAGCACAGAACAGTCTCCAGCAGAAAGTGTAATTTTCATCAGAGGCACTTGCTAAACTCATTCTTGAGTTCTTTGCCATTCTGTAAAAAATAACAAGTATTTAACTGTTTCTGGTGTGCGAAGATGGTAATGAAGGAAGTCATTGGTTTGGTTCATGGTTTTCAGATGTTTATACATTTAGAGCTACCAAAGGTTTGCAGAAGTTAGTATCACTGTTGGGAGCTTTATGAAGAACATAAAGCAGGGTGAGGTGCAGCTCATGAACTTGACTTTACATCTAGAGAGAAATTACTCACTATAGAAGGGCATTTCAATATTTACAGTCTTTATAACTGACAAATAAAGTAATTAACTCTCGCTAGAACTGTGGGCTTACACCTATTTTAGTTTTACAACCTCTAGGTAGGATCCAGCTAGAATATACCATCACTAAGATCACTGTTACAGGAATCCAATCTAGTTTGGCATAACTAGCAATTGTGCACAAGGTCTGTTTGTTTGCTGTACTCTTTTAACCCTCAAAATATATGTTTTTGTCAAATAGAAACCCAGTGCCATTTTACAGACCTTGGGAAAAAAAAAGAAAACCCCTTCTACTCGTGTCAGGTGAGCAAGGTGGCAGAATATTGCAAAACATAGGAAATGAAATGAAGATTAATAGCTTATGAAAGAAAGGGCATCTGAGAGGACAATGTTAAAGGCAGCTGTACACAGCTAAGCAAAGGATCACTGAGCTAAGTCAGAAGGAGAAGAGCTGATCATATCTAGAAATTGCAGATGTGTAGATCAGTGTCAAATATACCAGTGACCCTTGGCACAAACCATCAGGTAGATTAAAAATAAATGAATGAAAAGGGAAGGTTTGACCTCAAAACTGGGAGCTATTACAGACAGCACTGAACATGTCCCTGGACTGCACTGTGCCAGATAAATGGGTATCCAGAAGGCAAGAGAAAGCAAATCAGGAGAGGATAGAGTGACCTTGCCCCTTCTCCAAGCATTGCACATCCCTGGATTTATGGTCAGCACAGGCAGTCTTGCTCTCTCTGCTAAGTAACTCCTACTCCTGGCCCTTCCACAGCAAAGAAATTAAGCTTACATTCCAATGGGATGCCACGTACTCACTAAAGCAATGCAAATATTACACCTAGGGTGGAAGTCTCATATTTGTATTTCAATATAGAGGAATATTAATAATGCTGAAAGCATTACAGGTAAAATAGAAATTTCTGTCATAGCAATATTTATAACAGAAAAGAGTGGAAAGGACTTCCAGGGGTGTCAGGCCTTAAACTACACAAAGTACACAGATGATCTGTGCTGCCCTCCTTTTGTAGGCTGGGAAATGGAACAGAGAGTGAAGATTATAACAAGATAAAGGGAAATCTTGAGTTGAACTCAGTCTGCCTCCATAGTACTAGCAGAGGTGAGCATGTTAATAGAACTACACAGAATAAATACAGAGGAAATGGAGTAAATCCCATTGCTGATTGCCTGAACACACAAGTTTATGAGCAACAGTAAATGGGCGGTCTTACTTTTTTAGAAGAATGATGAAGCTGTAAGCAAACACAGCCATTCCTACAAGGAAGTAGGCAAGAGGCAGCCGGTATCCAGCTTTTCCAATCTTCCTGTCACGACCATAATAGCCATAAAACAGAACAGAGTACTGGAGGTAGCCCTGCAAAGACCAGAGCCCATCAGTAAGAGCAGTAACCAACAATTACAACAGAACAGCAACAGCAAAATAACAAGGAGTGGTTTGAGTCTTGCCCCTAGTGACCAGATGGTGTCCAGGTCTTGAGCAGATGCAATGTGCTCCTTGGGAATGGTCTTGCTGACTGTGCTGCCAAACGGGGCTCCGGCCAGGAGCTGTGGGAGAGAGAGCAGGTCTCAGCAGATGGGAAAGAGAGGGGAGGTCTCAGGATATGGGAGAAGAGAGAGGAAAGTCTCAGGAGATGGGAAAAGAGAGAGGAGGTCTCAGGAGCTGCACGAGCCCATCTGAGCCAGGGCTGTGCAGTGGAACCCATCTAGAGCTGCCCACATGGGTGCTACTCTCAGGGTAGCCAGTACTGTGTCAGCACTGCACCAGCTTTAAAAGCTATGCTTTCAATGTAAGCGTTTTATAATTAAATGGGGCAGTGTTTGATGTCAAAATGATAGTTCAGGATTAAATTTACTTTTCCTCAAAAATTAAAAAAATAAATGTGGACACCTTTTTTTTTTGTCCAGTTTACTTTTTATTTGTTCAAAGGGTATTTACTTTTTAAAAAAAATTTTGCACAGTGAGAATAAAATCAGGTAGTCCCCTGTTCTCTGATAACATTATTATAGCACAGGGTAGATGAGGCAAAATAATGTTTATGAATAATTTAACAAAGTTAACAAATTGCCTTACTCATATGCAAGAGCTAAACAAAGTTGTGGCTGTTCAGAACTTGTAGGAAATGCTTTCTAATGATCAATAATCCAGAGTCTGGAGAGGGATGCTCTGTTTTTCTCCCTGTTAATGACACTGACAGGACTTGAGTGTACTCAATACCTACTATGTCTTAAGAATGGGTTCTTTACTTTAGTAATGAGATAAGAACATATTCCCTAAAAGCATCAGTACCAGTTGACAAAATACCATCTCTAACACTAATAGAAAAAAAAATCTGTTATCCTTCAGCAGAGAAAAACCTCTTAATAGGGGAATTTATTTTAAATCATTTCACAGTGTACATTTCAAACTGATGCATGACGTATAGTGTGATGTTTGTTCCATTGAGAAAGGAAAGTGCAACAGTAAGTGTTTCTCTGTAAATATTAACAGTGTGTTCTTACCTCTGGGAGGACTACAAATGCTCCTGTCATTATGGTAAGGACAATATTGATTCCAAACAGCCATCTCAGGAAGATGAAGTAAGAGGCAACTCCAGACCCAAAATGACCTTAAACCACAAAAAACAGATACCTGACCTGCACAGTCTATGAAAGCTTGAATCATTTACCCATGAAGTATTTGAATAGCAGGCCTAAAAGAAAAACCTCTCTTATGGAGGGCATTCAGCAAACTAGAGAATTTTTTCATTTTCAGAAACCCAAAGGGACAAAATTGTCTTTTTCAAAAGTTATCCCCTGAGACCATCAGTGAGGACTGTGCAGTTTCTGAAGCACCAGGAAAAGATGAAAAAGCAAAGTTTTAAGTAAAGAATTCACTGCTGAAAATACACATTTAACTCCCTCCCAAATATTATTTAATTCAGTACATTAAAAAAATACTCCATAAGACTCAACATTTCAGCAAGTATATTACTAATACCATTAAATCTTTATACTTACTCTCGATTTTCTTTATTCTCATTTCCCAAGGAATAAAGATTACCACAAAATTATATGCAAGTCGAATAAACTTCTTCCAAAGCTGAAAAAAAGCAGAAAAATATGACACTTCTCCACATGAAAAAAAAAATTAAAAAATGAAGTGCTGAGTGTTTTGCTCATGTTTTATCTTTTATGAAAGAATTTTTACAAACATTGATGACTAAGGTCTTATTAGAAGCATAATGCCTCAGAGGAAATTCTCTTAGAGGAAAAATAAGCTTTTTTATTCAACAACAGCAAATTTAACTGATATATTCTCAGCTCTATGTATTGCAGCCAACACCTGCAGAAATCCTGTGGTTATATTTTGTTAAGTCCTTATTCAACCTCCATTTTTTGCATGGTCAGAGTATCTTCCTGTATACACTGTACACATGTGGGAGAAAAAGTAAAATCAACCTGTGCAAAAGCGAGAGCAGCTTTTGAGTTACTGAGTTAGAGCTATAACTTTAGAGTATCAACAGGAAAAAGAATTGTATTCCAGGCATGATATAGTATTTTTAGTACAGCTAGATATTAAAATCCCACCTGAATTTTAGGCATTTTTAATAGCAGTGTCAATATTCTATCATGTAATTTAATCTCCTAAAATTAAAGAGGAGTAAATAACATTTTAATTACTGAAAATATAATCAATCTTTTTGGCCAAAGACAATTAACATTTATGATGATGTGGGCATTTAATTGCATGAATGGGAAGTATTTTAATTAAAGAATTTGGAGATACTGGGAACTGCATGGGAATTGCTGGGATTGCAACTTTCAGTCCAGGGTTCACAGGGCTGAGAAAGGACTCAAGCCCCTTGTGCCAGCTGCACTACAGATTTATAAACAATACCAATGTGTCCACAGTGAAGAAAAATTTGCAAAAGTTATCAATTGATAGCTATCATCTCTTTTCCTCCCTACTGCATACCTGAAGGGATAATTTATACTCTTAGAACCCACAGTATGAGCATCTGGCTTTAACTGGGAAAAAAAAAACAAAAAACAACTACAAAGAAAGTGTAAAATAAATAAATTGAAAAAAGAAAATTGCTTTCAGTATCATGGTAGTAAAAATGTATTTTAACTTCAATTTTCATAAATAATACAATGAGTGGATTGTCCAATCATTAACACTATATATATTTTGTTCTTAGCACATGTTCAACCACTGAGTTCTTAATTTTGATGATGTAGTGCTTGTTTTGCTGTGCTACAATTTTGTCTCCTTGGTCACCATGTTATTTTCTAAAAAAATACATGGGGAAAAAATTTCTTCCAGTTACAAAACAAACAAACAAACAAAATCTTTACACCAAAAAAAGGCAGCTCATTCTGTTTCCATTGCTAAATTTAGCCCTAATGTAAAGGCTATACCCCTTAATTTGTGCTAGGATAAAGAATACAGATCCCCTACATGTAATGAATGGTACTAATTAACTACTGAATTACATCCCTGTGCTGAATGTCTTCAAGCAAATACAATAGAGGCAATTAGATTAGACACAAACTTCTCTAAGTGAACTCTAAGATAAAAGCTTTTGGTTTTGTATAGAAAGAATTTTATGAACAAGTACTAAGCCCAGCCTCTGATTTACTGACAATCTGATTTAGCAGTTCTCTTTCTAGCTAAAGTCCTAGTTCCACTTATATCAAAGGCAAAAAATAGTGTTTATTTTAACAGCATTTTTACTTCCACTGAATTTGTCACACATGCAAAGGTGAACAAGGAAAACTTACTCTTTCTACATTGCTTCTGGGGACCAGCATCTCAGAGCACCAGATACAAGTGCAGCTCTTCACTTGCTCACATGAATAAAATGCATGGTGTTCTATTGGCCTAACCCTGCCTTTCTGAATTAAGATAAATTAGTAATTAAAAGTCTACTTGTTACGAGGATAAAAATATTCTTGACTGCTTAGATTACTAAAGAAATCTTCTCTTGGTTGCTTATTAAATACAATTTCCTGCATGTTATAAATTTCCAGAAACTCAGGCCAGTGTCTATTTTCAGTGGTGTAAGTAGATTTGCTAAGATTTGATTCAAATTCTCTGAGTGTTATGCAGGCAAAACCCCTTCTTTAATACTGTATTTAACATAAACTATTGTAGGATTGTCTTCCAAACTAAAAGCTAGACACATTTTTCATACTAAGCTATTGAACTGTGGCCCCGGTTTGTTGAAATAGCTCTTCAGAGGATACTGCATTGTTGTTATCCTATTCACATCACTCCTTCTAATAGGCATCAATATTTGTAGGCTGTCTGAAAAGAAAGCTTATACTGCATTAACAGAAGGATATTCATCCCTCAACACATGAAATTAGTCTGCAAAAATGTAATTACTAACATTACAATGGAAAAGAAAAAAAAAGGAAAAAATAAAGAAGCTTTTAACTGCTTTTTTCTCCCTCTACAGTCCTGAGCTGAAGTATCAGGGGTGCACAGCAAACACATGCTTCTCTGAATCAGAACTGCAACTGGCTATAGGTGGGAACAAGAGGAGATTTAAGGCAAAGCAGTCATACCTCAGCCCCAGCAGCCTGGTAACCTCTCGTTCTCGTGAGCCTCCCCTCGTACTTGAGCACGATCTCCTTGGCCTGCCTGCGTGAGAGGGGAGCTTCAGTCTCTGCCCTGACCCCATTGCTCACAGCTCTCATTCTGCACAAACACCAGCTACCACAAGGCTCAAATGCTCTGAAGTACAGCCATGGGCTGTCCCACCATCACCCCCCATCCAGGCAATGCTTTTTCTCTCTGACTATTGAGCTTTTTAGTGATATTTTAAAGTCACTCGGATTTTGTCTGAGAGAACTCCGCATTCAAGAGTTTGACTGCAGGAAGAGATTTCTGTTCCTCTAATTAATTTCTCTGTCCTTTTGTTTCAAAGTCTTCCTTTTGAAATGGTAGCACCCAAAGGAGTAAAATAGCAAGATCCCCTTTACAGTCTCGTAATCTCCTGTGGATACTGACACCTCCTGCAGGTGTGGAGTAGCTGTCTTGTGAGATGCAAAGAGGTGCATATTCATCTGGTCATACACAGTCCTTGTCCTCAGCAGAAGGTGGATTGGGACCACCAAGATCTGATCAAAAGGAATGGGAAAGCAGGAAGTTACAGACTCTGCCTGTGAGAGAGAAACCTCTCCTTGCTTCCCAGTTGACACAAGGGCTCTTGGTAGGGTAGGAATTCCTCATGGCTACATTGCCATCTGAGCACCATGCAGGGTTTAGAGAGAAAATGCCAGGTGAAAAGGGCAAAAAAAAAACCCCAAGCATCACACAGGTCATGAGGTGAAAGACCTGGCACAGTTTAGACAGGTGGCCCAAAGAGTTATTGGTCGCATGCTCTTTCATTGGAAATCTGGAATTAAAATAATTGAAATCCTAAACTGAAACATGTTTTACTACACTGACCATACTTTTTAAACTTAAAAGTGCCCAGTATTTACTGCATTTACAATATGTTGCCTGAAGATATGACCAGCTTCTGTTCTTACACCGTGTAATTACCTTAAAAAGGCAGGATGGTTCTCCTTTTTGGGACACAGTGAAACAATTTAATTTAAAAACATATTATGGAGTATTATCAACAGGCTTCCTTTAGACCACTGAGTAGCTGACAGTCTCTTTTAGTAGTTAACAGCCAAAGCCTGATTTCTTGCTCTCTCTTGTGCTGTGACTCTCTAAAGGGAATAACAGGCATGCACTGGAGACAACTTCACTCACAGACTATCCACCCAGAGGCTGCTGCCTTCGGCCAGCCCTCAGATCTTCCCAGAGCATCCTCATGGAACACCTTCCTAGCAGCTCTAAATTGTTCCTGTGCTCAAACCCTTCCATCTTACACTGAAAAAGTCCTGAGGCTGGAAACACTGTCACAGTCACAGTCAGTGAGCCTGAAAACCTCAGCACAGGCACTTTTACCTGAGCGCCCTCAGCTTCTGCCTCATCGGCCACGGCCGGCAGCGGATATTGGACATAATCTCCTTCTGGTACTGGATGTTCTGAAAGATCTGCTCTGGGTCATGGCTCTCAGCCTTCTCTTCACCAGCGTCATCATCGGAGTTGCTGGCAGCCCAGCACACACCCCATGAGAGGAAAAAGAAGACAAGTTATTCCCGTTCAGATTCCCAGCAAAGCGTTGATGTGCACAGGATCCAACCTATTAGAGCATTGTGAGAACAGGGAGCTAGGGAACTCACATGACCTTATTGCTTTAAAGCTGGTTAATAATTTGGATGGTTTCTCCATCTCCAGGACATACCTCTTTCCCTCCCCACCACTTGCTGGTCAGTCATAAATTATCCCCACTCCTGACCATGAATCCCAGCCTTTCTTCTTCAGGCGTTTCCTGCCATTCACCTTGTACATCATGCTAGCAAGACTCTCTGTATATTCTTCTGGAACAAAGTGCTGTCTAAACATTTCCAGAAAGAGCAGATAACATTCATTTATTAATCATACCTATTATTTTTATTTCAATAATGATAAAATATTTTACTGTTAAAATGAGGGGAGCAAGTGATTCAGTTGTGGTCACTGTTTAATCCTATTCCCTGCTGAGGGGCACAGGGGTGTGGGACCCCATATACCAAGAATTACTTGTCCCTGTGAAAAGATTTATGTGCTTTGATTCAGATTTCTGTGTATGATTATTAAATCATCTTTTCTGATACTGTCACCACATTTGCTGAGCTACAGCTCTTGCAATTCCCTGTTGGTCTATGAAACAGCAACAATATTCATTCTTGCGGAGGCTTAGGTCTAAAAACCTGTGGTGACTGTTTCTCCCTGAATGACATGAAGGGATCTGAAGTACTGCAGCAACCACCAGTCAGGTAGTTTCCAATTGTATTGCTGTGTACTTGGGAAAGTTCCCTGCAATCTTACTGAAAAGCAGCCTTTTAATCACTTAGAAATAAATCATAACCTCAACCGTGCCATGGAATAATTTTTGGGGGAGATACTTCATCAGACCACTAATCCATTGATCTGCAGTCCTGTCCCTTCAGTCACAGGGGACATTCAAGGGAAATTTATAGTTACACAGGAAAAGAATAAGAGACTTCTTATCATGCTATACCCTGAACTCTTTGGAGTTACTTTGTTTTATCTAGTGTTTATGTTTCAGTATGAAATGAGACTTCGACAAAATAAAAAAAAACAACAAAGAGGTCTGAAATACATCTTAAAATACAGAGAAGGGTTTTTCCCATGCTCATTTCCATGCTACCACACTGTTACTCAAAACAGACTGCCTTCTCCAGTCTGACACACACACTGTCTGCATGAAAGTGAAAAGACAAGATCCCACTGCTGTGCTAGATAAAGCAGACTCTCCCTTCAGGAGAGGGGACATCCCTTACCTGTGGGGTGGCTCCTGGTAGGTGTAGATGCCAGTTTGCCTCTTCACCGTGCGCTGCTTCTTGCAGGACTTGGCAGCTCTGGGCGCAGGGGAGCCGGGTGCTGCTGCCATGCTGGCAGGTGGGACTCTGCCGTGCTGGCAGGCAGCGTGCAGCTCGCTGGGCAGCAGCAGCCGAGTGTTATTAAGCAGAGAGCAGCGAGTGCTGCGAGCCCTGTGCAGCAGAGGATCATTGCCTGGTGCTCCAGCCTGGAGAAAGCGCTGCTGCCTGGCAGTGCCTTAAAGCCGCAGCACACGCAGCCCCACCACTGCCCCTCAAAGCCCAGGTCAAGGTGGGAAGCAGAGTTCAAACGGGGCCAAGTGCAACCCTTGATTCACAGCCAAATTTCCCTGGTTGTGGATGAGGGACATCCCTGTGAGTGCCATTCCATACACTGCGCTGGCCGCTCTGCGTGGTGTTTCCAACGCTCTGTAGGTGCTGTTGATGTTTCTGCTTCCTGTGCTTGAGACAAGGTTCTTGCTTAGGAAAAGCAAGATGCTTTGTGTTTTATCCTTTAGTAACAGAGAAACATGCAATGTCACTCTCCCACAGGGCCAGGGCTTCCAATTTTAATGGTGGAGAGTCCCCTGACACCCTTTCCATGGTCAGCACCAACACAACCTCTCTGTCAGCATCTCTGTGATACTGGGCTTGGTTACTAGGATAGAATAAACTGCTCCAGGTCCTGCTGGGGCCAGGGAAGTGAATTTTCAGTGCTTTTCTCCATCATAGAAGTTACAGATATTCTGGTCCCGTTATTAAAACACAGCAAAATAGACCAAAAATACTAGATATTAATAGTTCCTGCAGCCATAATTTGATGCTCAGAAAGTGGGAGTGAAAGGAAGAGTGTGCAGAGAGTTTTTACTTGTTCCTAACTTGGTATTTTCTCTCCTTAATAGCTCTGCACACAGTGCACCAACAATTTTGACTGCATAAATCAATGGTCTGTTGTAGTTAACTTTTGTTTGCAGCGTCTGACAAATAGAACGTTTAGTTCTGTCTTCTAAATTTCCTGTAGAGAAGAGCACAGGCTGCTTTTTCTCTCCATCCTGAATTAATCTAAAAATTTGCCACTTGGTGAGAAGTTTTACTTTTTTACTGTCTAATAAGTCCTAGGCTTATTTACTTAAATAACTAAAGGCTAAGTAGTCACAAGCCTTACATTTTGTTACAGTATTGAAAGAGTAAGTCCATTTGGTGTAATTCACTTAATTTCTGAGATGACAAGCAAGGGCCAGATAAATATGATTCTGCATTTCCAAAATGTATCTCACAATAAAGCCCAAAGTTTTCTTGCTGGGTGAAGCTTCCCCAGAAATCTGGGAGTTGCATTAGCACAAAGCAGAATGGTAAAGAAATGCCCCTGTTCAGAGTTCAGCTGTATTCTGCAGCACAGAATGTGTCATATGCATGACTATTAAAGCCTGCTAAAACCCACTTACTATGAACAGAGACTAAAGCCTCTGGACTCCAGTGTTCAGCTTACCATGGATGGATCACAGAAAAATTTACTTTTTTCCATACTGTGTTTTATTATTTTTTGTTTGAAGTCTGTAAAACAAAGGCTGTTAGAGCCTTAACATCTCAGTCTTTCAGTACCATTCCTAAATCCACAAACCTCTGAATGGCTTTCCTATTTGGCTTCCAGTTCACAAGACAAAGGAAACATCCCACTACCCTCTCTCTGTCAGGCCATTCATCAAGTGAAAGCAAACAGCCAAAAGGAATAGATATCAGCCCAGAAGCACATCTCCATTAAAAGTCTTACCACCCCTTCCTAGCTGGAAAAACAAAAGAACTGTTCTGGGTGCCAGGAACACCCTTTAGAGCTTTGATGCTCAGAGAACTGCAAACACACCCACATCACCACTTTCTTTGACATGCCACAAGATCCATTTTCAATTGTATAACTTAAAAGTGTGAATATGTCAGTTCAAATGTCCTTCCTTGGCTGTAGTTATTTTCCTTTGCATCTCAGCCAGTGGCACAGCACTGGGGGCCAGGTTCTGCTGCCTTAGCTCCTGAGGACAAGGGCCCCCCTAGTCGGGCCACTCTACCAGAGTCTGTTGGCTCCTTGCTCATTTCACCTATGTGCACAAACATTAATCTCATTGCAGATAAACACTCACTAAGGAAATGCCCCAAAAGGCAGGCTTTGACACAGTAAAAGCCTAAATTCCCCAGAAGACATAAGCTAGGTCTCCAAAATCTTCAGGAGAGAAACACAGATATCTCTCCTTCTGTACTACCATTCCTGCCTCATAGTTTTCCTTGAGATTTTAGATGTCCTGCTTTCCATCTGAAGGAATCACAGTGGAGAGATTAAAGTCTAACGTCATCTATAGTGCCTAGAGATGATTCTATTTCACAAATAGAACAGTATCCTTTAATGTCATGGTGTTATAGCACAGCCAAACCCATTAAAACACTAACATTACTGATTTACATGGATTTAATTGGCTAGTGTATCTTAAAATGTCAACAAGGCAGACAAATTTTGTTCCCCTTTGTTAGAAGAAAGCTGAGAGTCTAAAAAAAACAAAGGGGCGATTTAAGCCTGACATTTACAGAGCTCTAATAGTGCCAGTGCTTGAGGCACATACATCATATGAAGTTACTACCAAACACTAAAAGCACAATGAGCAGCAAGAGACTTATGAATTCTGAGCCCATCTGACAGAAGGATGCAGGGAAAACAGAAAGCAGGCTTCAAGAGCTTAGCCCTGAAGTTGGCAACATCCTCTGTTGCCCATGATCCCTGCAATAGCCTCTTTAAAGAATTCAAGTGTTAACTCAGATCACAAAGAGGGTTTTGGTTTTGCTGTTCAACTGAGCCAGCAGTTCAGCCACCAGAACACCCAGCTGCCCATTTCAATATGCTCTATTGAATCCAGAAACCTACTTGGGTTTGTTTTAGTCTGAGTGAGTACTACAGGGGTTATAGATTTGACTTCAATTGCTATTAACAGGATGTAGAACAGGACATTAGCGTTTTACTGCAAAACTTTCAGCTGTGTGTAATAGGAAGACTCACATTTGATCCATAGGATCATTTTGCATTTTCAAACATTTACCCAGGAAAGAGCTGGGCTGGTGAACTCTGCTTACTGAAAATTCAAGGAAACAGTAGGCTTTATTCTTTCCCATACACTCTATTCCCATAGAGGTAGAGTTTAAATTTTACCCATCATTTCAGCACTGCAGTTCATCTCGGGACTTTTTCAAAATCTCCCTGCTTGGGAGATTCAGAACTTAATTGATCTCAATTTCAAGGTAAAAATTTAAGAAAGGAACAAGTTTTCCAGTCATCTTTGTAAGAAAAAGAGAATATTATCCCTCCAGATCCTTAAGTACATAAAACAAAGGGGGGAAAAAGCATTTGGAAACTGACCAGGATAGCTTGTGTATTTTTCAGTGAAAAATTTATCAGTAGTGCTGAAAACATTCACAGACCCCCAGTGATAGGTATTGATGCTGTAGAGCATCCAAGTTTTTGTGAAAACATTGAAGCTCCTTGTAGCTAGAGGACCTTGTAGAGCTGAAAGAACTAAGGTCAAAAGATGCCTCAGTTACACTTCAAAGACAGACATTTCATTCTCAAATTGCAATCTCACCTCACCAGTTTAGTCCCCAGAGGTAACACAGATATGCAGCTGGATATAAGAGCAGTTAAGGGATTTCCAAGGTAGCAGTGCCAAAGCCGTCATTTTCACTTACTGAGAATAAAATTGATCTACTGAGCTCTGGTAAATCATTCTCTCCCCCTGATTGTTTGGACAGTCTAATTTCATACAGTAGGTTCTGCTCTTCAATTTCAGCATGTTCATAACTCTTGCTGACATTTAGCACACTTGGATCAAGGGAAATGCTCCCATTGTAGTTCAATTTTCTTTGTAAATTCACATCCCACATTAAAAAAAAATCCATTTAAAAAACTCCTCCTATGCAGTTAACTGATCTTACAGCATCATGAGATGACTATTTTTATTCTTGGATGAGTATCATGACTATTAAAATATAAATTTCTGTGACAGTAGAACTCACAAGAGAATATATTGAAATCAGGAAATTTTCAGGAGTGCTTTAGAGACCAGTGCTAAGACAGAGGCTAAGGAGGAAAACCAAGGGAAGCAAAGGGGCTGAAGACAAACAGGAACAGCCCCATGCCAAGCCAAGCACCCATGGAGGGGCAGAACAGGCATTAACAGCTTTTATTGCCACTTCAGCTGATGCCCTGGCTTGCAGCCCTGCCCTGGCCTGCCTGGCTCACTGTCCCTGGGACTCTACTCTCAGTGGCAAAAAAGTAATCTGACACCATCAGAAAACTGATTTTTCAAGAATAATACATAAGCTGCAGATTCTTCTGCTATGAGGAAATCGGTTTTTTGTGCAGCTTTTCCTACCCAGCAGTATGACGTGCATCCCACAGACCTGTGCATTTCACCAGAGACCTTTTTAAAAGCACTGTAACCAAATTATTTTCCAGACTTACGTGAGTCGTTACAAGCCAGACCTAGGAGTCAGTGGAAATGAAGAAGATAATATCAGACTATTTAATAAGATAATAAAAACAAACAAAATAAAAAAAACAAACAAAACCCCAACAACAACAAAACAACAAGAAAAAAACAAAAAAGAAAAAAGACATTTCTCATTTTAGAAGAAAAAAGGAAGAGTTCCAGGAACTGACAATGGCAGAAAGTAACTGAATAGCCAGAACTTTCCAGAGTGATGATATTTGGGACAACCTTGCTAGTCAAAAGCCTGTATCTGGGTGTATCTGGATGCAGACATCCATAAAATTCTATTTCTAGTTTCCTTGGGTTTTGTAACATCCTCTCAATTTCCCAGGCTAAAATCACACCCTAATTTTAGAGAGTTTGGCATTGAAATAGTAAGATCAGTTCACCTACATTTATTGACTAACATCTTCACAAACGAGATGTTCATAAAAAATGGGCGAGGAAATTCAGATGAGCTTAATTCACTGCATAAGGAATATTAGTAATTCTATTACAACCTAGGAGGTTGTTTAGGTACACAGTACTTAATTCATTAGCAAACAGTAATCATCATTTGTCCAAGAAAAAAAACCACAAATGCAGCTACTCAAATTGCTGTCTGCAAAGAGATTAGCTTATTCCTCTTGCTCTCCAGGATATTGCATCAACACTGTACTTGGGAAAGCTGGGGCTACCAGACTGTGGTTACATGATCACCTGAATTCAGCACCTAACACATTAGGTAAAAAAACAGATCTAGAAATAGATCAAGAAACTACGAAGGAGAAACTCTTGAAGTGTAACAAAACAAAAAGAGAAAAGCTTTGCAGACTTCAAAATATTACACCCTTGCAGAAAAGTATTTTTAATATTCTTCACACAAAGTGTGCTAGTGGATAAATGCTGCAACAAGTCAATGCAATAAAATTGGTCATTTCTTCTTACCCTACCCCAAAGACACACCTCTACGTTAAAATAATGATGTTCAGACTGATGTTTATTAAAAGAAGGCAAAATGTTTTTAATTTTATACAGTCTCAGAAGTACTGTGCTGCCTGAGCTTACTAAATATCAGATGACCTTGAAAGTGCCTGAGTCACAGGCAGTTCAAGCTGCAACCTAAACAACCATCCTAAATCTTCTACATTGTCACGTACTCATTATCTGGACTTTGTACTCTACAACCACTGAGGGATTTTCACATAAATTATACAGGAAATGAAGCAAAATGCAATTATGGTCTCCAACAGCTCCAAGGCAGAGAGATAGCAAAGGCATGCAGCACAGTTCAAGAGTCAGCTTTCAACAAATGTCACCTATTAGGAAGAATCTAAATGAAACATATATCACTAAGCCTCCCACTTCTAAATTATATCATTCTCTCATCACTAGGATAAGCAGCTATAAGGTTACAGCGATTTCGAATAATCAGCTTTCAAACAGATTTCTCAAAGGGACTTTTCATCTTTGCTTTTACACATCACCATTTGGACTTTCACATATACTAGAAAATTCTATTATTCTATATTAAATTGAGTTATCCCAATGAAAACATCTCTAGTAAGGTTAACCCAGACACTTAATAATCCATTAGCACCCTTGCTTTTCCAACGTAACAAGTTTTCTCATAATAGCTTTTCAGTCTCAAAAGGAAAAGACACAGCTATAGAACTTCTGAGTGTTCTGAACTGATGGGATTTAGCTGAACAGTGGGAACACTGCAATGATGAATAAAATCGTATTTTTCCCCCTGCCTTCAGTGGATGGCAAGTCAGCCCCACAGCCTTTTATTAACTGCTCATAGCCCAGGTCCTAGGAGACCACATGGAACACTCACATCTCCAAGGGAGGATCCTTTCTTAACCCCTTTTTTAAAGTGAGGATCTCGGACTTTTTTGTTGCTTGCATTTGGGAGACTTTTATGTGTGCTACCCTCGGTGTAAAAGGATTAAAAAAACAATACGAAATGCTGTTTACAAACATTAGGTAAACACTAACAAAATCTTTATACAAACATTTCAAATAGTCCTTTCTTCCTAGGATCTCACCATGCAAATACCTTTATCTGCTGCTGAATTAATTATCACTGAGGTTACGGACATCAAGTGTTTGAGGCCAAAAGTTACAAGAAAAGCCTCAAATCATAAAGCAGTGAAGAGACTTTCTTAGTTACTGTGGTAATGATCTCCTTCCTGCCAGCACACATTGAACACATGCTGCTTTTTGTAAGTTCATCTATTGTGTTCACTGGTCTCATGGTAGGTTTTATTTCCTCTGTAGGTGGAATGTTTTGAGAAAGCTCTTTAATAGCCAGCATGGGCTTTGCTAAATTAACCCATTTAAGATTTGAGATGTGCTATGAAGATGCATATGGGCAGGCTCTAAGGTTTTGCCTTAAGCAAAACAGTTTAAACCTTAATAAGAAAATTATGACTCACAACCTCTCATTAATATTTAGCTTTTCATTATTATTACACAACAAACTAAGTCTGATCTTTCTTTGCACTCCCCTTTCTTGTATTTCCTGCTTGTGGTATAATCATTAAGTTCTCATTACAAAAGTATTTAATTTTTACACTTTTAAACAACACCAGATATTCTTCTCAAGGTTTTAAGATGTGCAGTTCTTTTTACAATTTAAAGATATTTCTAAAGTGACACCTAAGTGCAGAAAAAAATCAACAGAATTATATAATTTTTTTAGGTTTCATTAAATAAATACAATCTCTTCGCAGCATGTAAATCATCTTAGCTGTAACTAATACTGATTTATTTAATTGGGTAATTGGTTTAAATGCTTAAAGAATTAAACTAAACCAACTCCAAGGTAGGAAGCTATTTAATTCAGCCTGTGCAGACCTTTAGATTTGTTTTGTATTTCAAAGTACATAAAGGTGAACAAGAAAATAGAACTACTGAAAATATTGGTTTATGGTTTAATTAGTCCTTTCATGATGTGTACTTGTTTTTAAATAGATAACATGTCTATCAATAGGAAGGAAAAAGTTATGAAGGTGGTGACATGTGGGAAAAAACACAAAAAGAGCATGAGTGAAAGGTTTTATAAAAAGTCTTACTTTTTATGAGTAAAAGGATTTTTCTTTGAGGCTCTGTTTCTATTATCACACAATGATTCTTCTGCCATCACAAACACAGATGTTCCCTTAAATCTGCACAAATGCCAAAAGCTCTTTGTCTTAATATCCACTCTGGAAGAGCTTCTTTGTTAATGAGGATGTATTAGCAATTTATTAAGTAATGTTGCTGCATCTGCTGCTGGTCCTTGGCCTCTCCCTTCTGTGTAATCCAAGTCAAGCATTGCACAGGATGAGCCTGGAGCACATCATGAGCTTTGTAGGGAACAGGGTGAGCACAGCACCCTGCTCCCATCTGTAAATCTGTAAATAAATGTGCACGTGGGAAGAATTGGATGTATCCAGGGGTGATGAGCAGGGTGAGAACCCCTTCACCTGCTTGTGACGGGAGGCTAAGAGTGCAATCCTAATGCTGAAAGTAAACTGGATTTGCTGGCCTGAATGAAACCCTGGTAATTAATTTCACCATTAGATGCTGTTTCCAAACCTGGGTGGGGGCAAAAGCCATTCCCACCTCTAATTGCACATATAAACATAAATCACCATAAAGATCAGTGCTTCCAGGAGAACTTACAGGACTTGCAACATCCCTCCCTGCCGGAGGATCCCTGTGTGGGAGTTTTGGGATTTTTCGCTGCAGAGAGCCGAACGCTCCACCGTGTGGCCAAGCTGCTCCCTCGTACTCGGCTGCTCAGAACCCCTTTGGGAAAGGCATTTTACCTCCAAGAACATTTAAATTAACTCTGGGGAAAGAAGCAAAACATGGAATAGAAGGGGCTTTCAGCTAAAAGTAAACCTCAAATAAATGCTCCAGATACAGTCTCATGTATCTGGTGTAATTGCAGAGCATAGGATGGCATGGGAAGCTGAGATGAACCTGAGAAAAATGATGTAAAAGTCTAGAAACAGTGAAATCCCCACTCGAAGTCCATATCAGAGTTTAAAAATCAAAAATCATTCTTTTCATTTGTTAATAAGGTGTGAGCAATTAATTAGGAAAAAAAAAACCTATATATTATGAAAAATGCTTTTATTATTCTTCTTCCTCTCTGAGATATATATAAACTGCATCACTCTTTCACTTAGGGTTGAGGTTTTTTTTCTTTACCTTTTAATATCAGAAACATTAAGAATAGAATGTTTTTTACTTTAACCTTTTTGCTTAATTCTTCAGTGAACTTTTAAAGCTTTCACTTTCTTCAGTGAACTTTTTATACTTCTTCAGTATAGCATAAATATTCAGTGCCACATTGAGTGCTTAATATCTGTAGGTGACTAGGAAAATAAATATTATTGCTATTAACATTTAGCAACAAAAAAAATCAAAAAGAAGGGATATTTAGGCTCCCATTTAGAAAAATAAGATCTTCTGCTGAAAGGTGAAGTTCTCATATGTAATTAGATGCTTTTGAGACTAAAGAGAGGCATCTGATTCTAATGACTAATGTTTCCTAGAAATATGACTCCATTGTCTAATTTTCATATAACTAATTTCTTTCTTCTTGTAATGATGAATAATAAAAACAATATATTGGAAGTGTCAGAACATAAAACAAGCTTGGAATGCAGAACATGTGATCTGTCACATTCATAGTCCTTTTTGAAGAAGGTAAATTAAACTTACAGTTGAAACAGCACCGATATTTCAACTGCCAGAGCATACTTTTGAAAATTACTTTGTCAGACTATTAGTATAATCCACTGTTTACTTTTTGTGAAAAATCTTCTTGAAATAAAATTAAGGGGTGATGTATCCAATACTGAGAGCTCTGCTCCTCCTGCACACACAAAGCAGACAAATTCTGTAAAACATAAGATTTTAAGTACCAAGTCCAGACATTTAAATGTTCTCTTTAAGCACAAGAAACTAATCTGATTTTCTTGTAACCTGATTTGAAATTTCATGTAACATGACCTAAAATGAAGAAACCAGATCAATGAGATTAGGAACCTTACTTCTCTGAGGAAAAAAAAAAAAAAAGCCAACAGAATAAATCCACAGACATGCACAGAGACAGAACAACTGGAATCTGAGATGAATGTAGCTAAAGAAGATTCTTTCATTTGAGATGACATACACTGATTTCCTGGAACATTTAACATCAATGTGATGTGCTGTAGATCAATTAGAAACCAAGAATACCTGAAAGGTTCAAGTCACTGGATCATAAATCTCCATTTTAGAAGGTAAAAACTCTCAAGTACCCATTCCTGATGGTCACATCCTCCCTGTGGCCAGCGCAGCACCTCACAGGAAATTCTGTAGTGGAAAGAAAAGTCAAGGCATGAAAGCAACGCCTAAAACATTCGTCCCCTTATTGGGAAGTGTCTGCAAAGTACAACTTGATAGAAGTGGGAAATGTAGCAGGGCAGCAACCAGACAGCAACAGGAAGGACTGGAGGGGAACAGGTTGCATCAGACCTGATGCTGGAGCCCAAGATGCTCTGACTCTCACCATACCCAAACCAACCTGAAAGGGATTCTTCTGAGACACTGCTGTGATAAACAGATCTCAGAATATGTTAAAAGATCATTTAGCAATGAGTTTCACTGGTTGTTCATGGACCATATGTGTTTCAGCAAATAACATGAGTGACACATAAAGAGAAATTATCAGGTTAGGAAAATTCTTGAGAGATTCCTAGGAACAGAAGTTATAGGGGAAATGCTGAGATGTCTGAAGATTTTATTTTAGCAAAAAACATTTTCAAAAATCCAGGTAGCCACATCAATAATTATTACAGCCCTGTAATTACACTTTGATTTAGCTCTCATATCTCATCCCACACCTCAGATCCAGTTAACACTGCTTTATCAATTTATGGTGCTCTGTACACAAACATAGGTGGTTTGACTGTTTAATCCTTTTCATTGCAAGTTCATCTGTTGGGGATAATAGTATCTGAGCATTTAAATGGGTGCTACAATAAACTGCAGTTCCCTGTTCAAACTGCAAGAAAAGTTGTTTTGTTTTGTTTTTTAAATCCTTTTCTGTGCATTTCTGAAGATAGTTGAGAGAAAAACTTCAGTAGGGGACCAAAGCCAGATAACTTCAGAAGGCAAAGGCTACAGTTTCTGCAGCTACTCAGCTCTTCACAAAGCCCTTTGGCATGACCTCCCATACATTTAGAACACAGACACTTGTCCTCAGCAAGAAATCATTTCCATTCTGCCCACCATGCCAAAGAAACAAGGTCACTAAGAACCAAACCTGAGGACTGGAATCCCCCCATTGTCAAGTGGATGTTTAAACATGGCCAGCTCACTTGGGAATGGTGGTGGGCCAGCTTGCTAGGGATCTGCAGGAACTTCCCCTAAGGAATTCACAGAAATTGTATTCAGTGTGGTGAACATATTCCTACCTGGCTGGGTGAACAGCCTGTGATACCTTTGTGTCCCAAACTGCTGGTGAATTACTGGAAGCAGAAAGGGGAACTTTGCCTGGAATATTTAAGAGCCCTGCTGGGGCAAAGGCTGACTGCTGGCAGTGGGATAAGCATAGTCAAAAGGCATTAATAGTCCTTAGAGAAGAATCCATTAAGTGCATGGCCAAGTACCTCCATCACTTGATCCTGTCAGGACAAATCAGCTTGTTTTGGTCTCTGCCTTTCTGTAAGCTGAATAAACAAAACCCTCAGGAAAACGATTGCTATTTCCAGTGAAATGAGCAGCTTCTCTTTCACTGATTTGCAGAGCAAAAAACTGCCAAGAAGACATAGAGAGGAAGACAGTCAAGCAGTTATGAAAAAGGAAGGACCGTCCCCAAGTTGGATTTGGCTGGTTGAGTTGGCAGGATGGGATCAGTGAGGGTATAATCAGAGAGGACAGAATAACAGAAGGCATCTGAGTCAACGGGAGGAAACAGAAATAGATTGTTCAGCCTTGCAGCCTTATTGGTGCTGCTGTCAAACACAGCCAACCATTCCAAGGCTCCTTTGGCAAGTCCTGTGCTCTACCAGGACACAATAGATGGAGCTTCAGCCTGAAAGGGACCTTCAGCAGCTTTGCAGCAGTGCCCCAGGCTCTGCATGCTTACTCCTATAGTAAATCTATGATGATTAGGGAGGGGGAAGTGCCCAGGATTTGAATGTGAGCGAAAAATCCCCTACCAATATTTGCAGCCACTACTCGCTGGCATGTGCTGTAGGACTCTGCCTACTGCCCCCCAGAAAAAATTCATTGTGACAAGGAAACAAACCTAGAGATGAGCCTTTCCCAGGCAGGCTGTGCTGCTGAGCAGCTCAGTGTCCCAGCCTGGCTCTCCTCGGTGACCAGGCTCAGTGTCCCCACGAGATGGCTGCAGAGGCTGTGGCATCACAGTGAGCACCCAGAGCCATCAGCTAAAGGGCTCCAAGTACCTCAAATGCATGCACTGCAACAAGTTCCTTCTTTCAAAAATGTAAATCCTTGTGACATTTCTCAAAACATTATTAAAAATGATCTTTTAAAAAATGGAATTTAATAATTTGTCTGGTTTTTAGATATTTTCCCCCTTCCTGTTTGGCATTTTGTTCTGTTCATTTTTTTTGGTTATATGCTCCACACAATTCAAATCATCAGCATTAGATTATTTTTTCTTTCTGCGTTTTTGAAATCAGTCTTTTTTTGGGAAGTTCTTTTGAAGCCTCTGCATCTCTGTTTTCTGCAATTAGGCTTTTTGTGTTAATTACACAATTAATTGATTGTCAAACCTTCCATCTTTCCCATGCTTGGCTGCCATTCCCTGCTCACAGTGCCTGTTCACTGCACCACCCATTCCTTTTAATTTTGGATTTTTTGGTAACTGCCCATGCCATTTCCTTGCTCAACACCAGCTGTGGGTCTTAAGCTCCAATTCAGCCAAGGAACACAGGCATAATTCTAAACACAAACTTGAGCAGGAAAAGCTTGGCTGGTCACCTAGCCCTGGGAGCGTTGCCCTGACAAGGAAGATCAACAGCACCTAAACAGCAATCTCAGCCAAGGACTCCCACTCCCTCTGAGTGAGAACAGCTGAAATCCAAGTTCTACCTCATCTGTCTGGAACAGCTTTAGCATGGGTAACACAAACACTTCAGTCCAGGGAGATCTACATGCCCTTATGATAATTGTCATTTTCTGAGGTCTGAAGGACATAGTGCTGATTTTAGCCTGGAAACCTCTTCTGTGATAGATACTATATGTCAAACAGAATCCTTTTTTTTAGCCTGTATCTAATAACAGCCTTAGTTTGCAAAGTCCCACAGAGAAAACCTACATATGATTTCTTCAGAATCCATCTCTATCCCACTCTTGGTTGAACCCTGGCTCATTGTCAGGTTTCTCTGCTGCTCAGAATTACTACACTTGTTCAAATCCATTAATTATGCCAATACTGGAGCAAACTTTGGGTAAACAGTAAACCAAAGCCTACCTATTTCTACAGAGCCTGGCTTTAGGCATTTTTGCTTACAGATTTACATCCCCTTCTTACCCTGAACCCATTTTTCAGACTGATTCTTCTAAAGTTTAAACAAACAATTGATGCCAGCCTTAGCCACAACCTCAGCATCGAAGCCAACAACTTTTGCTGTTGTCAGTTTTAATTTTTGTCTATGTCTAACAAAAAATTCTATTTTATCCTTTAAATGTACCCAACTATTAACCAATTAAAAAAAAAAAATCTACCATCACACATATATTTAGTACATTTGGGGTTTTTACATCCTTTTTTTTTTTCTGTCCCAAGAGGGAACAAAATTATTCAGTGTCAGACTTCCATGGACCTTGCTCATCAGGGAAAAAAAGCTCTGGTCTAAATTTCGACCAGGAATAAACCTTCATGGCCTCATCTAAACCCAGTCCCTTAATTTTCATTATGACAGTGTATGCAAAGCATGTGAGTCACACAGATATCCCCGTTGGATAAGGCCACAAAGACTTTGTTCTAAGCCCTGAATGTGCACATTTAACCTTCTGAAATCAATTCACATAGCCATTACTAGCTGTTGTTTCATGCTTGTGGATTTGAGGCTTGGCTCTTATTGGAGAGTTGATTGATTAATTTCAACATTGCAAAAGCCTCATTTAGCCAGGGGGACATTTCTGGAGTTCAATTTTCTAACTGAAAACCAACCATGAGACTACATTGAAATGATCCAATTTTGAACCTCTGAATCTTTTCATGACAACTTGCATATGGACATCTTTCACATTTATTTTTTTAAAATACTTTCAGTCATTGTGTCACTGAAATTAGACACGTATATGATTTTTTTATTACAGAATGTAAAAGGGATTCATTCTCTTGTAGCTTGCTTGTAATTTACAACCTCTAAAAAGTGTGATAATTAAGACAGAGAGCTAAGAGACCCTAAAACAAGGTCCAGAACATACTATGTATAGGCTGAGGTTCTAGAACTGGGCATAAATACATGAGACAAATGCTAAACCAGTCAAAACTGTTTATTTTAGAAAGATCTCATTACTGAAGCAGAAAGGACAGTTAATCACTTTGCTTCTGTTTCCCTGGGAAACCGTTCCATTAATGGCATTTCCCACCAAGAAAAGTTAGCACTTTACTAATATTTCATTTGAAATTAAATCAAATTATGATCATTTGCAGAAAGTAATGTAATTGCAATTTAATCTCTTTTCCATTTTCCCTTCTAATTTAATTCAATATTTGATAAAGACTGTGAAAATCAGAGGGGGTGGATTTTTATATCTATACTTCTTAGTTGTGAGAAAAGAGTGGGTAGCTGTAAATATTTGTGGAAACTTTAAGTCTTAAAAAACTAACATGAAAACATGGAACACTTTCATGTGCAATTCAAAAATCAGCCTTTGAGGTGAAATAAAGTGCACTGCAACATTGTGAGATTTTTTAAAAGTAGTTATAATTTTTATCTAGGCTTGGGAACAAAGGAAGCTGCAAAAGAAAGATTTCTCAATAAACACACAGATACGAAGAAATTGTAACAGCAGATGATGTATGAGAAGATGATGTTTTTCCCCTGCTCAAAAAATTACTATTTTCTCCCTTTCACTGAAGTTCTGTAATGGTTGACTGTAGAGTTTAAAAAAACCTGCTAAGAAACAATTTTATAAGTTGTACACATGTATACACACATACATGTATACACACACACACACACACATATATATAAATGTAAAACAAGCATTTTCAAATCAGCAATGAACCCTAAAATATTTGGAATGTTTTACATTCTGAAGTAGGATTTCTTTACCAAATGATGACACATGGATTTTAAATATTAGTAGTAAATTACTATGAAAATATATTATGAATATAAACATTACTTTTATATCCATTTATTTTAAACCATAAACTATCCTGCATGTATTTCATTTTTCTAAGTGTGACATTAATATTAATATAGCTATATATGGTATAAAATTATGGAAATAACTGGAATATTAAGATTACTATGAAATTGTATGTGTTCATACCACTTACATCTGCTGTCTGAAAGGGTTCTGTCAGATATTCTGAGCAGACTAATCAAGTGCTGTAGGCTTTTCTAGTTATCTCTTTTTCCAGATATTACTATAGTCATTACAAGTGACACAACAAACTAAGCACTGAACAAAAGACAGCTCTTGGACTGAAAATAAATCTTGTCTAGTTGGAAAAAATCATGCATTGAGAGTAATTCCTTCTCAGGACAGAAGTGTGAAGTGACTTCCATACAACAGCAGTCTCAGGAATTCAGTCTTTGGGGGAATCCTGGGAGGGCAGCAGGGTGAGGAGTATGGGATGTACAGCATTTATCTCCTGTTAATATTGTGTATTCCTCTGACATGGACAGCAGTGCCCTAGAGTGGTTAACTCAGAGGATCCAAAAAATATCTGTACATGAAAAAGAAATGCACTCCATCCCTTGTTTGGCTAATTAAGGAGAAAACCAGTCTTAGCAGTTTTGAGAAAATCCAAGACAAATTTAAGCATCTGGTATTTTCCACTCATCTCTTCATTTGGGCTTTCTTGGCATATGAGCTGTATTTTTGGCTGATTTCCACTACAAGCAAAGAAGAGAAGAAGTCAAGAAGTGTCCTCACTTTCCCACCACTCATCCTCACTCTTTTCCAAAAAAACAGTGATAAGGCCAGAGTAATCTCTATGGGCATCCCAGGCATAGTGGGACATCTGACCTTCTTCTAAAAAATTTATGCTGTATACAGTTGAAATAATTTTGACATATTTTCTCCACACATCCAATTGCTTGGGGAGTCTTGACAACTCTTTTGGCAACTCATTTTCTTGTTGCCTCCTCAGCTACAAAAGGCTGTTTTTCTTGTCAACCCTAGTTGCAAAAAANAAGAAGCCAGTAAGAGATTGCCAACGAATCAGCAAAAGAATAAAAATCTAGAAATCTTTCCCCTTCCTCTACAAATGTTTTCATGTATCTGCATTCTGACAAATAACTGCATGTTCCTGCGTTTAACCAGGAGCTGTACTCATTACTGAAAAAGAAAAATTTCAAGCTATTCATCTTCAAAATGATGGTGTGTGAGAAACATTCAGCCTCTTAATGGAGCTTATTTAACTTCACTTTATCAGGAACATAAGTTTACAACAGCTGATGACTACAATAAATAAAGCCTGTTTCTTGCACGTGAGGAATACAGGTCTTGCACACATTCCCATTAAACAGTTCAGCTTCAGTCAAGCAAGACTACAGTGAAATGTAGTTTGGGGTCTCATGTTTAACACCAGAAGAAGAAATCACAGCAATATAAATTACAGTTTGATCTCCAACACAGACAGTTTAATAGGCCATGATTTAGCAAAACATTTAGGCAAATGTTTAAATCCCATTGATTTAAGTGGGATTTAAGTACATATTAAGTACTTAGTTGAATTGAGGCCATACTGTGAAGGGACTCTTAGAACAAGGAAAGCACAGTAGGCTTTAGGGATCTTTATTTACAGCTCAGATGTTTAACTTTGCAAATTTGGCTTAGGAACCTGTATAATGCAAAAAGGAGCCAAGGACAGACTGCAAGAACATTTGGCTGCCCAGGGTCACTTCAGGATAATGCAACATACCAATATGAGATCTAGTTTCTAAAATGCTTTTATCCTGAAATTTACCACATATTATTTATAATTAAGCTGACTTGCCTTAATGTGCCATTCAGCACTTCATGGTACATACAGATTTCTGATGCTGCCAAATTTCTTTTGCTCTCATTTATTCTTTTCCCATTTTTCCCTCTCACTTTTAACCCCAACCTTCTGGTTGCAGGGTGAGGAGGAGGCATATGGCATTTGCTGTTTGTCAATCAACTCTCACTGCAGAACTAGAAACATAAAAAGCTAAAAGCAACAAGTGTTTCATCCTGGAACATGAAAATGTGTTTCCCCAAGAGGGGATCAAAACAGGTATTTCATATAGAAGAGCTCTGTTAAAATTATATAATTTCTCTGATAGGTGTATCAAAACTGTATTGTGTCTATATGGACTTTGCTAAATAGTGTAGCTGTAACAAGATATTATACTGACTATAGGGTGACTTTCAATTATTTACCTTTTCTTCTTGACCCCAGATCTTATCTGACTTTTATCTAATTTACCTAACTCTACTGAGACTGTTGCAGAAGACTGAACTATTTCTATTTATCTTGCAGAGTAGGAGTTTGCTTTTGGGGACATTAATAACTCTTGTTGTCAGTTTTTTTATTTTTTGGGAATCAGCCTATTTCCGGAGAGGTCTGGGAAGCTTGGCTTTCTTGGTCTGATTACAACTAACAGGAAACAGAACATTATATCATGTCCAAACACTGCATCTTGTGGGGAAATAAAGACTCAAGGTTTCATGGAATCACCTAATCATATATTTTAAAAGATTACTTTTGAGAGAAGTTCTTATGTAGCAATATACCCTGAGACTTATTAGAAACCTTCTTGGTACTGTTTTTATGGTAGGTCCAAATAACAACATGATCAAATTTTAGACATTAAAAAAAACCTCTTTAATTTCACTGCTCAGGCTTGGCTTCTTTCTAATAAACATCTAGTTATATAGAGAACACTGCAGAAATCAATAATATTCATAATTCCATAAATAAATAATAAAGAGTATTTTCTGCTAGTTAAGAAGGATGAGCAATGTTTTCAGGGCATTTAATTTGCTGTGGGGAAAGGATCCTAGCAAAACTAATCCTTGATTTATAAATTCAATTTTCAGATTTGTGCTGAACAAGTTTGTGATAATGCCACAAGTAAATCTCACCCTTTCCCGACTCCTACAAGGTGGTAAATTCTCAGAAAAAAAAAAAATTTTATTCCAGAGAAGACACAGAGATCCATTTACAGTACAACCACTACAATCTAAGTACTTACAAGTACTCACCCAGCTCGAAAACATACAAGTGCAAGGCCAGTTTAACTACATGGTAAACTGACTTTTCTGTCACTGTATGCACTTTTCCTGGTAATCAAACCCTGCTAAGGAAGTTGTATCAGAGAAAATCCTGACCTTTGTGGGTGCCTGTGGAGATGAGCACACACAGCCCTCAGCACACAAACCATCACCCCAGCTGCTCTCACCTGGCTGCAAAATACTCTAATTCCATTATAGACCTGCTCGGGGTTTCTTAGAACTGTGCTAATCCCAGCTTGAAACCCAGGACACAGCAGTCTCTGAGCTGAGGCCAAATGCATTTCTGATGATTAGCAGATAAATTAGGGAAATACTGAGCCTATTAAAATGAACATACTCAGGAATGTAATTGGATAGTGAATTCAAGCATTCCTTTCACACTGATTAAACCAATAAAACAGGATGATGGTTCGTGCTCTGAAAGTGTATTACCTGATATTTCATCATACAATCTGTCAGAAAACAAAGAAGAAAGAGTAACTAAGCTTTAGCAACAACATTCAGAACATTATGGCATTTGAAAAACAGTTGGTGTTTCCACTGTAAATACCTCAAAGTAAATTTTTACACTACCCAGTGTGTAAATATTTACAATGGAAAGAAGCTTAATTTTTCTTCATTCTTACTCATGACAAAACACATTGGTCTCATTTACCTCCTCAGCTGAATCAAATCTTTTTGATAGCAGTATAATGTGGCTACAAAAATCTACTTTAGGAAAAGATTTAAGTAAACAACTAAAGAGGATTACTTTTTCAGGAAATACACTAGAGGTTTGCAATACTTTTTGTTTTCACTTGCAGTCTCTCCAAAGTCTAAACTCACAAGCAGTAGGAAGCAAATAGCTTGTGTAGCACAGTTAAAACAGTGGTTCTATGCTGGAGGGGGGGAAAATTAACAATTTTTCAGTGAACTTTCTGTTCAGTATATTCCTACATTGAGCCAGTATCAGTTTTATTCCAAATTTGTGTTGAAAATTGTGTGTCTTAACAAAATTAATGCCAGAGGGGCTGTTCTCATTCAGAAAACACAAATTAGTATCCAATTTCAATGAAGTGAAGTAGGAATCTCAGGAATTACAGTAGGTGTGAGAATCTCGTGCCTGCAGAGTTAAAATACTCTCAGCAGTCACACCCCAAATGTCTTTGGGTTTTGTTTGTTTGTTTGCTTAAATTACCATGTAAGAGCTTAATGCTTTAGGACAACTGCCAGTGTCTCTGTTCTAGAGGGGGAAATGTGGGACTGATGAGCTCTAACCAGGGCAGCTGCACTTGGGTTGAGTCCTGTGAAGAGGCTCAGTAAAAAAAATCTCAGGCACTGATGTCTGCCCCTGCATCCTGTGCTGTCAGAGCTGGGAGTGGAGAACTGAACAGCATGTATAGGATGTGTCTTTTTTGGGATCACAGGAACCCTGAAATACTCGAGCTAATGCTCCACAGGCTTGCCCAGACCTTGGAAACCATCCAGCAGTCCCAGTGGAGAGATCAGGAGGGATTAATTTCATCTGCTGCTCGAGTCAAGTATTCTGCTGCAGGGTAGAACAGCACTTTTTGACCTCAGCCTGGTGAGATTAGACTGTTGCTGGTACCAGAGTTATTTTAACAGAGAAAGGTTTGACTGCAGGTTTCAGAGCAGGCTGGTTGCTCTTTGGCTCTCCTTGGGTTTGTGGCTATCAGTTTATCCCCAGTTTGTGCCACGAGGGCTGCTGGCAGGTCCCTGGCAGCAGCAGGGCACAGGGGACAGACAGCTCAGTGTCACCACCCCTCTCTGGGCTGCACTGAGACAGGGACTGGGACTCACCCAGCCAGGAGACTTCTAAAGGAATGTGCTGAAAACCCAGCTTGGCCAAGGAACCATCCTGGATGAGAAGGGAATTTACTGAAGGAATTATCCAAATGAGGCTGGAAGGCTCTAAGCAATGTAATATGTTGTTTATTTCCAGAATCTAGGGGATATGTTATCCCTCAGATAAAAACTAAACCCATAAGAGGGGAAAGTTATTTGGTAAAATCACCACAATAAACCAGAAAGAGTCACTGTATATTCAAAAGCAAAGCTATTTTCAGGCCAGCAAAGAGAAGGATTTTGAATTCTCAGCTATAAATATTCAAAATATTCCATGAAGCACTTTGAGAAACCCTTAGACACAGCCAAAAGCCCAGGCCTTACAGATGTTCCTGTTTCTGTGACATTGGCATCAGGTGTTTTTCTACAATTTTCCATAGAAATCTTTGCCTTGTCCTCCACAGCTTCTGACCTGTGTAAGGTTACTGAGAAACAATGCCATAGACAACAGTTTTCACTGTAGCTTTCCTCCATTTTTATAAGTTATGCTTTATGTTTTGAATGTATGAAGTAGACTTAAAAGACAGTTATTTCTTTCAATGTCCTACAAGTTTTATACCAGAGCTGTAATTCTGTTATAGACATTTCTGCTCATGTCAGTGCCTGTTGTAGCTTACTTGCAGATGACAGAGTGTGTCCATTGGAATTCCTGCTGATAGTTACTTAAGAATGTAAAGCAACTAAATTAAGCAAGTATCCTTATAATCAAACCCACAGTAATCTCTATAATTAGCTCTTGTAATCTTTTTTGTTTTTCCATAATAGAACAGCAAAAGACCAGGACTTCAGACAGTAAGAAGAATCAAGAACAGAAAATAAGATCAAATATCTTTGTTTTACCAACAATTTTTAGGCTCAGAGACCAGCAAGTCTGTGGAAAAGTCAATACACAGACTTGTGGGCACCATTATATAATTTCCTGTTGCTTTTCCAAGAATCCCATGATCATTTAATGTGGCACTTGCAGGAAATATATAAAAAAGAGCATTGAAGACAGAACTGCAGCAGTGTGATGACATCAATACAAATTCAAATATACACCATCCAGAGATTATTCCAAGAATGTTTTTAAAAATAATCAGCTCTGTGAATTCTGGGAGCCCAGGATGGGTGTGCCAAAGTACCTCTTTGGAAGGCCAGAGTGCAGAAGGCACAATCCAATAAATGAGGCCATTCTTTTGAAGAAATGCTAAGGTTGATACATAACCAATACCTGAAGAACCACCCAGATCCTAGGAGGGTAAAACAAGTACTGAAATGGGTACAAAACCACATTACCTGAGGTTTCCAGAGGCTTGGGGACACATGCATTTGTTCAAATGCAGCCAGCACAAAATATTCACAAAACATATAATTTTCCTTTGTGCCAATTATTCTATGGAGTAACAGCCTAGAGGCCTGACACCTTCACAGTTTTACTTGCATTTGGGCATTGAGGAATGGCCTCTTCATCTCAGCCCAGCCCAGGCAGGGGGGTGAGGAGCCCTTTGTACCAGCCTGGCCCTGCAGCAACACCCAGGCCAACAAACCAGGAGGGAGGGACACCAGTATTTGCTGCAGTACAGCAGCAGCAGAAAGCAGGGTGGAAAATCCAGCTCAGGCTGTTTTCATCAGGGTTTAATCTAACCCTGTGCTAGCACAGTTCAAACTGTGTTACTGTCAGCTGCTACTCTGAGATTTATTAAAAAGGAGTTTTAATGGCACCTTAAAACAATATCCTTTGGAAGAGGAAAATACTTGGGATTGCTAATATTATACCCAAATACACTTAAGACTCTAAAACAGGCTATGGACAGTAGATTTTATTAGAATCAAGTTTTAGCAACTTATTTTTAGTCTATGTTAAGCACTCAGTGGAGGGGAAGAGATCCCCCACCAAGTATTTAGTTAGCAAAAATGATCTCACAATGTATTCCTGCTGCCTGGGACACTCATTACTCATAAAATACTGAGCTGAAAACACTGCTACCAAGTGTGAAATAAAGCAGGTGGAGAGAATAGGGAATAATAATAATAAAAAGAAGGACTTCTGAAAGTTATAAACCAATAAAAAGGAGTCTGAACATTACAAGGTAGAAAGCAGGAGGTGTTAGAGAAATGCCCACATAGGAAAGGCCTCAGGCTTCTTTTCATCCACCTATCCCAAAGAACTTGGGAATCCATAGGTTTTTCTTTAGTATGTAGTAACTACATACTAAAATACCATAGGATGGATAAGGTACTGCAGTTCCCACCTTAGTGATTTGCAGAGGAAGGTGAGAAATTTGTGAAGGACAATTATGACAAAGAGAATGGTAACAAAACCTCTGCATAGGAGGAAGAACAGTCCTTTCAGAATTTTACAATCCACCTGCAAATGTACTCTAAACTCTTACTAGCTACTCTGACAGCCAGAGGTGTCTGCAGGATGAACATGTCCAAGAACTCCCCATGGGCCCTAAGCTCAGCTGCTTTCCAAGAACCTCATTCTGCAACCCCTTAGATCAGATTTGCACTAACACCACACTGCCCTGGCATTTCCTGTAGTGTGTCAGAGTGTGTACAACCTCAATTAAAGTAAATAATGTTTTTTCTCTTATATTTGGTGACTTTTACCTGATAGCTGGAGAGGGCTCTGGTCATCAGGACTGGAAATGTCTTTTCCCTTTGTCTCTGTCGGTGTTACGCCCCAATTTGTTTTTTCTGTTGAAGGCAGTCAGGGACTCAAGATGGCAATAGAGAGCTGGAAAACACATATTCCAGCGAAGTGCTATAAATATCCCTTTTGTTGTTTAATGTGTTGTTAAACCTCTTGCTAGAGAGGCCTTTAGTGTTAATCTGCCCATCAGTCTCTCAAAAATTCCCATCTAAAATTATCAACAAGTAGTTTGGTCAGTAGAGAATGTTTATTTGCAGTCGCACAACTCCCAGTTTGCAGAATATTATCTGCTTAAAACATAAGCAAACAGCCACAGTCTAGGAAAGCCAGGACTGTGAAAATTAATTCATAACCTTCTTTTGCAGTAAATTTTGTGTTAGAAGATTTAGCAACATTTAGCATACTTTGGATATATCATATGCCTTATGGGCAAATACTGTAATTTTTTTCCAATGGCTATCAGTAAAAAATATGATTTTAGAAAGCAAATGTATTTTTTTGTAAAGAAGAGGTTTCTAGTTCCCCCTGTGTGGAACCACCCTATCCTACAAACTGGATGCAGGGTTTCTGTCTTGGCTTTGAGGCTGCTGTGCAGAACTGCTGTGTGCTCCATGCCAGCTGCTGCCTTCCATCCCAGAGGTGGCAGCCTGGAAATGATGAATGAACTAATTCATACAGTCTGCAGCTGAGTGTCAGAGATATACCTAATATACATTACGTATGTCTGGATATAAAGACACAAACTAAATTTGGGTTACTAGCACTGAAAAGCCGAGGAATTGTGCAATTATCACTTACCAGTATTTCCCATGTTAAATACACACACACAAAAAAAAATTCTACAAGATTATCCTTAATTAATCTTTGTTCCTTGAAGATCTTGCAGTAGTTTACCTCTTTCAGCCTAAGTGACTCTATGTGCTGTGTGAAGGGCTGGGCCAGAGCTGATAAGGGTTTATCCCTTCACTTCTGTGGACTTCACATCAAGCCTACGGATCCTGCTGGGAGACAGAAAAAAAAAAAAGGGTTTTTTTTAATAGAAAAGGCTAATTTGTGTCTAAGCCCCTGTTTCTGATCACAGTAAATGTTGAAAGCTTTAAAGCTGATTACAAATTAAAATATCTGTGTCCCCAAATGCTTGCCTAACTTCAAACAATTGGCTGCTGAGCGGGAGCTGCAGGGACAGGTGTGCTGAGAACTGACACCTATTTCAAGATCAGAAGAGGGCACTAGGGCTTAAGTTATATTCAGCATAATCCCAGACAAAGAAAAAAATGGAAAAAAAACAGTGAAAAGTGTCAGAAATTTTCTTTTGTTATTCTACTGCTTCTCTCTCATAAAGTGAGCAAACAGGCGGGGCTGGAGGCCCATGGGACCAGGATGTGTGGCAGCTCCAGCACAGCCCAAGGGGCAAAGTTCTGTCACAAACATTTAGAGCAGAGCCCCCACCCCACCCTGCTCAGTGAATCTTTGCTGCTTGTTCCTCTGCTGGGCTCTGTGCTGGCAGCAAAGGCCACACCAGCAGGGTGGCAGCTGCTCACAGGGACAAAGAGCTGCCCATCCACCCTGCTGAGCACCAGCAAGGGGCAGGAGATGCTCCTCGTAGGCTTAAGAGATACAGGGAATTTTACACTGCAGCTGGACGTGCTAAAAAATCCACACACCCCCCAAAAAATGCCCCTTTGAGTCTTGTTCTCCTGGTAGCCATGAAACAGAGTAATTGAATTCTGATTGTTACTAGCTATTAAAGCTGATGTGGTATTTTGAAACAGCACAAAATGCATTTTAATTGCACAGGACTTTGCCAGAGATTGTGCATGTCCTGTGTTAAGGGGGTACATTCAGTGGTGGTGTGGAAACCACACGACACCATGCAGTTTATATCAGCCAGCCCAGCTGTTTTATCTCTCTCTGCTGTCACTGCAGAGAGGATTACCTGGACAAAGAGAACCCAAGGTTTCTCTGACACACCTTCTGCATGAATATTTTTCTCAACTTTGGCTCTAAAGAGGATTTAGGAAGAACTGAACCACATAGTAGTTAAAATGGACATGTGAATATCCACTGTGTTTCAATAAATCCATATAAATCTGAGTTGCAAGACATACAGCTGTACTAGTTGAAGCCAAATTATCTTGTGTTATAAAAGATAAACACAGAAAATGGCAATAAGAGAGTAATCAACCCTTCCCAGGTGTCCTCTCCCAAGTCCCAGCAATTTCTGGCTCGGGGACTTCAAGTCAGACGTTGTCTTTTTTAAATATCCTTTGCTAGATTTTTCTTGTATAGATTTCCTCCATCTTCCTTCAGAGATGTAAGAAAGAGCCAGAAGGAAATACAGTGAATTAATTTTCCCTACATTTGTTTCTGTTGACACCAAAAAGAGCAGCCCCAGGATTCATCCTTACCCCATACAGGAGTCAGCCCATGCAAGGCTGCTGAGGAAGAGCCTGTTGGCTATGATTGATTAGAGACATGAGTGAATTGAATATATGAAAGATTGTATTATATATTCGATATAAGAATACTGTAGCATATATTGAAATAGGACATTTGTGTCTTTAAAACTTTTTCTGCCAATTCTGTAAAAGAATTACTGGATTCTATACTCTAAAATACCTGTATAATGTATATGATTTTTCAATATAGTTTGTATTATTTATTGTTAGCTTGCAATATATGTACATGTAAACAATGCAGATATTTAAAAGGCATCTCACAGTGAGCAAAAAAATCATGCATCAAGTATTTATTATCTAGTGTATATTCCTCTATAGGCTGGAGGGGAAAAAAAAGTGGCTTATGCCTAGAAAAAAAGATATTCTGAACCCACCAAGAATAATTCAAATTGCATTTTTTAAGAAGAAATTATGGGTACAAGAGACCATCTGTCTTTAGGTTTTTAAATGGTGCCTTTCAAAATACAAGATCCCTAGCCTGAGTCTATTTTCTATTTAAAAATAATTATTGTGTTTTACTAAAAATTGAATGAGGAAAAGCTGAATTCCTCATGCTTCTTCTAAGATAGACAGGAACAGAAGGGGACTGGCACGTTTGTGTGTAAGTCAGGAGGAACTTTATCAAAGGGATAGATTAATTTGGGTAGAATGCAGAAAAAAATAATTAAAAATCAGAGAACAAAACATTTGGATTTCTGAAGCAGCCTGTGTTACAGCACCTCCCCACAGACTGACCCTAACAAAGCTCATCAGCGTGGTTTCCCAATGTGTTTGAGGGTAGCAGGTCTCTGAAAATGAAGTAAAATCCTCTCAGAAGACTCGATATTGCTCTGGCCTGTCCCTTCAACCAACACTTTTAAATCTGATTCTGCAGCTTTGAGGTCACCTTGCCAACTCAGACAAGTATCTCTCCTGTTCCAGTGAGAAGGTGCTAACATTTGTCTTCTCAAACCTTAGAAAAAGATACAGGTCTGTAGCACAGATATCAGCAGGTGAGGAATCCCATGGACCTGAGAGGAAAGGGATGGAAGACTGAATTACAGGGAGGTGAAGCTGCTGTACGTGCTGTGCTTTCCCAGGAGACCTAGGCAGCCTCTGTTCTTCACCTGCTATTCACCTGGTGTGTGGATGCTGAATATCAATTACAAATCAACAACAGAACATGCAGAATTTCTAAAATATAAATTTGGTTCACGTGGAAGACCTTGTCAGAACTTTTTTAACTCCTCATAATTGGATCATGACACCACTGAGGTTTTCTTGACTGCTGTCCTGGATTGGCTATCACTTCTCTCCAAAAAAATCTCCTTTTGGTTGTCTTTGCTTTTCAAACTCAAACAGTTGAGTGAAGAACTTAAAAATGCAGATTACCAGAGAAATACAAACAATGTTGTCTTCCATATAGTCCATCCCATGCTTACAGTACACTTGCCATATTTATCTAAGGACCAGAATAAAAGCCCTTATCTAGCCAGATTCTCCTGGTTGCCAGTGCTGTCACCTCAGAATTAGTCAGGTCACATGAACACATCACTGAAATAAATTCTCTTACTGGACAATTGGTCCTTCACAGTCACAGTCACGACAGCAGAGCAGAGTCTGACTGCATAGATTAAAGGTGTGATCTCCCACAGAGATCTAAAAAGGCAGAGACACCCACCAGAAATTTACTACAGTTGTGATTCAGGACCTCACCACCAACGTCTTGGAATGTCTGGATATTTTAGCTGAGACATTCCAGGGGGCATGCACTGTCAGAAATATCCAAAGGATCTCCACTAGCCAAGAAAAAGGAAGAAAACACTTAAGGAGGGTATATTCCTGACTGCAGTCAAAATTACACTGATGTGGTTCTTAACATTTTGAAATTGATCTCCCTACTCCCAGTGTAAGGCTGGCCAGAACAGAAGGATTCTTGATGGTACTTTAGGAGAAATGGAAGTTGAACTTGAAATTAAGTTGCTAACTTATGGCTAATGGCTGCTAATGATAGCAGCGAAATTGTGTGTTTATTGCAAACATTTAAAACTTTGAGGGCAGACATTTACAAAGGTGAGAGTCAATAGAGCCTTCATAAAGCTGGAAAGCAAAAAGACATAAATGAGTATTAATGGTATGTTTAGAAAGGAAAAAACCAAAGTTATACTAATGCAGATATACTAATAAGAAAAGCAGCAATTGAAAAAATAATTAGGATAAAAAGTATGGCAGTTTAATGGGATTGATTTGCTCTTTGAAAATCAATAATAAAAAATCACTGTTTTGAAAAGGAAGGACAGGTTCACTAAAAGGCAAATGCTCATTACTTTCATTTTAAAAAGCATACTAAATAATGATGAAATATTGAAATCTAGGGGTGTATTTTGGGGGAATATGTCATACCCTAGACATTAAATGGGAATAAAGACCACACAGTTTCAAATTAGGACTTTTAGAGACATGAGATACATATTAAATATCTCTTGGAAAAGGGACAGTGATTTTATAGATCTTCCTTTAAATTTAGACCTTTGGTATTTTCAAGTATTGAATATATCATCAGTAAAGGTTAAGAGCAATGTGCCAGCTTCACTGATATCATCCATTTCTATCTGATCAAGCCAGCAACAGATTGGACACAGATTGATCAGGATAAATTTGTATGGAGTTCAGCTCTCCCTGGAAGAAAGCACAACATGAAGTAAAACATAGTTTCATGGTATTAGGGAAAAAAAAAATGAAAACATAACAGAAAAGCAGAGAATTGCTTTGAGACAGCCAGGATTTTTAAATGAAGGAAGTGATAAAAATGGTGCAGGAATTGCCGTAACACCCAGCACTGGACATTTGGGCACACTCTGCTCCCAGGGAGGGCACTTCTGTATTGATTGCTGCAGGATTGCTGCACATGCACCTATCATTATTCCCCAGGAAATCATCCCAGCCCTTAATAATGTCAGCAAAGGAGACATGAGGACATGACATGCTCCTTTTGGTATGAATCTCCTCTCAGAGCACAGTGGGGATTTGGACTGAGGGTTTAATTTAGTGCCAGCTTGCACACAGCTCTCCCTAATAACCATCCAAGTGACCAGAGCATCCCAGGATGGTGCCTCTTCAATTATAAAAGATGCTTTTCCAAAGACATAAGAACTACCACCACCCACCCATTCCAAAATCCAAAACAGACTAGAACTTTGGAGAATTTACAATAAAATAAAAACATAACTCATTTTTAACAGATAAGTGCTCTATCTTCAAGCTTTGTGTAGCAGCACATCATTCACCTTAATTTCACAATTATATTATAGTTTGCTCCAGTGTAATTGCGTCTTTGAAAAGAGATCCCAAAAAGATTCAGAAAGGCATCTCTTTACCCAGTGTACTGACTGCTTATTGATGTGAGTGGTAGAATAATTTGCATGACAGCTATCAAGATATTCTACAGCCCATTTATAATCTTCTGTTTTCATGGTAGAAATAGCAAACATTTTCATGAAAGAAGGCCAACTTATTTGACTGTATGGATTTTTAACTTAGGGGATGACAACTTTCCTTTCTGAAATGACAAATGCAGACCTCAAAAAAAAAAAGAAAGAAAGAAAAAAGAGAGCGAAAAACCCTCACAACTTCTGCTTTTCTGCTTCTCTGTGGAAGATGTTGAGAACTATCACATTACACTGCAGTCACAAGTGTGCAGACCTGTTCCTCATACACAGCACACATTAAATAGCATTTGAGGTGATTGAATGGAAGAGTGCACTCAATATTCCTTTAACCACAGAATTTACTGCTTGTAGCAACAGCTAAGAGAAAAATTTAAATTGTGGTTTTTACTGAAGTGCACCACTAACCAACAACTCTGGCATAAGAAAAACTGATTACATAAAGCATTGCAGCATAACAATATACATAATTAAGAAATTAAAATGTAGTTAGGAAATCTCACCAAGACCTTGGTGGAATTAAGATACACTTTCACAAATTGAGGACCCAGCACTGAGACTGGAACAGTTTTCAGAGGGAGGGCAGTGTGTAGGATTGGGTTTTGTAGGGCAATGCTCATCCATAATTCAGGAAATGTTTTTGGTGAGACTCATGGGGCAGAGACAGCTTCTTCCACCCTCAGGCCACAAGTGTCAAGTTTCACACACTACTCACAATAACCATAAAGGACACTGTAAAAAAAATAAACTGAAAAATTAAGAAGAACCAGCTCTATTTTCCCATCTCATCTATTCCTGCAGTAACTCCCACAGTTCTGAAGGCATGGAAGAAATGGTAGTTTCCTACAGGAGAAACCTTATGGGCTAAAATAATGTAACACAGATAATGAAAACTTGCTCCTTAACTAAATGCTAAAGTTTCCCTGCAGCCCCATGAGAGGCTGGCAACACCTGTGCAAGTTAAACATCAAAACTTGAGTAAAATCACCATGTGTTTGGTCCCTAGAAGGAATAGTCACCTCCTGAGAAAGGCAACTGCTCTTGCTTTATTGTATGGGTCTTTTTGATGCTGGCGAACAGAACATGAAGAATACTCCAGCAAGGCAAATCTCCTGAAGGTGCAAACCACTGCCAGACTAAACTCACGTTGTCTGTGTGGCACTTGGGTTGATGTTTGTAACAAGATACTGTGAAAACACAAGTGAACTTGACCTTGCCCTTATCTTTGGACTTGCAAAATGATCTCTGCTGGAAACTTCCTCACATTTCCTTTCATGTGCCAGATCCAGACTGAGACCAATCAGATAAAGCAGCGTGCCTTGAAGGCTCCACACGCAGCTGTCCAGACAGTTAACCTTAGCCATGGAAGAAAAAAATAATCAAACAATCAGTTTTCTTTGCAGCCCTACAACTGCTGCATCACATGATGTGACACTAATTTCCCTTCAGTCTATACTTTGAAGCTGACAAGTGTAAAGTTGTGATTAAAAATTCCAAATGAATGTAAGTACCTGTCACTCAGATGGGTCCCTCAGCTGCACTGGTGACCACAGGAAAACATCCAGGAATCCAGCTGCCCATTTATGTAGGAGGAAAGTGCTGCAGAGACTTAATTAGAGGGTGCATCAGTCAACCTTCTCAGCAGATACAGACTTGACTCAATCAGCCTAAATGAAAAGCAGTTAGTTATTATATTACCTGTAGGATCAAGGATTATAGAGTAGACAAAACCAAACAAACAAAAAAACCAAAACCTAAACCAAACCAAAGGAACCCAAACAACCAAACCCCCTAAAATCACCATAGGAAATTTTTCACACCTCCTCCCAAAACTCACAGATATATTGTCATCAGTTTTATTACCTGGTTCAGAAAAAGAGCTGTTTTATCAGCTAGTTTTCATTTCTCCATGAAAAACCTCTGCCAAAACACACTACTTGTAATAAACAAACCAGAAGTATAATTGGATAACTTCAGTACCTTCAGGGGAATTGTGACTTTTGAAGTACCCTCCTGTCAGACAGAAATGACAGCTCCTTCTAGACAGTATTTCTTTCAAAACTACACTACAGCTAATTATAAATGCTTTGAATATGCACTTACAATAAAGCAAATACCTTGTGTCTTGTTAGCAGGACACAAGATTGAGCCATTTTAGCTTCTTTGATGAATCACTCATTCCAAAACCTTTTTAGAGCAATGAATGCTTTTTAAGTAAAATGCAGCTGAACTGTAGAGGTTATTAAAGTGTATTAAACAGACATTCTAAACATTAAATACCAAGAGAACACACTAAGTAGGAACACTACAGATGATTTAAATCAAGAACCAAAACTAGAAAGTGAATAGAAAAATTCAAAACATTTTCAATAACAGTTACAACAAATATTCAAAACAGTTGTTTAGTCTAGATTAAATCCTTATTTGGGACATATTAGACCAAAAATGCCTTCTGATGTTCTTGTGCTGGCTTTCTTTCTTGGAGGAACAGGAGGAATGTGGGAGAGGAACAATGACATTTTCCTCTCAAACACTTACTTGTATGAGTAATTTTACCACATGAAGACTCCTGTTGAGTTTACCAGGACTATTTGTATAAGGAGTTCCTCATGGGCAAGACTGTTCACAGCTTCTAAGCCATTAGAGGCTATTAACTCTCCTCCATGGTAATAACATTATTTACATATTTATTCTCAATGAACAATCCCAGACATTAAGAAATAAAGAAAATACTTCACTGGACAATATATTTCTCAAAAGTACAGTTATTTAAATTATAGGTACTTCCTACTTTTTCAGACTTTTTTTTTCCTGAAAATTGACCCAAAAGAAAGAGGGGGAAAGTCCCTGGCACAGGAAACATCTAAAAATTGTGATTACCCCTCTGATTATGCTGCAGAAACTTCAAGTGCAAAACAGTTCCTTTTCCCTTTCTCATACCAAAAATGTTACAAAACAGACTTCTTTCCCTTGTTTTGATGTACAAAATTCCATGTGGATTTTGATGAAAACAGGAGCTAAATAGTATAGCATTTTACTCTTAATTTTTTTAGAAAAAAACCAGTGCTTTTCACTGTCATAGCAATTTTCTTAAGTCATTATAAATACCAGTAATGTGGGCACAGGTTTCTCTACAGAGGAACTTTGTGTAAGCACACAGATCTCAGGGCCCTCTAGATCCTGGCTGAGAGATTTTCCCTTCCCCACACTCTTTTCATTAAATTGAGAGAAGTCAATGTTGGCATTGGATGCCTCCATGGATTCCAGTATCCCTGTGCAATCACCACAGCTGTTTCCGAAACAGGAGTAGGGATGACCTGGCACTCCAGTAGAGATGACAGGATGGACTCAGAGTTATCCTATTTGCATATCCACCTGCTGTAACTTCTCTTGCCTTTGCCCATCTTGTTTTTTGCCACTGAAAGTGATAATTGTCCCAGCCAAGAGCAATGGGCTTTAAGATACAGGGTTATACCCATTAAAGACCATGCATGACAAAAAATTCATATCTTGTTAGAAACATGACACTGAAACAAGGGCATTATAATCACTGAAAGATTTAAGGGGACATGATTATAGTAATTTATCTCATGATGTGACTACAGTAATTTGTATCTATTCAAATTAACACACATTTTTAAATCTCTTGCCATGTTAACTTTTTAAAGGAAATGATATGCTTCAGTTTAATGATACGAAATTCACCCCAAGCACACTACTTATTTCTTTTCAATTTTGTTGCACAGCCATAATATAATCACAAAACAAAAGTACCAGATACAGAAAGATTAAGTTACCTCAATGTGTGGGTATTTTTGGCAGCTTTGGTGAAGATTTTTTTTTTCTGTTGAAGGCTCTTCTGCATAAGTGACATTACTGTTCTCTTCCCTTGACTTCACCTGTCATAAACATTGCAATAAAGGGTCAAATCAATATACCTTCAATCCATACCAGCATTTCCCCAGTCAGATTTTGCTTGTATTTCATTCAGATACATCCACATTTCCAAACTACAGGGGCGAGAAGATTTCTGATTAATAAATATATTGAGTATTTAATATTAGTGTCCATGGTGGAATCTTGCTAGGATAGTAATAGATAAGCAATCCTCACACTTTATGTGTTCAGAGGAATTTCAAAACAAGAATCACCTCAGTATCAGGTAGCAGATGTGCTATTGCTGTTTTATGGCTGAGGAAGGCAAGTAGCAGCAACAGAGGAATTTGGAAGGAGGATGAAATAGTTCCAGGGACAAAATAGAGTAAGCAGAGCCTTTCAGACACTAAAGTGAAGCTCTCAAGAGGCTTCTTTTCCTTCTTCTCTCTCCTGCCTCCCTGTGACATGAGGGATCTCCAAGCTGCCACATAACTATGCAAAAAAACTGGGAAAAGAGTGCTGACCAACTCTTCAGTCTACTAACTTTTGCCCACTAGGTGAGGTTCAGCTGTAAACACTGTCCAAGCACTTTCTCCTGGATTTGAATTCTGATTCCAGCCTTTGGAGAAGGATGTGGAAGCCGTGGCAAGCATTGGGGTTAGATGGTGATGGTAATGAAGAAAAATAACTAACAAAGCCCAGAAGCAAGTAAAAGATGGAAAGGTCACAGATCAAACAGTGCCAAAATAAAGTGAATTTGGCAGATGAGAAAAGAGAGGGGAAGAAAAATAGCACCAAATTGAAATTATCCCATGTGAGCACAACCTAGAGCACTCCCTTCCCCCAAGTCTCACAATCAAATGCTATTGATCTTCCCTAACTTCTAGCAGATTTCAGGCAGAGGAGAATCAGGTTTCAAGAAAACAAATCAAGTGCCAGAACTGTGATACCCATTTCTGTCTCCTTTCCCTGTTAAGTCTTTGAATTTCCTGGGCAGGATTGAATTCCATCAATTTCACATTAATCATCATTTTAATGTTTTACATTTACAGTAGCACGCCAGAGCTAGCAGCACTTTTCCTTGAATCCTAAACTGGCATAGTTTCAAAATGTTGTGTCAGAATTTCACAAAACAGGCTGGGGACACACTAAATTTGTATCTGCTGTTGGCAGCTGTTTAGACCAATGAGGCACTATGTCAGGATGCTAAAATAGTTTTTTTAATCTGGGAGAATGTTGTGTACAGCACGCTTTTCAGTAGCTGGTTTCAAGCAACCCCTGTGTAGCACTGTTACACTGCTGTCTCACAAGAGCCAAACAACTGAGCTTTGTTATAGGCTGACTTAACATCAAGACTGTGTGTATTTTTAACTCAAATCTAAATCAAAAGGAGTATTTGATTCCAGATACGGCATTTAAATAAATGCACGAACTGCTAAAACCAATTACAGAAATTATGTGAGGACATGCAAGGAGGAAAGGTCAGGAGTTAGTTTATATTAAAATTCATGACAAATTGGAAAGCAATTTTTTTTCATTTGTCAATTTGATAAAATACATGTTTAAAAAACCCCACTCCTACCAGATATTGTTTTTTATGGCTCACTTTGTACAGTTCACACAAAAGACATATGTGGTTTATATAATTATTTTTGGAAGCTTTCAAGGATTTCCTAAAATGCTTTAATAAATTGTTAAAAAAAAAATCAGGTTAGTCCCTTTAGAAGAAAGAGCAGATAACCCATGTATTGATGAGTTCCCAGGTGTTGGTTCAACACCCAACACCTCCAGCTTTCTTTCCAAAGAATGTCCATGTTATTTTCTGTGTTCCCAGCTGCCCAGCTTCTCCTAATTCATCTTAGAATTTTGTGCTACTCTGTTTATATTATGTATGAAGGTAATAATTCCTCCAAAGAAGAAATCAAATTTTATGATGTATAAAGTAACAAGAAGAAAGTAGATCTAAACTAATAACAGAGAATTTAATCACAGTAAATCAAGAAAATATTATGGAACACATTTTACAAACAGGTAAATTGAACTGAACTGAGCAAGGTGATGGAAAGAAGTAACAGCACACTTGGAAATCAAAGCAAGAAATGCTATTTCATTATTTATTTGAACTCAGGCCACTGGATGTAACCAGTACACGTGAGACACTCCACACACAGCAGATGTTTCTGACACAGACAGAGGCTTGTTGCCTCTGACTTCCTGTGTTGGCAGCTGACATTAAGCAAAGTCACCCCCTTGGTGGAAATAACACACAACAGGAAAAGGGCCATACAAACTATAGATTAGCCCTGCTCCAGCCTTCTGAAAGAAGAAAATGTTCCACTACCTTTGAAATTTAGATGAAAGAACACACCTGTATGGTGAGAGCTAACCCACCAAAGAAGCTGCTTTGACTGGTTTTCTATTTTGTCAGCTGTTCAGCTGTTGAAGGGCCATAGAGCAATATGTCACAGAATTTTAGTCATCAAAATAAACAAGCACAAGAAGCCTGCAATAAGTATTGGGATACTGGGATAAGTATTTTTTTTTCCTTTTACTCTTTTAAACAACTGATCACTGCTATATTCAAAATAGCAACATACAGCTAAAGACAAGAAACTGCCTCAAGTTTCTTATTTTTCAAGATGTGTTCCCTTCCCAGCTCTCTCAACTGTTCTGTGCAGAATCACAAATTCATTATACAACCCTTTTCCACTCCCACTTACACCATGAGACCAGTCAATGCCAACAGCCTCACCCTGCCAATGACTGTAAAAGGTTCAGAGTCTGTCTCTGAAAGAATGACTGACTAAACAATGACAAAGAACAAAAAATTCGATGAAGTTGAATTCACTTTCCCCCAAAAGGCCACATCAGAGGGAAGAAAGACAGCTTGACTTGATACACTAAAGAATGCATTTAAATTTAAATTAAAACCTGATTATTGTCATAATGCATTTGTACTTAGGAAACCCAATGATTAAATGAAGAGAAAGTCAAAAGAAATGAAGCATAGCCTACAACAGAATTGTGGAGGCAGCATTCTTTAATTGAACAGAAATGCAGATATCTCTATGTAAAACTGTTGTAGGTTTTGTTTGATTGGGTTTTTCTTGGTTGTGTTTGTTTTGTGGTCTAATTTTCAAAAGACTTAACCTCAGGAATTGCATGTGAAAAGAAATTTCAGTGGTGATTTAGTGCTCCTAGTTTTTTTAAAAAAATAAAAATTGACAAAATGGAAAAGAAAAATTCATCATCAAGGTATTTCTGAATTAGGCAAGTCCAACAAAGTTAGTGACCATCCCTTTTCCTGTACTTGCTGCTAGGGGCTGCTCCAGACATTTGCCATTGGGTTAAGAACCCCTTTCAATGGGTCAGTGCTCCCCCAGATCCTCTAGCTCTTCCCACATGTTCATCTTTTCTTTCACTGACTTGGAAATTGCAGCCTGATTCTACCCTAAAAGATGAAGAAAACAAAGGGATGCTGTTCACCCATCACATCTCAGCAGCTCCCCTGGATATTCTCTGGTTTGGACTTCCATGGTGGACTGAGGAACTTTGTGCAGGCAGAATTTGATTTCCTTGTTTATATGTTGAAAAAAAAATTGCTCTTCTCTGCAACAAAGAAGATTGGTATATTTTTTACATGAACAAGCAACCCTAGGAACCTCGGACAAACTGGGAAGCCTAGTAGTATCTCTGAAATTCTATGATGATAAAGATTAAATCCAGCAGCCTCTGCAGTGAGGGTACAGAGCAGAAACTAAGTAATAAAGCCCTAAACTTGTCCTGCTTTTCCTTTATTGTCAATGTTTTTTAGGCATTTTGTCCAGCTCCTTGAAAAAAATTCTCCACTATCCACTATGAATGTGTTACATTTCAAATACAGTTACTCTTCAGAGACTTCAGTTGAAGTCTCATTAATGTTATATAATTACAATGCAATCCTCTGATTTCCATTGCCCCTAAAAAATGACAATAAAAATCATGCAGCAAGGTAATGAAACAAACTTATCTAAAAATAAAAAAGTAGAGATTCACAAGTTTAATAATATTATTTCCTCCTTGGCAATGCTTCTCCTCTGCCTTTTTAATAAAAAGCAGAAGTGTTATAGAAAAAACCATCAGTGGCAGATGAAAAGGGTTCTGGGTTAGTAGCAGTCCCCGTTTAGCAAAATGTAAAGGCCCAGAGTTGTTTGAAGCTGAGACCCCACAGAAAACAAGCTGCTTTCAAGTGCCAGCATTAGCCCATCTCCCCCTGCCCTGGCTGCCCCTTCTGGGGCTATTTCTATAAATGTAACAAGATGTTAGATTGCCAAGATCACCAGTCAGAATGCTTCAGGTCCTGACATCTACTAAGAGAACCATTTGGCCACAAACTTTGATCATTTTAGATGTTTTGACCATGAAGTCATGTGCAGCATCACCCTGAGAGTCCTATTCATAGCTGTTGTGCTTTACTGTAAGGTCCTGAATTAAAGGTAAAAGATTACTTCAGTTCTTTTGTACACAGTAGAAAACTTGTTGAAATAAAGTCAGTTCAGTTGAATTTTAAGAGCAAAACGAAATCAGGCATTCAGAGTGCTGCCTTTTAACAGTGAAAGGAGCTTTTATTCTTTTTAAAAATATCATATTTTATATGAGGTTTATAAATATACTTGGCAAAAACGTTCCATCCAAATGTTACCAATTTCATATCTTTCATTTAAAGGATATTGACCCAGCTGATTTGTAATTAATTGCAGGCTTTTTTCCCATTAGCTTATCGATTGAGGAGTCTGTAGTGCATTCCTGACTGCATTATAAATTACAGCTGTTCTTCCAGGGTACATTTGGTAGCAGTTAATTCCCATTGTCTACATTTTTCACATTGTAAGAGTTACCTGCTCTACATCTTGCCAAACCATATCCGTTACAGTAGAGAACTACAGGTCCTTTGTTTTTGTAGATCTGCTTCTATTAGTAATAAATCCAATTTTCTGCTTATTCAGATTAAAGAATGCACAGTGAAAACCAAAAATGCTTCATTCTCATGCTCTCGAAAAAGGCCTCAGCCAAAGCTCATGAAACCTTCTGGAGGTTTTCCATTGATTTCAGAGAGCTTTGGATCAGTCCCCCAACTGAGTAGGTTGTTGCAAAAGTAGGCTTGAAGACCATACTTTAAAAAAAGATCCACACCTTCAAATCTTTACTAAAAAAAAAAAAATACAAAATCCTTTCAAAATCCTTTACTGGAAGCTCAATAAATCTATCAACAGTATAAAAATTAAAACATTAGATAAAATAAAAGCAAAACATCTAGGAAAGGGGTAAATTCCAGTTGTGTTTAAAAAGATGGAGGCATTAGAAAACAGCATTCATATAAACCTGTTTTTCAGTAAAGGTAATTTCTCTTACTAGAAACCCCAACCAAACAAAACTTGTGCTTAAATAGCTCTTGCCTGAATTCACAGTAGTGGGGTTCAGTAATATGCATTGAAGTTCACATGTAATCCACAACCTGGACCATCTTTAGTGCCTATACAAAAGAGAAACCAAACAAAAAAACCAAAACCAGTAAGAAATTAAATAAAAGGAAAATTAATTTAGTCTAGATTATGTCTAGATTGTGGCAGGAGAGAACAGTATCACACCCTAAATTTTGTTTGAGGAACAAGCCAAGAGCAGCTCTCATTGCAGAAAGTAGAGCCATTTCTTTTTCTGTTCCAGAAGCTGCAGTTCTGGGTGTTGGTTGTAGGCACAGACGTATCTCCTGAGCAGCACCTTTGTCAAGCTCATTCTCAGCAGCCCATAATTCCATTGTAGTCATTTAGAAATAAGCTGCTTTCCCCAAAATGCATCTCCTTGGCACTACAAACTCAACATCCTGAAAATGAAAGGAATTCTTAAGTACCCAAATTACTGACATATTCGAGTCATTACCAAGAGGAAACATCTCTTAGAACACTGGAATTATGATCTGTTCTGGCAAACACTGAAGCGCTGCATTTCCAGCAAAAATGGGAAGGCTTCTGAGGCCAGTCACATTTTAGAGGTCCATCTTCTCTCTCTTGATCTTCACAGCAGGATTTCTACTAAAAACCAAACTCTGGGGGAGAAACTGATGTCTTGCTTTTATAGAAATGTTTTCCAACAAATGAAATAGAATTAAACTAGAGAGGATAAACCCATTCCAGCTGAAAAAAGCCTGCCTCAGAGAGGGTTTCTGTGCTAGCATAGGCTAAACCAGTTGCTAAAACAGAACATAGTTCAACACCAGAGAGCTGTTTTACATTTCTTGCAGAGTCTTTGCCAACAGAGCAGTATCAATTTAAAGGCTCAGCTGCTTTGCTTCCTGGGCAGCACAGCTACATCCATGAGCACTGTTCAGCCTGAGCACTACTGCATGAGCAGGGACAGGGTCCCCCATGGGCAAATTCCTTTTGAACTCACAAAGTTGCCCTTGCACCATGAGCACAGTCAGCTCACCATTCACTGCTCACTCCTGCCAAGCAGGAACACGCAGCATAACCAGAAAAATTGCATCTGCTCACACAAATCTGCCTGACAGGGATCAAACTCCCCATCAAACCTGCTCTGACACAGTCCTGCCAGCAAACATCTGTAGCAGAGACATGGCCTAAAAGTCACTGCTTTAAAGGGAAAGGCCACCAGCTGAGCCTGGCTTTCTGTTTGATCTTTTTGAATGTTTATATCAAAGCAATCCAAAGGGCCTCAGCTGAAGGGGTTGTTGCTGCACTGAAAAGGCAGAAACAACAACACAAGAGGAGGTGAGGTTTGAAGTACACACACACAGCACCCCAAACCCCCCAGAAATAAAGGAAGTTTTGGCAGTATTAACTTTATTTTGAGTGCCTGTAACTGGCTACCTAAAGACCAACCATGCCGCTTATATAAGACCCAAAATATCTGAATGCATCTGGCCAGGGATTACATGTCTATATGTGCAACCAAATCATTAATATCTTATTTTTCTTCTGCTACTCATCAAATTTCTTTCAGAATAGTGTCACTTAAAATGTTTGCACAGATGGTGGCTTCCAACAGCAAAGACTAAATACCACATACTCCAGACACACAATGTAAAACTACCGTGACACTGCCTTATTTCAATCTATGCACATAATTGTTTCAAGCCCTTGTAAAATGTTACTGTTTAAACCATAATTTATGAATGGTCTCAGAGTAATCAGTGGCTGCAGCCAGCACGAAGTCATTGATCAAGCTGGATCCATTCACACTGTTTGGACAGAGGCTAACAGGCTGTGATGGGCTGCTGTGCAGGTTCTCTGTTCCCAGGTGGAAATTCCACCTTCTCATGCCTGCTCCTTTTCCAATGCACCAGCTGACAGACAAAGATATGCTGAGGAGTGGTCTCACACAGCCTAAAGCAACCTGAAATAAGGATTCTGGATATCTGTGAATGTACACTCATTATCTCACAGCAATTTCTGTTTACCTGGAGACCCTTGTCCCTTTCTCCAAGGCAAGCCAGCCAGCCCCCACAAGGAATGGTGACCTTGACACACATTAATTGGACAGAGCTACCATGGCTGCTGTTATTCCCTGGAGGAAATAGAAAATACCAACCAGAGTTCCTCAGGGCATGGGCTGTGTCTCAGTAGTGTCCTTGGAAAGCAAAACATTACCAATGCCAAAATAGAGAAAAAAGGGTCTTTTGGAAAATCGATGACTAGACTGACTGGTTGTGTTCTCTTTCCTTCCAAACACAGAGAAGGATGAGACAAACTCATAATCCTTTAAAGCAAATACTTAGAAAAACAGAAATCCCCAAAGGAGTTCTCTTGTACACATTTATTAGCGAGACTAATCTTGGCTTCTTAACTGCCTGATTATGCTTTCAAAGAATAAGGAAGTGGGTTTTAGTTTTCTTGGCAGTCCCACTGAGAACTGCCAAGATGAAGAACAAGTAAGAAAGGCCATTTTAATATCTAACAAGTGGCAGAAGCAGACTACTGAAAAGACAGACATGATCTAAAATGAAATGTGCTGGACAGAATTAATTCCCCCCAGCAAACTAAAAAAGAAGGCTGGTCCATATCCAGCTCACAATCTTTTTGCTTCTGTTATATCCCATATTACCTTCGATCTTTCCTCCTCTGAAGTCTAATATTGTCCCTGTCCCTGCTCTTGGCCATTCCCATTTAGCCATGCCTGCCTCTGAAGCACAGATCCACACGTTGATATCTCACACACAAACACCTCTCAGAAAACAGAGCTGAAGGTCTCTTCTGCACTGCCAGCCACTCACCTTGCTCTGATCTATTGCCTCATGTTTGCCCCCAAAACCACTTTCTTCAAAGTGACTTTGTGATTTGAACTCATCATTAGAGAAATTAAACGAGGCTTATAGAGTTCTACACACCTGAGCTTTGATAAATTACTAGAGGCTAACTTAACTCGTGCATGAGAGTGAAATATCCTTAGATAGCTCATAACTGGTTATTTTTGTAATTAACTTTTTTATTTACAGCATCCCTACTGAAATCCTTGATGTTACACTCCTGTGCACAAAATATTTTTTTTCATTCACTGTTTTGACACAGACAAGCTGACTACCAGTTAGCAGCATTAAGCCAGGTTTCTCAGCTGTGTAACAGGTATTAAGATGAAATCACAGCTGCATGGGTTTTGGTTTACAAATATCCTTCTCTGGGTGAAGGGAAGGACGAATTAGGCTTAGTTTCAACTGGCATCAATTGCAAGGATTGCAAGCATAGTGTGTTAGGTCAAATACACAATTACTCACTAGAAAGTGCTTTTTGTGTGCTTGAAAAATCAGTCTAATAGACTGTCTCAGGCAATGGCCTTATTTGTGCATGCAGAGCATGACAAAGGATACAGGTAAACTGCCTGGTTTTGATGAAAGAGACCCTCAAAAAAGGCTGGAGGTGCAGACTGTTTACAGATGGCTTACAGCAACATAGCTTGTGCTGGTCAATCACAAAAGCATAAACTATATTAATTCACTTTAATGTAGTAACTGCATGATTCATCCTAAAATATTTATCAGCTGGTTTTCCCTCATCCACAAGAACAAACATTTAAGCAGATCGCATTGGTTTAACTGAATGGATTTTATGCAATATTTTAGTGAAATTCATGCTTCTGGGTAAGATGCTTCTGTTTGCAACTGTGACCCAAAGATGGTATATAATTCAGCATTCCCTTATAAACTTACTTAATTGGCTTTCATTCTAATTTGTCACATAATCAGAGACAGACAAATAAAACAACAGGGTGGAAAGAAAGAAAACACAAAGGAGAGGTAAAAAAGGAAACCTCTTCCAGAGAACAAAGCACAATTTATGTATTGGTTTTTATTAACCAAATATGATTAAGCTATGTCCAGTAGAGCTGGAAAGTCAATACACAGCATTCATATCACCAGTGATACATGCCTTCTCCAAAGGATGATTAAATGGGTGTAAAAATCCACTGGAATGTTTTCAGTGTGACATTTCTGCCATGGCTTTATCCAAAACACAGAGTATCAGCTCTCAGGAAACATGCCACTTCCTAACTCAAAGGCTTCAGAAAGACTCAGTGGCAGTCCAGATAGAGCAGGAATTTCAGTGATAGTTTGGTCATGTACCTCTCCCCATAGGATTTTCATTTCCTAGAATATATCATAAGAGAACAGTGTCAAAGTTTCACAGCCTATAAATGAAAGAGCAGGTTTGAAAACACAGATTGCTTTGGGCCTTCCCTTGCACACTCCCTGCACTGCTGACCAAGGAAATTTTCAGTGAGAGGAAAATGCAAGTGGCTGAATCGAGTCAGATCCTTCTCACTGCAGAGGAGGGGGAAAATAGTATTACCAATGCCAAGGCAGCTGAAGCACGGGGATTTCAGTTCATTATGCTTGGATTATTATATTCTTTAATAATTCCCAGAGAAGTGGAAAATCAAGGAAAATTATGACAGGGAAAGCCTGACTGCTGCTCAGAAATCCAAGAGCCAGTTGAACCACATCTGACCTATCTGGCATGGTTTTTGTGGCAACTCGTATCAATAAGTCACCTTAATGCCAAGAGTGTTTTTCAGGACTGTTTTTTTCAGGAGCAGATTAATTACTTGAATCAGATGATGCTTCCGTTAATAAAACCTATAGTCCATAAGATGATTAATTAATGTGACTAATATAAACAAGCTTGAGAGCCTATGTGTCAAAGACAAACCAATCATTCCTTCCTTTGCTCTTTAATATATTTATGGTCTTGTGCAGAGGAGGAAAACAGTCAGTAAAGGAGAAAGCTATAAATAGTAATGGGCAAGCAACTATAGCAATTTATTTTTTACCATGGTGAAATAAGAGTTGAAGTTGTTAATACTGGAATTAGCCCATATGTTAAAAAAAAACAACAAACCAAGCAGGGAGAAAGAAAAAAAAAAGGTTTCTCTGTCCCTACTTTATGATGAACAAGCTGACCTTTGGGGAAAAAAGCCTGGATTTCTTGGAACAGGACCAGCCTGGATTTCTACCAAAGCACTGGCAGTGGTGTTTTTTGTGGTAAACCATTGGGATTAAAAAAACAAAGCAAAATTCTCATTTCTTAGTATCAGGCCTTTGCAAAACTCCTGTAAGAACACAGCACATGGTTGGTTGTGTAGCAGCAGCCCGTTAGTGGTGCAAGGCTCTTTTCACAATCCCAGTCTCATCACTCTACACATTCCTAAAAAAATTAACCAGCACAAGAATTCAGAAGCCTAAAGGACAAAACACCACAGCAAAACGTTCAGACATTTTAGTCAGGAAGAGTTCAGGACATTTGAAGCAGAAACATGCTGATAGGGTGGTGTCTGCAGCTGAAAACCTTACCCAAAACTCAGCACAGGAGTGCTTTGTACACTGTCCAGGGCCAAAAAACCATAATGGCATCCACCTCCAGAGCTGGATTTTTCCACAAAGTGATTTGAAAATACTTTCCCAAAAAAGGCTCTTATCTGAGCCTGACAGGATAGAAATCTCACCACTACTTCAGGACAATTTGTAGCTGGCAGGACAATACCTTTACAAGAAGCTATTAAAATAGATGCTGCTGTACTGGGTTTTGCTATAAAAGCAAGTGAACTTGATTAGCAATTTAAAAGTGTATTCACAATTGCTATTTGATATTTACAGAGAACCTTTAACCAATTCAAAACAAATTAATCCCACACAGAACAAAGAGCTCCTATATCAGCTTCACAGAGGCATATGACATGTTCTCATCATGCACATGAACAAACAGGAAAGAACAGATTTATTGTGAACTGGGGTTTTTGCTATAAATTAAAAGGCTGTTCCCTTTTATATGTCATGTGTATTTAATTTCACTCCATAGGGTAATCCACTGAGAATTCAGAGAGTGCCAAGATCTACTTTCTCCATTCCTTTTATTTCCTTAGGCAAATATCTAGAATTAGAGACAGAGAACGGATGAAAAAAAAAGGAAGGCCAAGGGAAATACAGAGGTCCAAGAAAGAAAGTAAGACCAGTCTAAACAAGGATTTTCCCTGGTCTATGCAAGCAGCCCTGATTATTTATAACAGGCAAAGGCATCTGTCTTTGATTATGATTTCATGTATACTGAGGATGGTGGTGAGCTTAGTGCGTGCCAGAGAAGACTGTCATCCTGCAGTTTGAAATTCTAGTGAGAAAAACTAATCTCTCTCTCAGGGAGAGCCTTCTACCTTTGACTAACTGAAGGACAAACGGGAAGAGCTTTTGTGCCAGGAAAAACAAAACTGCAAGCTATTACAGAATGTAAGGAAATCAGATTTAATTTGCAAGCAAAGATAGAGTCAAAGCACACAAATTTTACAGAAATATCCTTTGAAGTGTAACTGTTCAAAGGTACTTCAACCAGTTTAAATTTAAAACTGAGGAATCCATATGATGTAAAAGATCAGCTTTCCTTTCTACAAACCTTTATTTGGTAGGCTACAAACAGCCTTTGGTTTTGTGTTATTTGAGAAGCATATGCACAGTGTCCTCAGGGAATAAAAGCAGCCCAAAAAGGCACTGGTAAGTACAGCATGAGGATACCCACAGGACACACATAAATCTGAGAGAGGCACTCTACCATCTCTCAACTCATGACAAGATGCTCCAGTCTAACAATCTATTAAACTGGCATGTAAAACATTAAACCTGCTGAATCTGTGTATTATAGTCCCTTTCAGTGCAAATAGAAACAGCTGGACCTCTCCAGCCGAGCCAATCCACAGGAGGAGGGATAATAGCAGCCAGAAGCACCTCACAAGCAGAGGCTTTTCTCAGACAGGGAAATGGGTGCTATTTCAGTGCTGTCCCTCTAGAAAGGGTGGAAATTACATACCACAGTGACAGCCATAAAAACCATCAAGACATGTGACACTTTGCAGCCTGAACAAGTGCTCTGAGCATTTGTTTCATTTTCTTGCGCTGAGAGAAGCAGCTTCCAATTAGTCATTCCTGTCCTTCAGGACACCCCATCCCTATGTGAGATCAAATGAGCAAAATGCCAAAGTCTCCAGGGCTTCCTTCTTCCCACTGCCAGGCACATCAGCAATAAGCATTGCTTGTTCCTCTCTACTCATTTAGAACTGGATCTTAGGTCTCAGTTACAATCAGAAACTCTTTCCTGCCTGTTAAAAAAGCCACCAGCCACTCTAACTGTGCTACCAACAGTGCCAAAAAGGACATCTGCTGATTTGATGGACAAGCTATGGTTAAGAGTCATCTGAAATTTGTATAGCTTGTCAAGAGGCAAGGAGCTGACAGCGTTTTGTTGACACATTTCCTCAGAGTAATGTGCAGTCTTAGAGATTTGGTTTTGAAATGATCTGCATTTGAAAGTTGCCAAGTGATAAGATGTCACTTGCACTGAAACTGCATTTTATCAGTTTCTCATCAGCTTGAGCAAACTAAAGGAAGGAGTCTAGATAATTTTTAATTATGGTGGCAGGGTAATTATGGAAGTTTAGCCACTGGAGTAGAATGCTCTCAAAGAAAAGCTGTTTTATTGATTGATTGGCTACATCTGGTAACATATATAAAAACTATAAAATCACATTAAATTATTTTTCTTGTAGTAGCTAGTCGTTTAAAGCTTCTCATTTAACACACTCCATTAAAAAAACAGATCATAAATCCCAGATAAAATAACAGAACTCCAGTCAGTAATCACCATTGGATTTCTTCAAATAATAGAGCTTCAGGCCTGAGCCTAGACTGTTGATGTGACTGGGATTTTTGCCATTTCAGTGCCACTGGAATGGGATCAGACTTGGGGTTGGTTAGTTACACTAATAATGATAATGAATGATAATTTCTATCAGCCAGCCTGGGTTAGCAGGGAAGGTTGTCACATTTTTTTGTGTACCTGACATTGTGCTATCTCTGAACATGCTGACTGAGGGCAAGTATGATAAAAGAAAATGTCAAACTGAATCCAAACTATTTTCTTATTCTCCCACTTCACCTCCCTCTTTTAGAGCATACTTAACCTCTCTGAATTTATTTCCAGACCACAGCATTTCCTAGTCCAAACACCCCTGCCATTTCTCAAACCACTCCCATAATTTATTTCAACTCTGAAAATGGAGGAGGAAACAGCTTTGAAGATTCACAAGGGACAGGGCATAAATACTGAAGCTACTATTTATTTATTTATTCATTGTCAGTGATTTTAGTGATGGATGCAACACACCCAGTAATCCAAATTTACCAGGAAAGGTTATTCAGCATTTTAAGACTATTGGGTATCTCTAAGTGCCCCAAATAGGGCACTTTAAGAATAAGGCCACAAAATTCCTAAGGGCATTAAAGCATTTTATAGAATGCCCAGTGGCATTGATTTTGCTTTGCACATTTTCAAAATTTGACTTCATATTACCTTTTTTATTGATTTCTGTGTGAGAGGAGAAATCAAGTGAAGCATCTGTTTCCTTCTTCAGGACAAACTCTCAGCAGGAGAAATACAACATTCATTTTTTGGAAGGCCTTATCTGAAGAGTTTTTATCCTTTGGGTATATAAAAAGATCATTTCTCAGAGGGCACAAATGTATTTCCAAAACCAGCAGCACTGGCTTCTCAGACAACAATGAACATCCTCAGATACCCCAGGCATTCAATGTCTCTTACAGACTTAGCTTTGTAAAGCCAGGTACAAATGGAGCTTCCAGATCTAAAACCTGCAGCTGAACAATTTAGAGGTTAAATGTCAGTGTCTAGAGAAAGCAAAAGGCTTAACAGTGGTAGAGTACCTTACTCAATGCCCAAGTACAATGATAAGGCTACAAAAAAAAAAAAATAGAATACTAACCAACATTATCAGGTGCTCTCCCATTTAACAAAGAGTAGGCAGGGAAAATCTCTCACACTTGTACTCTTACCATGCTAATCCCTTTATTTATTTTGTTCCTTTGTAATATCTGATACTCAGAAGTATTTTAGGCTTCATAGTGTGGTGAGGCAAACATGACAAAACCTTGGAAGGTACAAGCTGATATTTGGAATGATGAATTAAATGCCCAAAACTTTCAGCCAGGTCCAAGAATCAGCCCGTGCCTGGGTCTCTAGAGAAAACGTATTTGTAGTCTCTGTGGACACAGATGTGTTTCAGAGTACCACACCACATGCAAATAGTTGCATGGGAAAACAAGAGCTCAAAGAATTAACTACCAAGAACATTCTGTATCATGAGAGCAGCAAGAGCAAAGGAAATGTTGAGAGTTGCAGGGGACATCCCCAGCCCCAGGCTCAGTGGGCTGCTGCTGCCCAGGTGTACAGAGGCTTCTTTAGAACAGTCAGACTCCAGCACTCCCCTTTCTGCTTGCCCACAAGCACATCCTTCAGTGATGTGTCAAGGGATTTGTTACCTGATGCGTGTACAAAAGCAGCAGCTGGGCCCTAGAGAAGCTGCAGTTCACTCCATGCTCCTGTTGAGGCTGGGATGTGACAGGAATTGCAGCCTCTGCTCCCCTTCTACCACTGCCCCAGGCTGCCCCTGCCAACATCAGTGACCACCGGGCAAACTTGGTGACCTGGGACAAAAACAAAACCAGAAAAAGCCAGCTTCAGAGACCATGCCAGGAGATAAAGGTGTTTCCAGTCACCACCAGTCTAACCTGGATCAGAAGCCGTGACCCCATTTGTGTTACCTGGAGGTTCTCTGTGATGGGTGTGGCATCAGTAGAGTCTGACTCTAACCTGTCCCTGTCACTCCTCACTAGAAGTGATCCCACTCTGGAAATTTTGCACCTGGCAAGACAGGTATGGTTGCCTCTCATAAATTAGATGTCTCCTCCTCATCTCCCCCGTCTGGGTTTTTCTTTTCTGGAGTTGCTCAAGTGAAATCTCTCACTTAAATGCTTATGTATGCTCTTAAATGCAAACACATGGAGATTCTCCATGGGCAAATGCGAAGTATATGTGAATTCTGATTCAAAACTAATATTCACTGTTACTCATAAGAGCTTATAAAAATCCCAGATATTTATACGATCATGTATTTTTATATGTTTAAATGAGCAGGAATGTCATCAGACACAATTAGAATTAACTCATTGGTCAGAAGTGATGCTTTTTGATCACTGCTGCTTTAAGGAGTGTGTTTGCATTTCTGCTCAACTGAGCACTTAAGAAAAACTGAAAAAAAATGTTGTTTGCTATGCCAGTCTCACTAGAATGGGATATACAGTGATAAAATTTCCATTATGTTCAATGTCATCAACAATCAGTCAATGGGACAGAAGAACTGGGAGCTGCCCTTTTAAACAACATATCTAGGTTACTCCTTTCTTTCTTTAATGCAGACTTGGTGCAAGAGAGGTAAGAAAGGAAGTTTGGTTTCGGCATCATAGACAAAGTTGGCATGGACCTGCAGAAATACAAAATAAACATCTGGTCAATCAATTTTAAACTATATAACCCTATGTCTTTTAAAAATTAATAACAGCACTAAAATAGCATTAAAGTTTGATTATGCTATAACATTGAAATTGGGTGAATTTTTCTAAAATTGGGTGAATATTTGTGCATGACTCATAAAAGCCCTGCAAGTCACAGCCAGCTCCGGAAATGGTGACATAGCTACACCAGCATTTCACCTCTGCCATAATGAGCTTTAATTATGTAATTATTTCACACTTCAAGTGATCTGCACATGTTGTTCGTGATCCTAGAAGCCATAAGTAGTAACATATGAGAAATGATAAGGCTCTGTCCTCAAAGCTAGATGTCTGCAAGTATCAGGAACAACAGAAAATCCTTGGAAATCTTGTCAGAGCTGAAACATCATTTTCCTGCAAGATCATAACAACTTTTACCCAGTTCAATCTTGCACTTTTTGGATATTCTCTTTTAACAGGATACACCCCTGCTGAGGCCTGAGCTAGATTAGCTCTCCACACTCAGATAGACTGAACTGCTCACATTTAAATTGGTATTACTGAAAGCTGGAAGTGTACAGACAGCAGAACATAATTTGAGGCTTAACAACGAATAGAAAACAAGGAGATGCTTTTCATTGCATTAGGCATATTAAAGACTGAAGATTTACTGCACACCCATACTCTCTGGAAATGATCAGTTCTTCTACTTAGGTTAAAAAAACCTGCAATTGTCTTTGCAAAACAAATCATTAGATTTGCATACAATCATACTGTGTAGCCACATGAAAATGAATTATATTTTCTGCTTCCTTTTCTATTGCAGATTTAATTGATGTAACAGTGCAGAAAACTGAGACAAAATTTTATTTCTTCTGCCTTTTAATTACCATCTGCTAACATAAGATTACATTTCTTAAAGTGACTGGGTCTACCTGCCAGCTGAATTTTTCGCCTGATTTCCTCAAGCTCTGGCAGCTGCCTTCATTATTGGTGAAAATGGCATGGCAAAGCTAGCATGAAAAATGAGGCTAAGCACCTGTCACTTCATTTTTCTGCAAAGAAACAAAGAAAACACATGAAGCTCTCTGCTCTGCACCATCTATACTCAGCAACAATTTGCTGCAAATAGAATAAAGCATCAGTTTGTTCTTGCACAGAGGAAGAAGCATGACATATAAAAGCACCTCTAGCAACCTACATATTTATGATAATCAGAAAAGATAAATCTCTGAATAAACAGTGCAAGGAAATAAAACAAAGAAAATGTGCTTCTATAAATAGAATCATTCCCGAAATACCAACTATTTGGTGATAAGAGCTTTACTATAGAACTTCACCTAACAAGATGCAGAGTCAAGCCTCTTATTATTTCCTTCTACAGCACAAAGAGGCTCCTATTATAGCATGAATCAGCCAGGTACTAAGCACATTAAGCCCATGAGTAATCTCACTGCAATCACAAGTGTTTGGATGCTTCAATATTTTATAGAATTGAGCCCTTGATCCTTATGAAAGATGGCTAAGACTTGATGGGGTTCAAGCCAATGCCTGCTGGAAAAGGTAACCATTACATCAGAAACAGCTGTTTGAACATCCTTTGAAACCTGTCAGCATTTATGAGTGGGAGAATTCACCTGAAAAGAACCCAAGAATGGAAACTATGGAGGAGGGCAAAGAAAAAGGCATAAAAAGCACATTATACCAGCTTGTTTCCACTGAATTTTCTGCTTCATCACAAAATAAGTGTGGTTATATCAGGTGCTCTTTTCCAAAAGCAAAACAACCAGTTCAGGATGCTTGGAGCAGTGCTGATGTAGTTAAACTAAAACCAGGACTGGATCCCCTATTTCCCTGAAGCTCAGAGTGAACATTTTGCCTAATTTATTCCAGGTCTTATCTGCACCCTGCCCAAAGTACAGAGCTACAGCAGGGGCTCTGGTTGCCTGAGAGGAAAGAGGGTGAATGTGGGAGATAATTCCTTTAAACAAGTGCAAAACTAAGGTGAAGGAATATGGGTACAGTCTGCTATAACTGAGTCACGATCTGGCTTTTCCTACATGTGGAATATCTAGAATCACCTGCAACATAGAAGAAATTTTATCTCCACTAAAATACACCAATTGTGAGCTCTTAAGAAATACAATGCACAACCAAAAGGAACATGTAACTACGTACTGAAGTAGTGGGAATTTTCTGGCCAAGAGTTACCTCTGTGGTCTAACAATACCAGGAACTAAATTATGACACAAGCTGTTGCTGATTTTGCTTGAAGATAATTTACTGCCAGGCAGGATGCAGAGTACAGCACTGCCTACTTTGCTTAGTGACAGTTAAATCTTGAAAATCATAAAAAGTAAAATAAAATATATAGATTTGATATTTCTGCAGTTGTGTTTTCTATTGTTTTTTTCCCCCATCCACTGTCTTATTTTCTGCCAAATTTTGAGGAAGCATCTGCAGATGATTTTGCTGAAGTGTGGCAGGAACTATGAACAATCCTAATTTTACAAATGGTCCAGAAGCTGCCTAAAGGAAAGGCCTCAAGTTATCAGATGTTGAAGTTTGTTTATACAAGGTCACCAAAAAACTGTGATGCAAATATAAGCTAATCCTTTTATAGAATTCTCAAAGTAATTTTTTTCCAATAAGAAAGACCCTTGTTGCTCCCTTTTTAAACTTTAATTCAGTCTCTTCTTTTTTTCTCCCTAGCAGAGGCAAGTGAAACAAAGCTTTATATTATGGAGATACTTATGTTTGCTCCATGGAGTTACTATAGCCATCCTCTAATCCAAATGATCTATTAAAAGCCAAATCACCAACTTGAACAAAAGTTTGAACCTATACCTAAAAGGTGTCCAAAATACTCTGTAAGATTCAATTTTTATATAATACTGAAATTGTCCTGTTTTCCTTTGGGAATGAATATGCACGTGTCCAAAAATGGAATTTCTTTCCTCCTGCTTTGCCAAAACAAAGATTTTTAGAAGGAAAAACCATGAAGAGGTTTGAAATTTCAGTCATCCTGGAACGAATAGAAGAGTCTATGGGGTAAATATATACTTTATTTCATCCGTGTCTATGGAATGAAAATTGAAATTTTTTGCATGACAATCTTTGATGAAATTCACTTGAGCATTTAGTGGGAAGTGTGAGGAGTCTTCCTGGTTTGATTCTTTCTAAAGACACTTCTAAATTTTGTGAGACTGGGACTGAAATATCACACCAATTAATAGTGAATTTCCAAAGAAATCCTTAGCAGTACACTTTAGCACTTACAGCAGTGAAGAGTTCAGATCAGGGTCAGACAATAGCAATGCTATGTGGGCTGCTGTTATCTTCACTTTTATTGACATCCCTTATAATTAGTGTGTTAAAATACACGTTCTAATGCTTGCAACAAAGAGAAAAAGTACATCTGTTATCAAGTGCCAGGCTGCAGTCACCTCATCCAATGCAATGCTGTACAGAGCTGTGTCATGTAGGGACCTGGACCATCACACATTCCTTACAATAAAAGGCAGGATTTGGTCACTGCTTGGGGGGAGAAATTGGTGAATACCAATTTTCTTGCAGGCAACAAAATCAGGAGTTCAGTAGGTGGCAGCCTTCCCTTGGAGTTGGTATGGAACCAAGGCACCACGTGCTGTTAAACCCAGAGATGTTCTGGGAGGAAGAAGATGCTAAAGAGAGAATTTTGCCACACAAGGTCAAAGATCCCGAAGTATGTTTCCCAGATTAACAGTGGCATTCAAGCTGCCTTTCTGGGGGTCGCAGCCCATCAGATTTCCTCTTGTCACTTCAGCAGGGTGAGGAATTGTGTGGTTTGTGCATCCCAGTGCTGCAATTGGCCAAAAGACTGAGTTTCCTGAGGCACCTGCAGTTCAGGTTATACAAACCAGGACATATCAGCACATTGCTCCCAGGGCATGTCACCACTTCCAAAGCTCCAAGGCTCACTAGATTAAAGCTTTAACAAAAATAAATATTTGTCACAGCTATTCCTCATTACTAAATACATCTCTGGGTAGATTCTTTAACTTTTCTCTTTTGGCCTTACTCATATTAGTTTTAATTATGAAAGGAAAATAAAAATCAATATATTTTTAAAAAACGCCACCCCAACCTCTGAAAAAAACCCAGTCTACATTATTTTAAAGATGTGGTAAATAAAAAAACATGCTTTTTAGAAAGAAATACAAAAACATTTGAACTTGTGCCACCACATACCAAGACTGAAGTAGGTAATCAGAAAGCACATGGAATTTTCAGGTCCTCTTACACATTAAATAAGTTATGCACCATGGGCTAAGTAATCACCTATAGGCTTCTGCCATTCTTTTAACCAATTTCAATATTGCAGCTTTTTATCTATAGATATACATTCGAAAACTGTCAGTCTTCATGTATAAAGCAATGAAGTTAGTGAACAGTCATTCAAGCCTTGAGTCTTAAAGAAAAGTTAGTAGAACAAAAACAATATACATATCCTTAATTTGAAGAAAAAATATTCATGTTTTCTTTGTGCTACCTTACTTGAAGGTAAGCAAGTGCCTTTCTATGACATTAAGAGTTCTTAAGAATTTGATGTCAGAAGACTCCAAGTGTGGTTATCTATAAGACAAAGAAAAAATCACCAGACTTTATCATCTCTTGAGGCAGATCCTTTGAAAAACAAATAGTCATATTTCTGAAGCCATAAAGCCTGACTACCATATAACACAAGCCAAATGTCCTCTCGCAGTTATTTCTGGATGAGGTTCACAATTTCAGACTGAGCTATGGTAGCTTCTTCAAAAGGATACTCAGACTTTATTGAAGGAAAATATTCATCTCCCTATTTAGGACAGTCTATTGGTACCCCTGACATCAACATTAATTGCAGACTTAACTACACCCCTCTATATGCCACATGCCACAGAGCACAGTCTCCAACCTCTTGTCCAAATTCCCACCCTGTTCCTTTTGCTAGGCTTTCATTATCCACTGCTAAACCATTTCTTTTAAATGTACCCTAATGCTGGCTGGCTGCAAAATTCCAAGGCTCCAAAAATAGGAAATGCACTCTTCTGAATTACACAGAGCATTATTTCATACAACATTCTTAAAATCTCAGCAAAGAGATAGTATGAGCAAAGGTGAATTTTTTGTATTTGGTCCTTTGACTAGATCTGTAGTTTAATAAATTAAAGAGTTTAAAATACCTTCAGTACCAAAAGCCACTGAAGGATTGACCCAACACATTATAGTAGCTGACAGAGCTCTTCCTTTCCCACCCCTAATATTAACCAAATTTCTGGCATTCCTTGACACTTTCCTGATTATGTTCGTGTTTTTGTAAAGATACAGCTGAGACTCTGGGCTAGCAATGCAAGGGAATGGAAAGCAAAGATTTTTCTTTCCCCAGAGAATGGCCAGAGCATTCTTTGACACACTTTCTGAAAGACAGGAAAGTCAACACTTGCTATTTTGAGGTACATTGGAAGGTTTCCTTGATTGAATTTCAGAGGGTACATGACCACTTTCTCTAACTAAGCTCCTAAATTGCAAAACCTGACCTAAAGCATTTCACTGAGGCACAGGGAGAATGCTGATTAACATTCTGACAAATATCAGGTGCAGTCATTTTGGTTAGATAGGAAATGTTCTGATATATTTGCAGAATGTGCTGAAAATGCAGTGTGAATATCAAAAAGCTGAGTAGGTCTTTCAAGTAATTTGCTGTCCATATGCAACATCATTATCTAATATCAATCCAGTCTTTCCCAGATAAATCAATATTAGACTGTGTGCTAAGTTCATATTTTATTAACTACTCCATAGAGCAGAAAGTGCATGTGTTCAGTTAAGCTCCCTCACTGACTGTCATTTAAAGGTGATGAAATCTTTTAGATCCAAAACCTTTCTGTACAATTTTACACCAACTATGACAAAATTATTGATAAAAAGGATAGAGGGAAGATGCAAGACAGCATCCTCTCAGATTACCTGGGCAACTTCAAACATCCTTTCTGTTTTCATAACGTATATTTGGAAAGGGAGCAGAAATCAGGACTGATTTATGCACTACACCACTAATCTGCCCTACAGTCCTGTCCTGGATGTAAAGAATAAACTGTTTGAGGCATCACAGTTACAAAACTTTGACTGGCAAACTACATTTAGCAGGCTGCTGGGAGGTCTGTGTAAACAATAATAATTTGTGTCAGGATTTATATTAAGGGTTATTGTGACTTCTTAGCGTAATGATGCTGAACAGCGTGATTTTTTTTATTAGTAGATTATATATTTACAATATTTAATAACTAGTTATATTGTGGTCCTATGACAAATTCATCACTGGATATGAAACACCCCACAATTGTCTACTATTTCCAGCCAGCTCATTTATATTAAAGGAACTTTGGGAACAAAACGACTTCTGTGGTAATGCAATTTTATAGCATGCTACACTGCATATTAAGGTGTATATCAAAAATTTGCAGGAAGCTGTACACAGATACTCCTGACTCTGCAAATCAGAGTGAGATTACCTTCTAAACCCAGCCCTTTTCAGAAGTTCAGTGAAGGTCGGCAAAGACCAATCAAATTAACTTGAAAGTTTTGGGCAGGACTCTTCTTGACTCTAACAAGGAGATCCATTTACTTTTTCTTGATATCTTCCTTATGACATATTTTTTTGCCATGCCTTCTTTCTAGCTACTTCTGACCATGAACCATTTGATAATACATTGACATCTGCTTTTTATCTAAAAATCAGTTATTCACTCAGTCTCATGGGACACAAGAAACCTCAGACTGCAGCCTGCATGTAGTCAAATAAAGATGAGTGACCAGAGGAGCACTGGTTGTTTATACTCTGTCCTTCCCAAACCTTTCCAACAGTCAGCTTTTGATGCTGTCCTCAAAAAGCAAAATCTATATTTGAAGCTTTTTTCTGCTTTTAGGCTTTATATACCTTTGTCATTCTTCACTGCTTAAGGCTCTGTGCTTTTTTTTTTCCCTCAGCTTCTATCCTTGTTTCAGGCTGGCCCATCAATTTTATGCAATTGATGTAAATTTATTTATGATAGTCAATTCAAATCTGGTCTGCATCAGGATTGTGTGCATGCAACTAAGGTAATTCAGGAATATGGGGGAAGTGAATCTATTGGTATATTGTCTTTTTTTCTGTAGAGGACTTCAAAGAACTCAGTTTTACTACTTCACTAAACATCACAAGATTCAGAGCTTACCAAGAAAGTCACAAAGACTTTAACAAAGAAAACCAGGATAAAATCCCATGATGGGAAAATCTACTTTTGCAGTGATGGATATTGCAGGTTGGGAGAAATGAGAAAATGTTCTGGGTGAAAGACATGTGAAATGATCTGGGAATGAACACCCAACCCAAAACACCTAATCATCTCCACAGATTCCTATATTTTTATCACCTCCCCTCACCCCCATTCCCTACCAGAAGGTTTCCCACTATTTGCATACTTCCATTATGATTCTTGCTCAGACCAAAATTAGTTTTGTCTAAAATAATCTTTATACCTCCCTTTCTCAATATTTTTCCTTCCTTCACACAGTTTAATCATGTCTTGATTCAGCCCCTCAGTAGGAGCTCTATCATCAGCCAGATGTTATCAAAAGATTTTTACTTTTCCATCCTTGTATTATTTCTCCCATAAGTAACAAATTTAGCAGCATGCTGTTCAATCCCAATAACACAAATTCCTGCAATGCAAAATATCATTTAGCACCAAGTTTCATCACTAAATATGTAGAAGCTTTACTATTCTACTACTGACTCTTACAGGAAGTTCAACCTTTTCCCTACACTTTTCAAGTCTCTTCTATCAGAACCACTCTGTATTTATACTACTCCTGCTTTTAATTTACATCTGTCTTCTCTCATGCAAGTCCAACCTTTGCCTTACTTGCTATCTATATGCAAGTCACTTTTCACAGTTCTGTAAAGCATTATCTCATTATTCTGTCTCTCACTGTTGAGCATTTTCAGACCCTCTGTGTGAAAGATGAGATATAAAAATAAATTGAATTGGAATACATGATGCTAAGTCCTGAACTTAAACAGACTACAGCCAAAGTGCATATATAATTTGACAGCTACAGGCTATGCTTTCATGGTGTACATCAAAAGGATTAATGCAAGGGAATTAAAGTTCTAACCAGCCTGGGTAGTCTGACCTAGACATCAGACTCATGGCCACTAACCCCAGGTTGCTGTTAAATAATCTGCCAAAGAAGAATTGGGGTGATTACAGCAATGATTGCTGTGTGCCAGAGCCAAACTTCCAAGTTCATCTGGAAACATTCCTGTCTTCTGTTCCCAATATCCAGGTAGCATCCAGCCTTCATTAATACGACATGAGAAAGCATTTGGAAGCTCATAGATTTCTGTCAGACAAAACCAAACCAACAACAAAAACTCCACAGCAAAAGCGGGATGATCTAGAGCAGTTCCAAACAGGAAAGATGTGTAGTATGGAGCTTTGGGTGTTGGCTTTGATAAAACTGGACAAATGTTTTCATTCTAAGGTGGAACAGCAAATATGGAAATATTGAGGATGTAGGCTGACATAAGGAAAAGGAAAAGCTTCATCCAGTTGTGTGGGTCTTAAAAAAATCCAGAGCATTTCTGTTTTCCATTGGTATTTCAACTCATAAAATAAGAAGGACAGAGATACAAGAAACTTCATGCACAAATCCTGTAAATATGGTTACTTGAACATTAGAAGAACAGAAAGTATTACACCCCATATCAATGTGTACAGATTTAAGATTTATAATTGTTTCACTTTGTGGAAAAACAATAAAAGAATACATCAGGGAATCAATAGAAGTCATTCCAATTGCTCTAGATTCAGTTAACTCTTGGTACAAGAGCTGTGGCTTTGAAACTTACTTTTCTTCTTCAGGATAGGATATGGACACTTACCTTCCTTCTTTAGGATAGGATATGGATACTTACCTTCCTTCTTTAGGATAAGGATATGGTCTTTCATCCCAAAAATAAGGTAGTACTAAAGTGATATGAAGAATAAATAATGAATATATTTGGATTTTTTATTTACAAATATATAAATCACTATGATCTAAATCCATCTAATAAAACTTAAATCTGAAATTGTTAATGTGGCTTTTGTTTAAATTCAATAATTAAAAGTATTAAAAATGAGCAGATTTTAAATGGTGTAAATATAAACACTCAGATTCTAGGCCGTTATGAAAATTGAGTTCCACAAGACAGCTTTTCCTGCACTGACTGCAATAGGATTTAAACTTGCATGGCTGCTTATTAATCTAAAATATCAAGCCCCAAGATAGACATTAATTTTTGAGTATAGGGAAAATTATTTTTTTACTGCAGTGAAGCTCAAAACTGTAACTATGTAAGGACTTCTTATTTTTAAACACTGAAAAAAACAGTACTAAAAAAGCCTTTTCACGTTCCTTCATAGTGCTGAGGCACATAGTGTATTTCCCAAAAACAAACATCTCTCTGAGCCTAATGGGATGTCACATGTGATGCAGTCCTTCATCATTTCATGTAGATTAAAATGGTTGGAAGTTATTCTATTTTCAGGATTTATATTGTAAAATATAGATATTTTTATGCAGAAGAAACACCTGCTTCCAACAGTTTTTTTCCTACTCAACATGAGTGATGTTTATTGTGGGTTATTTTCTCCCTCTAGAAAACAGTGACAGAACATTGGTAAAGCTGCCTAATAATGTAAGAGGAATTTAGCCAAGAGCAACAGCCATTGTGAAGTGGATTCAATCCTTTCAATGAATCTCCACTAAAAGTAATTTAACTCAGGTAAAACTTGATATTTTACCTCAAGCCTTCATTTAGAAGTTAGTTACCCACCAGTACACAGATTTTAAATCCTCATGGCATATATTGAACAAACTGAAAAAAGAATAAATGTTTTTAAAGAGAAACAAAGGAAGATTATGTACAAGCTGGAAAGTAGAAATGTTGTAGGAATATTTATTGTAATTATCAGCCAACTATATATTTTAATGATCTAGGTTTAAATTAGGGAGAAGCATAAAACACGCACTATAAAGAAGCAATTCCATTTATTCCACTAATAAGTTGCAACCTGTTTCCATTTTATGAGCGTGTACATAAATGTATTCAGTTAACATGAATTATGTATGCATGCCTGAATGTTCATGAAGCATTTCTAATGGCTTTAGGTTATTGCAAATCTGATATCCTGAGAGTGACTTATCCACAGCTGTGTATGGAAGTGGCAAACTCAGTCCTGTGCCACATTTGGCTGTTTCTGCTTGAGAGTGCTGAGGAAAAGGGATTTTAAACTTCAGTTCTGGTGCTGCAGATGGGTGGCCTTTAGCTCAGGGGGTGCTGTAAGAGAGTCCTGATGCCACTGGAAAGCTGGTCCTGCCTGCTGGATTTACAGAACTGCCTGACACTTTCCCATAGAGAGATGAAAATCTGGGGAGATTTTGACAACAAGTAAAGATGGTCTGGGAAAGGGACATGATAAAAGAACATTGTGCTGCTTGGAAAAAATATGCTAAATTATGCTTGGTATTTGTAAATAATGAAGCACAACCAGAACTATTCAGCTTCTAGACACAATCTATTGTTATTATTATTATTATTATTATTACCACCATCGTCATTTTAGAATTCTGGTTTGCTTATTCTGCAACCTGAGTGCTGAAAAAAGAAAATAAGAAAATAATCACTGAAATCACTATTCAAGAAAATTTATGCATATTCCTCTTCCTCTACAATGAATTGGGAGATTACCTGAGTCTTAGTTTTACTTTATGCTGCATTCACCTTTCTCTTGTCCACAGAGCTGCTCTGTTCTGCAAGCAGCAGACTGATAAAGTGTGCTCACAGGTAGTACAAACCAGAGGAACACTATTTAGCAATAATATTACTAACAGAAGACAAGAGAAAGAAAAGAAAGGAATAAAGATTCTTGAACCCAATCTCGAACCCAATACAGTTTATCACAGGCCAAAACAGGAATATAAAAGAACAATCAGGAATTTAAGCTATGTAAAGGATTGTTTGTTTCACTGGTGTGTGGGCATGATGAAAAGGACAACAGACAAGCAGAATTTTAGAAAGAAAATCCAGATGCAGTCTGGGCAAATGTGGGATGCAGCACAAAGAAAATCCTAGACAGAGCTTTTGAGACTGGGTACCAGCTGAAAACAATCTCCTGTTGTTTGATCCTCCTATGCTCAAGGAAAAGGTACTTGGCATGTCTTTTTAAATAAACAGGATTAGATGAAAGACATTTGTCTCCAACATCAAATTCTCCTTCTAACTGGAACAAACTTGTGAGACTGAATGCTTGACTAACTCAAAACCAGTGACAATTTTTTTTGTAAAGCCTTCCAGTACTTTCATTAACAACATATGCACCATGGCAATGAGGCGGCCTACATTTTAGCAGTTCAGAAAATAAAATTTCATATTACATTTTTACCAATAATTTGTAAAAACACTCATTCTGAAAGTCACTGTGAAGTTTGATAACCCATTACACTAAACATTTCTGGGGGCTAATCTGTACTGATGACTCGAGACATACAATCTTTCCTACAAACCTGATTTCTGGCACTGGAAATAACTGCACAGCTGTGAGATATGCTGACTCCAGTATTTAACATCAAGAACTTTGAACACAAGATCTCAGTTCTAATCAAGTAGCTATATATGTTTAATGTGATTCTGTTACTGTAAAGAACAAGCTCTCCTTTCTTTGAAGAATTTGGATGAAGGACAGATCCAGAGCTATATTCTAAGAAACGGCCTGTGATACTTCTCTGTAAAATGAGCAGTATAAACAAAATTCTGAATTTATGGATCACATAGCATGAATAAAAGACACATACTTAATATCACAGATGTTTCCTGAGAGGTCAACAAACCGCCAAAATACAACATAGACAATTTCTCCAACCATTTAGTTATTTTCAACCACTGCAACATGCCTACAAATGAAGTATAAGAATTAATATCAAGAATAGTCGTGGCCTTAGAGAAGATCTGGGTCTAGGCATTCTCAGACAAAACACATGACTAAGTCATCACTATCTGCAATACTAAATTTTATCAGCTCATGAGGGCAAGACAGAAACTGCCTGGCTGAGTAATAGCAAATTAATTAATTTCCCATCTCCAACGAGGCCCATGATCAGATACTCTGGAGGAAAGGGTGACTATGCTGGCAAATTTACTGTCATGTAAAACCTCATCTGCATGTCAAGTACCAGCCCAGGGAGTGTCCCTGCCCACAGAATCCACCTCCCTTTGTTGGTCAGGCCAGGTCCTCGTTACACTTCCCAATGGCTCAGCTGGACTGGACTTCCAGCAGCTGCACACATTCCTTCCTTTTTCTCAGCTTCATGTTTCTGTTTGATTTTGTTGACTCTATGGAAATCGAGCCAATTTTTCTGCCAGTTTTAATGGATTTCGCCTTGAAATAAATAGAAAAATGCCCATCTATAATAGCTGCTAATTTAGCTCCTAATCTGTGTTATGCCAGACAGGAAGTTTCTTTGGCTGACTTTGAGGGAAACAGTAAGAAACACAGAAATGAGAAAGGGCAAGATTTATCTGGGAGGTGGCAGCAGCTAAACTCTTCAGCTAATGCAGCTGCTGACATTTCCAGCCATTCAGTGCATTCCTCCCTAGGGAGAATAAAGCTAAAAGAAACTACTTAGTATGAAACTACTGGATGTCCATTAAAAGTCATTCTAGTGGTGAAGACGAAGAGGCTCATTGGCAAAATACTCTTTGTATAAATCTAAAAACAACATTAAAAGCCATCCAAAAAGCAGGCAGTTAAATAGATTCTTTCACACTGAGAACCAGCAGTAGAGGAGACTAAAATGGATTCTAGGAAAAAAAATTACTTTTGATTCAAACCACTGATAAAGAGATTTCCCAGTCAATGTCTGTGTAATGCTGAAGAGAATGATTTTTTGCACAAAGCCCTAAGAGGTCCTAGAAAATATGATTCAAAGAACAGTTTCAGAAGCAAAATTCAAAGAAATTTTTAGGGTTGGCAGATGATCTTCTTATATTAACACATCTTATATAGGATAACAGAAATAAAAAATAGCTCTATTCTAATGAAGTATGGAACTTAAGGTCCTATCTATTCAAACATTATGGAAATTATGGAATCTGGGATGGTAGTATCATCTGATGCTAATGAACTTTAAAAATGAATGGAGCTTTGATGATTTAAACTAGTTCAGAACAAAATTTCCTCAAAATATCTTTAAAATAACCAACCTATGAAACAGGATAGGCAGTTTTGGGAAAAGAAACTTTGTAAGGTACCTGCCAATGATGGTATCCAACTCCAATAAATGAGAATATACCAATCATCTCTCTGGACATGACTCTCCCATGGAACATTCAGTAGTAACTCCATATCCCTATTCCCTTATGCACAAAATAATTGTGCACAGTAACCCTTCGGGATACAAATCAAGGCCAACACTTCAGTGCCCCAGGCTTTTTTACAAAACAGCAACAATTCGGCTCACTGAACCCCAAACTTGCTGATTTATCTATATATTAGTCCTGTTTCCAGTGGATAGCTCTGGGAATGGGCAAAGACTGCATGAAATAGGGATGAAGACAGCTCCACAGAAGTACTATTTTACCTCTATAACTAGATACCTTGGTCAAGTCTATAATTTATGTTCCCTCTAGACACTACAGTCACAAGCAAGGCAATGCATTCCCTGATTTAACCAGATTTTCTAAGGGCATGGGTTTAAGTGCTGCTCACTGACCTCCCTCTTCATTTGAGTTCACTGCCCATAATGAGGTTTTATGAACTTCACTGTCAGATTTAACACTTTTGTTTCACATCCATCTTATCTGTTCACCACCTCCACAGTGGGACAGAAAGTCAAGACATTTAACCCTTTATAAAAGCTGGCAAGATTGATAAATCTTTTACCTTGTTATATAAGCCTGAAATGAAAAGCTAAAAGAGACAAAAAACTTAAGTGGGAATCTTTGTCAACTTCTGTGAATGCCATTTAAGAAAACTGAACAGAAAATAGATGTACATGGAGAAGGCAGTTAAAGAAAACATTTCAATTCATTTTCAGCAAATCTGGTTTTCTACTTGGCTGTTGAAATGAAAGCACAAGTGGCAACAACTCCATGCCTACGCTTGTTATTGCCTACTCAAGAATCAAGTGCTCTTTCACTCAAGACTTGATTGTTGGAAAGAAAATAAACTGTCAACCGGTGAGACTTGTTATCAAGCTGGAAAGTGAGAAAGGCTCGCTTGCTGCTGCTAGTCTTGAGATTTCATCAAAATGGCTTTTAGAAGCACATTCTTTTGCTGTAATCCTTGAAGGATTCTCTTAGAGGAATCGCATGCAAGCAGATCAGAGGGAAAGAGCCCCCCACCCAGGCCTGTTTTCCTTAGAGTCCTTGCCCCTGTAATTGAGACAACATGGTCCAACAGAGGAAAAAAAAAAAGGGATTCCAGAGGCTTCAGTTCTTCTCTTAGTTCTGTTAGTGCCCTGTTTTTACACATAGGAAAGCCATTTAATCTTTCTCTACTTCAGTTTTCCCATCTGTAAGGCATGACCGATATTCAGCTTTTAATGACACACTAGGAGGTCTTAGATGATGTCTATTTACTCAAGCTAACTTGCAACAAATTAATTTGGCATTTGATCAAGCCTCATGTTCTCTGTTCTCTGACAAACAGCCTTCTCTGAGCCATAACCCCCTTCCATTCTCTGGGCAGCAGTTGCTCTCTTTGTGCTGTTCACCACCCAAACTTCAAGCTAAAGATCGGTTTGCATGAAAAATGTTAAACAAAAGCTTCTTGGCCAGCTACTGACTGTCACACAGGTGTGAAAGTCTCCTGGGAGTAAACCCTAGGAACAGCTCCAGAATGCATCCAGCATCCCACTGTGCTTACTACTCAGTTCTGGCTCTCTAAGCAGCACTCCAGCAGGAAATTGCAAATATTGCTAATCTAAAGAAGACAGAGCAATGGGGATTGGAGAAGAAACTATTTTAAGTGATGTGACTAATAAGTCCAAAAAGATAGTAGCAGTTTCATTAGATTTCATTTATTAGTTGCTTGTGGAACAGCTTTCAGTGAGACCTATACACCAGGGTCTACATATTAGTTAATAATATTTCAAGGTTATACTTATCCTAAAAAGATGTCTTCCAGATAATTAAAGGTAATTGACCCAGGTCAGTATTCTTATTAAACAGTGACAGTCAAGTACCAGAAGACAGACCAGATTAAAATACACATAATATGGGCCAGTGTCAATATAACCTGATAGGGAGCTGACAATGCAGGACAGCACACTGGAAAAACAAGTGTCATCATTTTACCACTAAATTTAGCCCAAAAGACTGGGGTTTATTCACATGATTAAATAATATTGTAGATGAAAGAGTAATATATGCAGAAGTTAGAGTTTTTAGGTCTAAATTGTATCTAGTTTACACAGTAGACACTTAGTGCAGGCTTTTACTGTATAGTTTAGCAGGAAGCAGCCCACATGGCAGGTTAACCAAAGATTCATTTAGCCCATTTAGCCCTAGTGTCCTGTCTTTGCTAACAATCAAAGCAGATGCTTAAGGAAAGGTTATGAACACAGGACATAGGGTATATCCTGCCAATTCTTAGCAAACCTGCAGTTTTGAAATTTCCTGAGCTGGAGCCTGGCCCTACATCAGTATCATTAATGGCTCTTTATGAGCTAATTTTTCCTTGAGTTTATCTAACCATTTTAAGAAACCATTTGTACTTTGGCATCTTCAGCATGCTGTAGCAATAACTTCCACAATTTAATTAGGTGTTGCCTGATCACTTGTTTTTTGTCAAGTGAGAATAAATAATCACTATCTCTTCACTCACTTCATGCTCCTCCTAACCTTACGTAGCTCCAGCATATCTTTCCTCCCCGTTATTTCTCAAAACTGGAGAAACCCAGGTCACTGAATCCTCCCTTGCATGAAAGCCATCACATCCCTCTGATCATGTTGTTTTCTTTTGTACCTCCACAGCTTGCATCGTATTCTTGAGATGGGACAGCTGGAATTGCACAAAGTATTCAAAAATGAGGTTGCACCCTGTATTTTATTCTAAATGTGGAAAACATTAAGAACATCATTTATAACCCTTAATGCATTTACAGCATGCCCCAATTCCCCCTATTCAACTGTCACAGTATGTCTCTGCTCTTCATGTTTTGTCCTCAGCCCAGCTCAGCGCTTTCAATCATGCCTTCACCTATGCTCTGGCAGCACCACATCTTTCTTCTTCTCCTTAATTTCTTCTGACCTCAAATACAAGACAGCAAGTTCCCTGACCCATATCTCTGAAAATCTGGAGGATTTATGGTGCCTCTCCCCATATCCAAACTTTGTGCACTACCCAGATTCACATGCTGCATAATATTCATTGCTACTTTCTTTTAGCCTGCCCCTCTGCCTTAGCAGCTGAAGCCAGAATTCTAGTTTCAGAAAGATTCCCTGCAAACTTTTCAGACATTTTTAGGTGTGTTTTTATATATAAAAATATCACAAGGCATTTTTCCTAAAGAAGTAAAGCTAAGTAAGACATACTTGCTCAGGTACAATCCCAAACGCAGTTACATAAATCAGGCATCACAAATTGTGGGTCTGGTCATATGCACTTCTCACAACCATATGGACAAAGAAAAGTTACCTTCAGGGCAGGCTCAGCTCATGCAGGGGGCAAATTATCCTTCAGAGATGCTTGTACCTCATTGACTATATTGAGAATCTAGGACATGTGTGATCCTAAAATTAACATCTCAGTTAAGTGAGATGACTCTGGAATTTTGCATTTCTAGGACAAAACAACTTAGGGTTATATGAAAACAGAGCAGCACTTAAGAATTCAACCTAGACTGCCTTCACCCCAATATCCTAAACCTTACAAGCAATATCTTAAGTTTTAAAACCACTTTTTCCTAGGTAGATTTTGTATAGTTAAAGGCAGACCATACAACAGTTGTTGTGGACTGTGCCAAGCAAAATTCCCAGCATGTTTGCTTCTGTTGGGAATAATTGCCAAAGGGGGCAATTCATTGAAACTTCAGCTATCAGGTTTCCTGCTTTCCCTACAAACTTTTACAAAATGGGCATTTCAAAATGGTCTAGTTCATATCCACATGTTTCTTCATGGCAAGGATTTCTTTTCAGCGACGCACAGCTGGAGGTCCAAGAATAAGCAGCAAACCACAGCATCTGCAAACTCTCGCCTCCTTCTCCTGAATGCTGTGCAGTTCCTACATTTGAATTGCATTTCTTGTCTTGGTTTCTCAGCCTTCTAGTGTTACTTTAATGCAATTGCCTAGTTAGCAGAATACTTCTTGCCATCTCTTTCCTTGGAGCAGCCTCATGCTTCAGATTGACACAATAAAACCAAACCTCAAGAATCTCTCACACAAATGGCACACAGACCAATTGGCTCTGGGTACTCCTTCTTTCATTTTTATTTTCATTTTATTTTTTCATCATGACTGTAAACCAAAATGAACTGAAGGGAGTGAAACCACAGACACCAATGTACATGGAAGAGTTCAGCTGAAGTCTCCAAAAAAGCAAAAGTGCCCACTTCCTCAGGGGAACTTAATCTTTCACCCACATCTCCATAATCCCATGACAGCAGAGAACACATTTGCTTGCAGAATTTTATCTGTGGATCTACAGTATTAGTTCTTGTATGAGGACGAGATTCCATAGAAAAATTAGGACAAACCATTTATATCCCACCTGTAAACAGAGAACGACAGGAAAAGAATTAAAAATACCCACCTTAACTAATCAAAGCAGGAGACAAGTAGCTTAATATCACAATACTCCATTTTTAAGCACAACAGCATTCAACTTAAAATCAAAAATATTGATTCAAATTGTACTGATAATCCAGAATGCTTCCAGGCAAATGCTACATGAAAATGTTTACTTTTCCTGTATTTCAGATAAGGATGAACAACTTTCTTCTTCCCTCAGTATGTTAGGACTACCTTTATCCATCTGCTGCTTGTTTATATTTCTTGCAATTATCATGGGCTACACTTGGTTTAGTCAAGGATGACTACCACACATCCCAAAACTTAATTCATTGGAAAAAAAAAAAATAAACAACCCTAAACATTTATCCAGATTCATCTCCCAAATGCATTCAGGTAATTTTTTATTCTACTATCACTTTTTGCCAAGGAAAATTTGTACTAGAAACATGTATAAAAAAAGAGGCTGAGTTATTCACTTTATACATGAAGTGAGCAATTGCAGCACAAACTCATCCATTACACCTGTCCTATGAAGACACTTCCTTCAGTGCTTCTCCCAGTGTCCCCATTGCTGTGACAAAAAATGGTGCTTCTTCCAACAGGTGCAAGTGTTTACAAGAATTTAATTCAAACACATAATCACACTGCAGATTAAAAAGCAAGAATGGCAACGCTGCTGGAAAGCACCACCCAAAACTCTTAGAGATATATATATATATGTATATGTTAATGTTGCTGTGTCATTAGACATAAAAGAAGATCAGTTTTTCACTCACTTGGACAGACATTATTTACTTTGCTAACTAAACCACCACCACAGTGGTATTACTTTAGAATAACAAATATGATCAGATGAGAGACATGAAAGTGTGACTTCAGATTTTCTCTGCACTAGTCAGAATGGTGAACACAGAGACCAAATGCCAGAGAAACGAAACACTACAAGCTCACAATAAAGGCTGAATATAGGATGCTTCTGAACAGGGAGTCACTGCTTTGTTGTAGAGCTTGTGTGAGGCAATCAGATCTGTGGTTTTTACAATCAAGCCAGAAGTGCCTCCATGTGCTAGACAGGTAGCCCTGAGTGCTGCTTTTAGAAATGCAGGCAAGGAGAACTTGTTGAAGGCACTGAGAAGTAAGATCCCTATAAGTAATGTATGATCCCCACAAGTAACAGAAAAGAAGACAAAATTGTCTCTAGACAAAAGAATTGCCTGAGGTGGCCCTACTGCAAATGGTAGAAAAAGAATCGTTTCACAGAATAATTTTCAGCACATATTCTTCCCCATGTATGTACCCCCACCTCTTGGACTCTGGCATTCACACTGAGCAAGATGATCCTGAGACTGAGAAACAAAAAAAAAAAAAAAAAAAGCCAGAAGCAAAACCAAAATCTCTTTCATTCCAGTTTGGGCAATTCAGACGAGACAGTTGCAGAGCAGGCTATTTCATGGATCTTTTTTCCTATACTATGCCATCACTGATAGTTTAAATTCTTTCTCACTTAGTTTTTCAAAGACAAGAGAACTTTCCTCTTTATTATTTCCCAAGCCTCCATGTCCCTTTACACCAACATCTTGGGAAGACAGTTTGGCAGCATTTTTGCCAGTTTAGCTTTTGACAAAAACAAAACAAAACAAAACAACAAACGTTCTTCCTGTTTGCCACTTTGGAAAGGGGTGTTTGTTTGAAAGAATAGACCAGGGATGGTATTTTATGAAATGGCTGCTCCTATAAACGATTCCTTCCTTTGTTTATGGACCTGCCCCAGTCCCAGGGTAGCTGCCCAGATCTGGACATGCCTGTACAGGTCTCTGCATTAGTGCTGCTCAGTGTTACGTAAGTCTCACTCCTCCCAAAACAAGGCAAACAAGCTGATTTCCCCATGGTCCCAGACCCTTCTGGGAGGAGGATAAAGATCTGGGCTGAAACACAAACCCTGACACAGAGCCTGATGTGCTGCCCTCACAAACTCAGCCCTCTCTTATCACCACACATCACTAAACAAAAGCTGGATTCTTCTTGACTGAAAGCAAAAATGGGTTTTCAACTCCTTTCCCCATCAATACTGAATCCAATATCTAAATTTAGATTTGAAAAAGCTTCTCAAAGAGAACTAATGAAAATTATGTGACTTTTAAAACAATCTATTAATTTTCTCTCTTTGTATTAAGAGGCTGTTTCAAAAATGGCTATGGCTGAATTCCAAAATCCTGCACTAGAAGATATGGGAGGAGAGCACAAGACATCTTCTACAAAAAGATTTTTCAACTGGGAAGGTAAATGTGCCCATTTTCCAAACAGACTAAGCCTGCAGATGCAAGGGGCCTTGCTAGAATAATAGAAAATGTAAGCTGCATGACAGAGCTGGGAGCAGGGCTCTGCACAGCCGCCCTGTGCAGTGAGTAGAGCCGTGGAGCTGTGCCCACCACAGCAATAACTGCAGTCACACGAGGGATGCATGGAGACAGGGCTGCTCCTACGGTCTGGCTCTTGCACCCTGTGCTGGATATTCATTCTGATCTCAGCAGGAAAGCATGTGTTTGCAGAGCTGGCTTGGGCTGCACTAAGTTAAACTCTTTATTAAATTTTCTAGTTGGCAGTAGTCAGCAACAACTTTCAAGCATGCTAAAAAAAAGTTTATTTTTGAAATCCACATTTATACAGTGGAGTGCAGCACATGTTTTCTGAATCAATGTTTTTCCCCTCCTTCCCTGTGGAGATCAGGGCTGCAATTTTTTCCAGAGATGTTTAAGATTAAGAGTCTAGCCCCCCCTTGCAGAAATTCCAAATTTTAACTGGCTATGATTCCTGCAGTGTAACCATTCAGTACTACTGGCACTGTTTTTAATCTTAATTTTTGCTTTAGATCAGTCCATGATCAAGTGGGAGGTGCTACTTCAGAAAGGAAGGTACAAGCAATGATTTGAGGTTAGATACTTAAATGCGGGCTGCTATAAATAATTAATTTTGCCTTGGTATTTTTCTAATCATGCAAATTTGATCTTATTAGGAAATAACCAGAACTTTTAAATTACTCTTCCTACCTTCAGAGCAGCTCTTTTTCAAACACCTGAAACCCCCAAGTTTCTAAACTATCATTAAGTAACAAATTCACAAAAAACCCCTGCTAACTGGGTAGTTACCTTACTAACTGGGTTAATTGCTAAAAGCATAAGCCAGCTCTCTTAGCAACATTTAAACCCATTGAATGCATAGCTTTATAAAATACAGATTGAACTTTTGAAAGCTCAGACTTAACTAGTTATTGGCTAACTGTAACACACTGGTTATCAATAAAGCCAATTTGTGTCACAAAATTGATGGTATACACATACAAGTTAACACAAAATCTGGCAACAGTATATTTTAAAAAAACACTGCCATGCAATTTTTAAACAAGCTGAATTAAAATTAAATCTCAGAAAGCCTGTCAGCACCTATAAACATAGACAAATTGACCTCTCCACCACCCCCTGCACTCATTCTTGCCAAAAGAAAATTACACACAAAAAATGAAATCACTCTCAAACCTATCTGCCAAGCCCACAAGGGGAATTCAGATCACATTTTCTATCTATAAATGTCCATTTTAGCCACTAAAGCAGGAGCTCCAAATATGGAACCTTTAATGCCAGTGTCAACTCTTAAAATCAACTCCATAATTTAAAACCTCTGTCACTCCTCTGCTCAATTACATATTGCAACCAAATCCACTTCCAGCTGAAATGCTGTGCATCACTGACTCCCTTTTTTAGGCTGGGGCACAGAGACTTCCTAATGAAGAAACAGAGGACCATTGCTGGAGGAGAATGAAGCACCTACAGCAAGATGCAGATTTAGTTCCACACTGTAATTTTGCAAGACAAAAGTGTTGTCTTAAAGCACACAGCTTATGTTTGCAGTTCAATCAATCCTGACATGACAAAATATATTGACAAGGTTTTCAAGGAAACGCTTCCCATAGCTGTGCCCTACTGGGTTAGGTAACACAGTGACACCGTGTGAATAGCTGTAAACTTTACCACCTTTGAGGCTGAAAGCTTTTCTGCCAAGGACAACAGCAGCACCACCAGTGTACCAGGGAACAGAGAATGATCCCTGCTGCTTGCACAGTGCTGGGGTCTCTCTGGAACAGTGAATCTCCTCCTGCCTCCCCTCTGTTCCATCACAAGGAATGTGATTAGTGTGATGTGCAATCATGTACCTGACAACTCAAATCTCACATTCATTGTGCTCCAGCCCCTTGGGGTGTGTTTATGGCTAAGCTGTGTAAGAGAAAGCTCCCCCCTCATAGGAAAATTACTTGATGCAATACTCAGACATTACTGATGCACTGAGAAATAACTGAGGAGAAGACCGCTGAGAAGACACTTCATCACCTTCCCAAGCACCATGGAAAGAACAATTTACTGGTTTCTTGAACAGTGCTGATACATTTCCTGCTCAGAATAAAAGAAATCAGAGGCTCAGCAACTTCTTTGCAATCAGGACATCCCTTAGGTTGCATTAAAAAAAAAAAAAAAAAAAAGAAAAGCAAAATTTCAGGTATAAATTATTAGCCCCATTAAATCAGTTCAATGGCTGAAATTTATTTATGGTTATATAATAGGTGCAAATGGGAGACACTACCAAGGTGCTGAGAGAGCAATTCAAGAGCCTTCAAACTGAAGCAACAAATTACAAATTTTCAACCACTCTCCACATTATTTCAACTGCACATATTTTAACATTTTTAACTTGGTGGAGTTACAATTCCTGAGAAAATATTATTTCAAAAAAGAGAAAATTAAGTACAATTAAGTTTCTACTGAATTAGGTAGAATTGTAACAAGTTGTGGGAAAGAAGAGCAATAGGGTTTATATAGCAAAATTTTCTCTTTTCAAAACAATGCAACACTTGTGTAGCTACAATGGAATGCTACTCCCACTAGATTTCAATTGCACTTCTGCAAACTAGCACATGTAGATAGACAAAATAGGAACTGTTCTTGGATGGAAAGTGCAGCTTTTCAGTAAAGGAACTGTGGTTGTTCATAAACTAAACTTCAATGTAAAAAGTTTTATATAGTACAAACACATGCAGCTGACCTTACAGTGCTGAAATTTCAGTTTTACACACACAACAAAAGGAGAATCAAGTAAATTAGGACATTTTTAAGAAAAGAGAAGTATTAGTGGCATATACAAGGACTAGCATTTGGAATTAGCCTAAATATGCCAAAGTGTCAATGACAGTGGAACCAGTCACAGAAAATCTCTTTTTCTTATAAGGAAATATAAGGGGTTCCTAGCATTTAATTTGCAGTGTAAGCTGATTTCAGAGTATTCCACTTCAGCTTATGAAAAATAATCCATTACAAGAAACTACTACATTAACATTTAGTTTCCTCTTTTGTGTCTTTATCACTTCCTAAAAATTAAGTGAAGACACATAAAATGTATTTCAAGAATGAATATGGTGAAACTGATGTATGCCATGGGATCCTCTGTTACACAAAATTGCTTGGAAGTTCTTTTATGTGCAAAGCATCCTTAAAATGGGAGGAGATCTACCTGGAAAGTTCATTCCCCTATAAAGGTATTGCATCACTAGGAGGATTCTGGACTTGTTTCCAGTCCAGGCACAACTGAGTATCCTGGTATTCTCACTGCCACCAGGTCTTTACTGGTCTTGGAGCAGAGATCCCAACTAAACCAAATTCAGACCCCCTCTCTTGCCCCACTTCTCAGCAGAGACACTCAAGTCAAAAAAACAAAAGAGGCCTATCAAAAGTTTGCATGGAGTGTGTATTTCCTGATTAAAACAAAGTAATTGGCATTACTGGTAAGATTTAGGTCTTACCAAGGACAGCCAGCACCTCAAAAGAGAGAATTATCTAGCAAATAACATTGCACTGAATACCAAACAAGAAAAGAACAATAAAAGGGAAAATGGAAAGTCTTTCAAAATATGTAACACCATTACCTTAAAACCTTCTTTGCTGTGTGGGAGATGACTGTGGATTGTACTTTGAGGAATACCCTGGGATTCACAGCTCATTCATCTTTTGTTGCCCTGCACTGTACCTGAGAACCAGGAATGTTTTATTTGCAATGCCTTCACTTGAGATCATGCACTGCTGCCACACTGCTCTTCCCAGGAGCTGCCAGCACTGCCCAGCTCTTCACACCAAGCAGCTTTTCCCATGCAGTACATCTCCTTTTTACCAATAATTTCTCAAAATTTATATTAAAAAGCACACACCATGCACCAAGCAGACAGATTGCAATTAAGCTAGTGGGTACAGATAAGGGCAATAAGCAATTAATGATAGAAAGTATCCAGGCACCAGGTTTCATATTTTCCCCCAAAATAAGAAGGGGATGTGTTAAAAACAAAATATATAAACCATTAGTGAAATACACGTTATTACTGCCCATTTATCTCTTTATGAGTAACTGTTCAAGGAGATAGAAATACCACAATATTTAGGCACATTTTCTTCCTTGGCACAGGTGGCTGCTGGAAAATAATCAAGTCATGAAATGCTCCAAGTTCTGCTTTCTGGTGATTTAATCCTTTAATTTTTCTCTTACTCTTTATATATGCTTTTAAAACAAAGGAATCTAACAATTTTGAACTAGCATGCATCTATGAAACAAACTGCAGAGCTGGCTCAAGTAAACCTCTCCAATTATCCCTATGAAATTAGTTGTTGAATTTCTCATCATCTTTAAAACACATTTTTCTCTGAAAAGATGCAGCTCCCTACTTAAAGGCAGGAAGGCAGTTCTTGGAAACTTTGACTTTTGTTGGTGTACACACAGACAAACCCAGCAGAGCAACCTAAACCTGGCAATCTCTCTGCTTCTTTCGGAGCAATTTTGGGATGAGGACAAACAGTAGGAAAGGCAGATGGCAAAAGTGTAGCATATCAGCAAAGGTACAGCTGAGCAGAGGACATTCCTCACTAGTGACACACCAAACCATCAGAACCTTGAACCTTGTCACAAATAGATGTCACCTACACATTCTGTGATCAGAGGTGGAACAATGCTCTTCTGGAAGCTCACAACTATTTCTGAGCAGGGAAGTGTGGAGTTCAGGCCCAAGTGCAGAATCATTGCTTGGAAAACCAGCTGTAAACATCCTTCAAGTTGTTCAAGCTTCTTCCAACTGCCAAATTCAACTGAAAGTTTGACAAGGAGATCCTTTCCAATGTTGTCACTATCAGACACCAACTTCCTTTATGCTTAAATAGGGTGGTGATGAGCAGGCTACAAAAATCTGAGAAAGGATTTTAGATGGGCCAGTCTTGCGTGACTAGTCACAAAATTTCCTTTAATTCAGTGCCAAAACCAAGAGAATCTGAGGACCAATGCAGCCAGGAATATCACAAGAAATAACATTTCCAGAAGGAAAAGAGAACTACTACTTTGTATTAAAAATGAACATATACAAAAAAAAGAAGTATTGCAGCAATATTTCCTAAAAGAGCACCTAAGACTGCAGACTCATTTGCCTTTAATGATTGCATCTTTTTGGTCCTCTGGGACTTCCAGACATATTGACAAACTAAACTGGTCTAACTACTCTGGCATCTTGGCATGTAATCATTTAAAACAGAGACACTTCCTAACTTGTACAAAATTGAAACATTTGTTTGAGAATAATTAGTGCCTTAGCCCAACAATGCTTGGCAGATTTTTCTCATTAGTTGAGAAAAATGATTGAGGCAGGCAGACAAGCAAGCAGACTTTGTCAGGCGTTCTGTGAAAATAATTTGGACCACACACTTGGCTGCAGAGCCAGATAACGTATGTCATTCTTTGCTATCTTAACAGGTAGGATTAGAAGAAAAATACAAGAAACAACCATCTGGCAAATGAAAACTGAATTGAGAGGACTTTTCTCATCTTGTAGTGCAGCTCTTCCATGTTCTCTGTGCAAGCCACAGTGATCAAGTCATCCAGTGTTAGGCCCCAGCAAATCACGTATTTTCTTTTCTATTTCCTATTGTACAGTCAGAACCAGAGCTGAAAATATTCATTGTGAGTCACAGGCTGTGCAGGTCCCAGAACAATATTTGCAGAGTATTCATGCTGGGATAGCCAACTGTGCTTTCCTTCTCCAGGGATGTTTTAACATGCAGAGCATGTTCAAGGCAAACTGGGATCAAGGAAATATCAAATCACCACATGTTTTAGGAGGCTGTACAACTTCCAGACATGTTTCCTTTCTGAGGTCCTTCCAGAAATCAGACTACTAGCAAACAAAGACAAAGCTCAAGGTGCCAGGTAATTTAGCTATACCGAACCAAATTTCACGAGATTTGTTCTATAACTATTTGCTATTTCAAGTTAAACATCCATATATCAATGCAACTGAATTAGGCACATGATATAGATAAAAGCTTTTTGTCATCCAGATATATCAAGAACTTCTAAAGTGTATTTTATACTATTTCAGTTAGAAAGCAAATTTCTGGTTTTAACATGAATTTACGAAACAGATCAGCTGGTCAAACCATCAGATGTAAAGTGATATAGTGCAATTTATGAATGTCAAATTGTGAAATAATTACATTTGCTAGCAACATTTACATATTTCCCATGTCTGCCTGCAGCCTTTAAGTAGCCATTTGGCCTATTATGCTTAGATAACCACCTGGAACTCCTTCCTGGGAAAGTTCCCAAGTCTAGACACTAAAAATCACATATGTTTCCAATTATAAGAAACTATTACTATAAGGCCGACATAAATCTCCTACATCAACAATCGGTTGCCAATTATATCACATTCCACAATATGCCTTCTTACTATAGCTAATTTATGGAATGCTTAGCCTAGAAAAATCAATAAAATTAGAAGAAAAGGAGAAGTAAAAATATCAGACCTTGACATCAGGGTGAACATTTGAACCCAAACATTAGTTTTGTATGGAAAAAAAGCTGCAATGAACTGGATCAACAGAACTATAAATTGTACAATATAAAAAGCTTCATTGTGCAGAAGGTGTTGGCTGTTACCCACAGTATCCCTCACACTCATTCCTGCATCACACAACATGGTTCTTTAAAAAAACATTTGACAAAAAATGGGTGGGTTTTTGTCTTGCTATGTCACACATCCTCTACACAAGAGGCCAGAATTACAGTTAAGGCTTTTTTGGACAAAGTAACAAAATCCAGTGAGATCTGTTCTGCTTTCTGTCAGGCAGTTTTAAATACCTTTACCATGGTTGTAAACAGTAACTACCAAAATCAGCTGATTTTTAGGAAACTCTAGAAAACAAAGATGATTCAAAATGCCATTAGTGGGAAAACAGCCTCTACCAAAAGCCAACTGCATGCAGGAAAAATGACATTTTATACATAATATATACACATAGAGAGATATCACATTTTACAAGACTACTAAAACCACTTGTAATTCACCTGAAGCATTAGAGCATTTTCCCTTTGTTTTTCCCACTGAGTGGATTGATTAATCTGCTTTCTATAACCAAGCAGTATCACCTTAATGTTTACAGATATCACTATATTAATTTTAGCACCATTGAATTCTTCATGAGGAATTGTGATTTTATTTCAGTAGAAATGGTGTAGTTTCAGTTTTAAATTGTGAATTTGTTCTGAAAATGGTAATTTCCCTCAGCTTACCAAGGGGGAAAAGCATCCAGTAGTAAAAGAATTTAAGTCATAGTTTCCAGGACTATGACTTCTGAAGATTACAGCCTCCTTTCCAGGCAAATCAATCCACCTTTTCAGATTATATGTTATCAAATATATTTGTCTGTTTTGTTGGCAGTATCTTATTTAGAAAGCATTAAGTGTAAGCAACAAAAAACTCTGCTCTTTTTCTATGTGTCCTTGTTTTGTTCTGACTAGCATGCAAAGTTGATCAAGATTTTTTTGCAGTCTATCAATTTGAAAGGAAAATGTCAGGTCCTGCCCAGATTTTGTCACAACAATAATTAATTAATAAGCTGAAATTAATAAGTCAAACTTAGATTTGGTCTAAACAGGAACAAGAACTTCAAGTCCCTCCTTTGCTATATTCAGACTATTCTGATCCAGACTTCTGTAATATATTCTACTGGAATATCCCTTTGCATAAGTAACCAATATGCAACAATGGAAAAATAAGTCTACCTACATAAACCATTGAGGACAATCTTTTGAAATCTGAATCAGATTAATCCCATGTTCCTCTAAACCCCTGCTGCTGGAATACCTCAGCATCTCCTGCTGTCAGCACTTCCACAAAAATAAGAGAACAAGCAGAGCAAAACTCTACAAAGCTGTCTTCTGAAATTACCAGAGAAGAGTTTGGTATGTGATTGCATTTAAGTTCAACAAATTCCTGACATTCTGATGACTATAAAAGATTCTAGGGAAAATTATACTTGTCAAATTGCTAAAAGTATTTCTTTCCCTAAATACCATAAATTGCAATGAAAGTTGGTCAGAATCTTAATTTCAGCAACAGTTGAGAATCAGAAATACTTCTGATAGATGGAAAATATGGAACATTAAGGCTGAAGTTGTTCTCCTTCACACTCATTATAAGTTGTTCCTTGGAACACAGGAGTCACCTCAATAACATGTTTCACAAGGAATTATCTAGCATGAGACTTAAATTTATAATAACACAATGGGTATTATCTTCCTTTATAGGATTTTCCACAAGTTAATATATTCAGTAAAGCAATAGTGTGGAAAAAAAAAAGGAATTTTGGGACAGGAGTTTCAAGGTCAGTCTTTTTTCTCAGTATTTGAGGCCTTTAAATCTTCAAAGCATGAAGATGTCAGCACATACATTCCATTTGAGAGGTCCATCAGTAGTGAAACATGGAGAGTAGTTATCACCTTTCACACCTCAGAAGTGATCTACATTCCAAAAAATTCTGAGCAGCTCATGTGTTGATGAGACTTCAATAACAAAGCACTTAGGTACATTGTGCAGCCATTGACTTAGGAACAGTGCACATTCAATTTTGTCCTTCATTCTTCCTCTTAAAATGGAATTATCCTCTGCATTAAAGTATCTGGTTGTATAAACAGTTCATTCGAGGTTTAGCAAAAAAACCCCGAAAAACATAGAAAACCATAGATGCAAATGAATTATTTGAAACAAATTAAAGTTTTCCCCAAACAAAGGATGGCTTTAAAACCCACAATTTCTTAGTATTATTGTCAGATTAAATTCAATATAATTACAAACCAAACAATTATCAGAATTCTAATTTAATGGACAGCACATTAATTCATCTCTTTTCTCATTTCTTAATGTTTCACCTTATAACACCAAGTTACATTACTCCTTACCTTCAAGCAATTCCTGTAAACAACATTGTGTGAGGCAGAGGAACTTTGAGGTGTTTTTAATGATATCTTCAAAGAGTAAAAACTTGGCACAGTACTGAAAAAGAAAATTCATGCTTAACCTGAAAAAAAATTGGATTAAGATTAATCATTCCAAAGCAAAACACACTTGCTTTTTATGTTTTAAGAACTTCATATACTGGATAGTTTTGCATTAATGGCCTCACTTCTGTGAACAACTTAAAACTTTATACATTTTAAGTCACTCCAGTTGACCTTTTTCAGATTTGTGTTCTAAAGGAAATCCCCTAAACATCCAAGAAAGTCACTCTTTTCTGACAAGTGGCCTAGTATTTCAGAATTATTTTTTTCCATACATATATAGGGCTTAGTACTAATACAAAATCACTAATGGCTAAACCTCATTAACTTCCAGTTATATACAGACTTCCCACCTACCTAGGTTACTTTTGAAAGTATACAGATATCCAAAAATACAGGTCAATAATTGCATTTTCAGTAATGGTTTAGACCATATTTCATACATTCCTATGGAAGCTAGATATCTTACCTGGTTAGATCCTTCTGAAAATCCTAGAAGGTGCCTGCAAGTGGGAATTTTAATCCTGATCCTTCCTATCTATGAGTGTTTGACTTTACATGAATTAGTCTTTGAGCACCATTACTCGTTTTTTATCATTTAAAATTTTAAGTCTGCAGTAGAGATGTGTGCATATACTGTATTACAGCTGTACTAAGTAGGTGCAGTTGATTATTTTTTAATAATATGAGGAATTAGGTTATGACATAAAAATAAAGCAGCAAAATCTCAAAAACTTTCATTGACTTGACGGAAAGAACTGCAGTTGGGAGACTGTGAGAAGGTGGTTGTTTTGATTTTCCAAACCCACAGAAATGCAATATTTAGTAGCAGCATGTGACGATTGCATTGGCAGCACTTCCAGAAACCACGGATGTGCCCGTGCCCCACCCACTGTGCCAAACAAGACACTCAGCACTCCAACACCAGGTAGAGAAAAAGGACATCAAGACAGGGAGAAATAAGGATTGATCCTCTGCCCACTGCAGGCAGCAAGGATTTTATCACTGCACTACAAGTAGTAGAACCATTAATTGGGTTACCTGCAAGACAGAGCATGAGAGCTCTTAAAAAGAAAGGTAGGATAAAATAAAAAACAGCACTGATGTGTCAGTAATCATAATACAATCAGGGATAATTTGTGACCTAATTGAGAAACAGAGGCAGGGACATAAATTTCCCCAGTGCTGTGTGAAACATTAGATGCACACCCTAATAAAGATGATGAGATTTGTGTCTCTAATTTGGCCTGAAGTGCACAAACTGTCCTATCCTCAAATATTTCTGCAAGTACATTTTTCAAGTTCTTAGCAAAGGAAGGAGTGCAGATTATGTGGCTTGGGATGAAATGAGCCATTCATCAATAAATACAGCAGCAGTAACAAGCAAAGAAATTAACCCGGATAGGGCATAACTAGCAAATAAAAAAGAGAGAGAAAAAGCAGAGCAGGTGATGCTGAGGTGATGCACAGTTAACAGGAGGCAAAATGAATGATAAATAGGGAGAGGCACAGACTGTGAAAAAGGAAAGTGTCACTCACCAGTAGTGACATGCTAACACACATTGCCAGGATGGATGGACTGGGACATCAGACAAGGCACAAGGAGCAGCTGCATGTGTCTGTTACTGACAGACAGACAGACAGACCTGAGACACATCAAATGCTCATTACATCCCAGTGTGAACAGGGGTGGACAGATGACTGATTCCTAAAGTAGGACTATGGTCTACTAGGAGAAGAAACTGAGTGCTATAGGAACTTCAGCTCATATAGTTGCAGATGATGTTTTAATCCAAGAAATAACACAACATCCTAAATTCTCAATGAGAAAGAAATTACCTTCTAAACTTCTCAGAAATCATGCTGGGGAAGCAAGCAGATATTTACATTTCTGGTTAAACATATACCCCTCAAGTTGAGAGTGGTAGTGAAACAGAGAGAAGCTCATTTTTCCTAGAGCTAAATCCTGACTGAAGAAAAACACATCACATTTACTTCAGAGACCTGCCTTCACCAAGCAAGGAAAACAAACAAAATCCTACTTTTTGCAAGAAAGTAAAATTCTAATAAAAAGCATTAAGTCAAACTCTTCTAGTTTTCCAGATTCTCAAGTAAACCTCCACACCCTGGCTACTAAAACTCACCTGAGGCAATCCTGTGTCTCTTCTGCCATGCTCAGCAAGCCAGTGGAGCACTTAATGAAAGACAGGAATGCCAGTGTTTGTAGGGCACTGTAAGGAACACTGAAAAAGGAAAAAGGGAAAATCACAGAGCAAAATTGGACTTGCTGAGTTTAACTTTCATATCAAACTGAAACTTACATTTTAATTACCAATGAGAGGTACAAATCTGAGAGAAACAGCAGCAAATGATTTTTACAGCTTAGTGTGCCTTACAATGCCCTTTTCAATTGTTTTCATTGCAGTGGGGAAAATCCCACAGGGTCCAATGGAGGACAGATTCACCTCTCAGGTTTACTATAAATAGGAAAAAAAAAAACAACCACCCGTTACAAACACCCAATAGTCTGAGAAAGGAGACAAAGAGCAGGAGCACAAACTGATAAGCCAAGCTGAAAAACCTCCCAGAACAACGCAGCAGGTTTCACCTCTCCACTTCCAGAGAATGTCTCAGTCATCCTACCTTCCAACTCAGGAGCCTGCCCCTTCCACTAGATCAGACAGACACTGAGGAAGTGTTTTATGTTATTCACAACACTCAGATTAGAAAGCTCCTGGGAGGAGACATGGGCACCATTGTCTGAGAGAGCCCTGGGAGCCTTGGGTGCTGACTGCAGGAGATCCCTGCACAGAACACTCAGCACTGGCACATGAGCTAAATCGGGTGGAAAAGCAAATGGCACGAAGCAAAGGACCCCACTCAGATGTGCTGTGTCAGATGTGAGCTCAGGCAGCTCTGAGGCAGCACTGCAAACATCTGTCAGGCACAATGGGCTCGACTCACTGGTGGGAGGCAGCTCCTTTAAACTGTTCCAACAGCAAAAAAGAGTTCCCAGACGAGCTTTGACTTTCTAGGAGAATTCCCCAAGGCTGGAGAAGCCACCACATGGTATTTAATGGAATTAGATCAGCAATTTGCTAGTCCTTGTATGGCAATTAGGACAGCAGGGTATGGAAAGAGCAAACACTTCAGTACGTGGACAATACCTCAAACAACTAGAAATACATTAAACCAGCTTTTATTTGGCTCTATTCTTACACCAGGAGAAGACTTGGCCTGTATTTATGTACAAGATGGCTTACAGAGTTTTTTTCCTTCTAAACTTCTATGGGATAAGGAGTCTGAACTGGAGATCGAACAAATACTAAAGCAGCACCCTTTAGATAGGATGCACCATTATTCACAAGAATTTGTGAACATTTTGAAGCCTGGTAAGAATTCTCGACATCTGGTTATGTCTGAGTCCAACATCACTGAGGTCTGAGCCACTGGGATTTTCACAAAGCAGCTGCAAAATATTGCCTGGCTGCCCTCCAGCTACTGAGACTCTGAGGACTGTGTCTGGCAGGACAGATCAGGCAATGTGTCTTCACAAAAATGTGCTGTAATTATGAGAAATCACTCACAAGGTAACAGCATAAGAGAAACAGGGGCAGACATGCAGGACAGTGAGTTTCAGGACCATATGAAGACATTAATCAGCATAAGGAATGAGCTTCAGGGTCAGTACAGACAAAATACCAAAGCAGCCGGATCATAGCAGGAAGAGAGTAATTTCAGCTGATATCATGAACTGGGGAACAGCTCTCAGGGGCTTGTAATCACTGAGGATGGGTGAACAGCTTTTGATATCAGCCATTACACACATCCCTCCACATGAAGAGCTCCTCATCTCACATGTTCCTGTTTTAGGGATGCATGAGAATAAACTGTGGCAAACATCATAATAATCCATCTCACTTTTGAGCACACTTGAAAGGCCAGTAAGGCTAAAATTAAAAATAAATAATATAGAAGAGCCATTTTTACTTTTAATCTTACCTGCCAAACCTTTGTCAAAACCTAATATATCCACCAACATCTGCATAACCTTTGGTATTAAAAATGCTTCTGCAATTTTAATTACTAACATTTGAAAAATCAGTGAACAAAGAACCAGACAGTTTAATTTACTCATGAAGTAGCAGGCAGCAACATGAAGGAATTTATCTCAAGCTTAATCCTAGGGGAAACATTTGTATGAAGAAAAAAAAGAATCATAAATCTTAAATTACTGATATTTACTAGTGAGGCAAACCAATTTAAAAATGGTTAAAGAAATGCTGAAAAACATCTTGACTACTACAAAGAATTCAAAGCAGTTTTTTCAAAGATAAGCTCAAATATAAATTTCCATTTTAAACAATCCACTGAAAAACCACACTAGAAAAATATATAAAAGCTAAACTGCTTTGTCAGCCATGATCTGAAACTAAAGCATGAAGGTGGCTCCTGGCTTCATCTAAGGGGGAAGGTTAGAAAATTGCTGTCCAGCTGTCACAGGGACAGCAGAGACAGCTGGGGCACAGGGCCCCACTCATCTCTTGAAGGCAGGACTGCCAGGAGAGACAAACACCTTGGACACCAAAGTCCCCAAACCCCAATAGTGCCAATCTGCCACAGATGTGGGATTTTTGAAAACAGAGGCAAGAGTATTTGCTGTGAGGACCAGCAGATAAATATAAAATTAACAATTAAGCTGATACTGCCCACTCACGTTTGTTTTAAAAATCACTGAATGACCCACTGCAAGAGCAGGTTTGCATACTCAACTCCATTTAATTTCATGTTTCCATGTCTGTTCTTTTATCACTGTTGCTAATTACATCCTTGAGCATCCTCCTGCCAGCATAATGTTTCTGCTCATCTCCTTTTGGCCAGGGACTGTGGCAGTAAATTCCATTCCTTTTCTTGGGGATTCCTCCATTGACCAAAGATTCCTTCTGTCTCATCCTAGACAGACTTCCTCCAGACCTTGGGACAAAAAGGCAAAGTGGGATGGTGAACAAACAGAACCACTTGCAACAGAAGCAGAAGAAAACTTCTTGACAAGATGATCTCACTTCATTTAGGGGGAAAATGTTTCTAAAAAGCAGAAAACCAATTTCTGCTTAAATGAGCCTTGGCAAAAGCCTTCCATGAGAGATGTTTCAGAAATGCAGACCCTCTGAAAGGTGAGCACTGCACTCACCAGGGCCTATTGATTTCTTGCTAGAGCCTCAGTTCTGCAGAAACCAACATTTCCTCAAAATACCAATGCTAAAAAATAGATCATTTTGTGGAGGATTTGGACTTGGCCAAATCCTGCAACACCTGGCCGGCTCAGATGCTGAATGTTTATTGTTTGGGGTTTTAGCCAATAAGATGCAATGCAAGCATTTTCTTAGCATATCTAATATGTGCTATTTCCATGTGTCCCTTTGTTTCAATGAAAATACAAAATAGATTAAAATAAAGCAGAAAAATAATTTCTTATGCCATTTAGATATTCTGATCCTTGCTACTTACTGCAACAGTAAGGACAGATGTTCCAGTTGTCTGGGGGGACCTTTTGGTGTGTGTGTTTTATTTTGTGTGAAGTTTTAGGTTCTGAGGGCTTTGTTTGCTTGTTATTAAACAGTTTTTGCCCTAAAAGCTGATCTGGTTGGTTCCATGTGGCAGCAGGGTACAGCACAAGACAGAACTATCTCTGTTACTCACATGGTACTACTGCAGCTCAATCACGTTGTAGGATGCAGACAAGAAATGTCATTAACGATCCTCAGTCAGTTTATCAAAAAACCACTTAATCTAACATACATTAAACATCAGCTACTGAACATGAGTTCATACTGATTTCAGCCTAATTGGAATCATAATGCAAATCCTCTACCTTGTTACAGGCTGCAGAAGGAAAGCTGCAGAGAAGTAGATTTGATTAACCAAAAACACCACAGAAGAAGAACATATAAAAATGGGCCCTGCTCTGCCCAGAGCTCTGTGTAGGCAACTCCCTGCTGAAGATACCAAGTGCTGTAATTACCTGGCAGATGAAAAAGTTTGAGTCAATGGACCATCCCTCCAAGTTTTCACATATAACTAGGTGGACAGTTTCCAGGTAGCTGGAATCAGGATTAAAGTAAACTGGAATATCTTCATCTGATATGGACATGTTGCAGTTTTATTTGGGTTTTTTTCTGATTTAGTGTGGATCAAGTGCAGCACACATCAAGGTCACTTCATACAATTGGAATTAAAAGGAAATATTCTAAAATGTTGTAGTGGTAGTAAAAACTGAACACTGATCCATAATTTATTTAAGTTATTTCAGAAATAAAACTATATTTAATATCTCAACCTAATTATAAAATAATGAATTAAATGTATGAAATATGTTTGGAATTTCTCTCGGGTTTAATATTTCTTAGACTCTATGTGAACAACCTCATTGGAAAATATTGCATATAACATGTTAAAAGTGCCTGGAAAAATCAGTCAAATGTATCTAATCACAAAATAACATCAAACTCAATTTACCCTTTGTGTAAATAAGTATAAAGGAAAAGACACCTGAACAGTGTCACTGAACATTGTGATCTATTGCACAAGTGAGAGGGCAATAAAAATCAGACCTATATTAATTAATAATAAATAATAATGGGCAGGAGCTAGCCTATCAGGATGCACCTCAGAAAAATCCACATCAGCCCAAACCAGACCATTCTCAGTTCCCTCTCCTGTACTGATGTGTGAGCACTGGGAACCAGCCCTGCAGACACAGTGACCTGCAGCAGCATCAACCCCCTGCCACCCTCCACAGCTGACAAAGCCTCCTGAAGGACAAAATTCCAACAAGAATATGGAATTTCTTGTTCAAAAAAGGCACATGTTCAAAAGCTTCCATGCTGCTGGTGTGGATTTACGATTTTAATGCCTGAGAGTTATTGCAAATCACTGCATTTCTGACTTGTGTTTATTTATGGCCAACTCCAAATCAATGAAAATCTTAGAGAGTTACACTGGCTGCTGTCTGGAAGAGTAGGAATAAAGTGCATTTTATGGTGTATTAATAACTATGATCCAGTGGTTAATCCCTTACAATGCAATCACAAGCAGAGCCACTGCTTTCCAGTACACTTGCCAAAGAAACTAAGTGTTAGTAATAGGCTATTTCACTATTGCCTCTGGTTTAAACCATTGCTGCAAGGCAGAAGGAAGCTTTTAATTTTTTTTCTTTTTCACAAATTATAAAATCTGCAAATTATTAGAGTGCAAATTAACAAGTTTCTACTGTGTCTAGTTTATGTATATTTAAATCCTACTTTATTGGCTCTTAATTAAATACATATAAAGAACCTCAGTTTGGAATACCACCACACTCTCCTAATCCCTTCATTATTTTCTCTACACAGTCCTTTTCTGATTTTCCATTTCAAATTGTTTTCTTTGTAAGCATTTTAAAACTAGCTTTTACTATTTCTAGTCTCTAATTGCAAGCACTCTAAGATATTAATTTATTCTAATAGAGCCTCCTTCTTTGCAAGTAGTTTCTAAACATATGAGAACTAAGGTAAAAGGCATAAAGACCTTACAATAAACCATTAAAGAAACTTGCATCAAAAGCAGAAAAGAATTCAGATGAGAAGGGAGTTGATGGACTTTGTTTGGACAAGGAAATTAGTTTCTTAGGTATAAAAATTATTTTCAAAACAGTGATAAACTATATGTATAATTTAGATCAAATTCAACAGATACCTTTTGAATGAAGAAAAACAATGAAGTGAAAGGCTCAGAAATGTCACAGTCGTTATTTCTGAAACACTTGCATTCTTTCAGGCCAGACTGACGAACAGATGTTGGCCTTCCTACACCCTGCCCTGATTGCCCAGGCACTCCAAGGACAGCTCGAAGCAGGGCTATGGTCTGTGCCAGGATGCACATCCTGCTGTTTCCTCTCTTGCTGATGATTTACTTGGTATGGCAACACTTAAATCACAAGAGGCAGAACGAGGGGATGGACACACATCATTCCCTGCCTCATTGGAACTGTCCCTTCAGATCTTCTAGGAGCTGCTCTTGGACGTCACCTCCCAAACAAATACCATGCTTTTGCCAACCCATTTGCTTTGTCCAAAATGCAGCTCCTCCAGCAGCTATAAGAGGGGTTTAATGTCCAGGCAGGGGAAGGGAGTAGCAGGAACAATAATATTTTCACTCAGCTGAACTGCAACTGCAGGAGGATGTTTGAGGATGCTCACCTGCATCTTAGGTACCAGTGCAGAAATCAGCATCTAAGGGAGCGTGCTCAGAGACACACACTCCATTTGCAGGCCTTGTCCTGATGGATGCACACTTCTATTTTCTGAAATAACAACAGCTAAGTTTGGCAAATCTGTATGTCACAACTCTTCTTTTCCTGCATTTTATGGAACTGTTTGTTAAGCTAGAGAAGATAAGTTATTTCATGAATAAAAGCATTCTTCTATTCCTAAATTATCTATAAACAGACTGATTTTTATAAACTCATGGATTATTCATGCATAAAAATTCTGTATTCAAATATATTACTGCCTACAGTCTGTTTGTTTACTACATGCTGCTCTTACAGCTTCAACTATTTATGACATGCTCGATTGTAAATCACATGGTATTGTTTCTGATCCAGAGCTGGATGAATGGAAATGTTATACAGGAGAAGAAAAATGAGAGACTTTACAATAAAGATGAAGCATTTTCGGAAGCCACCTTTCAGAGAAACCATACACTTAGAGTCTCATATGTGTAAATATAACTCAAGAGAAAGACTAAGGTAGGGTAAAAAATCCTCAATCATTCAGGCAGCATAACATTTAAATTTTTGCAGTATTTGTGTAAATCCAACTATTTTGCTTCTCTATTACAGGGAATGCATATGCTGAAGGAAATACAGTAAAACCTAGGTCCCTGGAGCTCAAATTTAAATCCTTTACACACAAAAAAACTAAAATGGAGACTGAAATGAGGAAATTGCAATCTGTTCTTGGTTTGCAGAAGCTTCTGTTCAATTCATTTACAGAACAGCAAATCTTCTGCACTACAGCATTAATGAGAATAGATACAAAAAGCTTTCAAACTTAAACAAAGAAATGGCTGCTACTTTAGGGTATTTTCAAGCATTTCCCAGAGATTAACTCATGAGGCAGATGCTCGAATACCAGCACACAATACTTTAATTTAGTTCAGCATCTCTGCAGGCAATGGCTTCTCCATTACTGCTGGTTCCCAGAACACAAGAGAATGTTATTGCAGGGCACTTTTAGATTAAAATCCCCAAATAAGCTGTTAGACTTTACACACATCAATTTTTTGTAAATACAATAAGGCAGATTTAATTGGTTTTACTTTCATTTTTTAACAAATGTTACTATCTATTATATAAGAAAGCTATTTTTAAACATGAAAAGGATTAGAAAGCAATTCCATAAGTGATAAAACAGGGGCAGAGAGTTATTATGGAGGAATGTCAGCAAGTGCATAGCTAAGGTTGTTTACTCAATGCCAAATAATCATCTTTGGAAGCTGAAATAATAAACTTAAATAGTTTGAAATTAAGTTTTGCAAGAAATGGAGGAGTTATTGAAGCAGTAGAGAAAATTGGAAAAAAAAAACCCACCACATAAAATGAGCCCACATACAAATATTAACATGATGACAATGAATGTTTTATCTAAAAGGGTGAGGATGAATAATGCCTGGCTAATAATGACTGGCCTGATCTGCAAAGCTCAGAATGGAAAGCAGCTTCATGGAAACTGAGGTGTTTGAACACATGGTTTCAGTTTGAATCCCAGTTAAGCCTGAAAAAAATATTTACGAGCTGGTCTTCTGTTGATTTTCTGTGAACAACACTTCAGGGTTATGAATTTCTAGAGTTAGAAAGGATCTCTGACAATGCAGGTGAGTGAACATGGAGAACATTAAATCTTATTTACAGTTGTGCAATTATTCAAGACTATTTTCCAGTTTTATCCTGTTGCACTGCTAATGCTCAATACAGTGGCTATTTGTAACAATACCCACACATCCACATATAAAAATACTTCAGTTCAAAGCCACAAGCACTTCAGCTAAGGAAGAAGGTCTGTACCTCTGAGTGACCTGTCCTTTTCCCCAGAGGACCAAACAACACACCAGCAGATAGATGTATTCAGCTGCTGGGCTGCATTTCTGTCAGAAAAGTTTTAACCTTTGCTGAGCAAAGCAACTGACAGTGAAATCAGTTACAATTACCGAGAACATTATCAAGAAAGAAGGTATTAATAAAAACAAAAACAAAAACAAAAAAAACCCCAAAAGCCAGTCAACCAAAAAAACTCCAAAAACCTGTGTTAAAAACAAAACCATATTAAAATTCTATCTATTCATACATATATTTATTTATCAACATCTTTTTCCAGAAGGTTTTCAAGCTTTCTGAGAGGACTGCTACTCAGGTCCAGAAAGGGCATGTAAATGAGAGGACCTGAAAATCTGAGCTTTTACTTCAATAAAGAAGTTTCCATAAAGTCTTGTTTCACCTAATTATAGACCTCAAGCCCAACGTGGAACAAATTAACATAGCTCTGTAACTTATTGGAGAGCTGACCTTCCACTGACCTAGCAGAGTAATAGAGTGAAGTTTTCTGCACTCAGATATCCATAAAAACGAGTTAAATTCAGAATGTTTCATTCACCTGAGTCTATTCCGTATCTGAAATCCTGACAATATTTTTTTTATTGTTCATCTCCTGAGGGGCAACATAATTCTTGCTCTCTGACTTCTGTGTCTCTGGCACATTCCTCTCTCCACCCAAATGGGTTTCCTCCTCCTTCTGCTTCTTGCAGAGCTTACAAAGATGTCTGTGCACACTCTTCTTCCCTCTTTGGCAGTTCTGCTGTTTCTAATTTCCATAGCAGGAAACTCACCTTGCTAATAAATCAAAGAGCAATGGAAGAGGTGACTCATCACCTTCCTGTAAGTGGTTAAAATAAAAACGGACTACGGTCATTTCTGTGGTTTACACTCTTTTCCTTAAGCTCTACTCCCCCCACTCCCATGCTGTAGATTTTATCATCTCCCTGAGTTATTTTCAGCTTTTAGTGCAACATATTAAATCTCCTCTGCTTGACTTTGTCATGTCATTTGATCCTGCTTTCCCCTCTTATGTGCAGCCTTCATTGGTATTCTGTGTCATTAAAGTCTCTTCCTTTATTACTCTCTCACCAGGGGTCATATCATGGAAGGGAGTATCACCTGGAATATCCTTCTTTTTTTTCTGATTACCAGATGTGGAAGTTTTATGCAATAAAACCCAAGCATCTCCAATACATAGTGAATTTTCTGCCAGCCTTATGGCAGCACTATATATGTCTCCAAATGTGAGCCTATCACCTCCAAAATGCACTTTGATCACAAGAATCCATAGCAAGCAATGCATTACCTGTGGGCACATACACAGGCTACGACCAAACTCTCCCACAGCTCCAGGAGGAGAACTGGTTCTGGTCACATTACAGATCTAGGATGGCAGCATTCATCCCTTGAGGGCATTCAGAAAAGGTTGAACAGAAAAACAGCTCTGTAAAGAGAGATGTATTTAGGAAAAAAAACAAAACTTCAAGCTCTAAAACAGAAAGCATTTTTTTTTCTCTTTCGAATACCACAAACCAGCAGATTTCACAAACTGTCATGATCCTGTATTAACAATGCAGACCCCTGAGCTGCTTCACTATTTAATGGCTCCAAATTCTCTCAGAGTTAAGCTTTGCTACTACAATACCATCTGCTAGTGCAGATACGCCACACAAATTCCTCAGGAAATTAGCAGAGCTGCTTCCAAGCACAAAGCTCTGTGCTGGAGGATTCCCATGCAGAGTGCTCTGAACTTGCCTAATGCACTTTCTCATGGTCAGGCTCTGACAAGGAACTTCATTAGCTCACTCCAGAATCTAGATCCTGTGTTAAAGCATAACCAAACAAAACTCCAGCATATAAAAGAAAGTTTACAACATCACAGTGAAGATTTTCTGCTTGTGTGCTTTCACTGAACTGAGATCAGTATTTTGGAGTTGAAGCACCAAGTGCACGAAAGCCAAGCCAGGCAGAAGAGACGTTCTTAACAACAGAAGGTATGGGCCAATCCTTAATTCTTCTTGGCTCTGCCTTCCAGGAAAGTGAAATGTATCCATCCAGCCAAGGTTTCAGCCTCTCCATGCTCAGTTTAGCCAGGACACTGCTGCCCGTGGCTGTCTGTTTCCAAACCGAGTACAACTGCTCTGCACATTGTGGGCTCAAGGGACACCGGGGTCTCCAGGGGACAACACAAAGCTTAGCCCTGAAACTGAACCAGCTGCCACGGGGCTGACTCGTGTCCCCAAAGCCAGGACACACAAAGCAACATGAAAATGTACTTGTGCCCTTCCTCACACAGTGCCAGCTCCCTTCAGCTGTGGACCTGTCCCTTGCTCCATTCAGGTTCTCTTTGCTTTGGAGATTTAGCCAGCCCTCTAACATTCCTTTGATTTGGGTGTTTAAAATAATCATTTAGCTTTCTTTTCCATCTTCCTAGATTTGCATGGTTTATATTTTTTATCTTTTCCACTTGATTAACCAGGTGAAAAATCAAGAAGAGTGTATTTTATCATAGTTGAAGGGGAGCCCTCTGTTGTGCTAAGCTGCTATTTTAGGAACTAGAGCAGTTTGTAGTTTGGCAAGCTGCACTTTCTGCCTTTGCCCTCCCTTTTGCTTTGGACACAACACAGAAATCTTTCTGTGCCTCTGCATGGTGAAAATTGATATAAAACAGCTTTGGTCATTTTTATATACTTTTTTTTTTTCCTGCTAAGAAAGTTAATACCATGGAAAAAATTGGTCAGGAGGATCAAATGTTTATGCAGGACGTCATGCTGCTTTGGTGTGCCAGCTCTCCAAGAGTCTATAAGGAAGCCAGCCAGACAGGCTCTGAAGCCTGCACCCTGACCCCAGTGACCTTTCAATTTTTCAAAGTTTATCTAGCCCCATCCCAGCAGTACTTGCACTGAAACCAATCCCTCTGCTCCTGGATTTTTGGCAGAAGGTGACTTCCTTCATATGGAAAAGTGTTTAATACCAATTTAATGGTCTGTCTAGCCACTGTAAGCCCCCAACCCCCTTCCTGAGTCTCCCACTGGCAAGAGACTGTGAAATAATATGCTTGAAATAGCCCTAATTCTTCTCCTCAGTGTGATAGTTACTTTTCTAATAAGCAATTTTTTGAAAAAGCCATAGAGGAGAAACTATTAGCTACAAAGTTGAATGACATTTTCAATAAATTCCTTTGCATGTATATAAAATTTAATTTTCTTTCATTTAAAAAAAATTTGTTTTTTCATTATTTCTTCTCTTATACATTTTCACAGTCAGGAAAGGGCCCCAGAAGAACTCAAAATGTTTCCATTTAGATTTTCTAGCACCAGAACAGCAAATCACATTTATGCAAATCCAAAGCTACGCAAAAAAAAAAAAAACAAAACAAAACAAAACAACCAAACAAAAAACCCCACTTGGTCATAAAAAGAAAGACCTTGGCACAATGCCAACAAAAATCCTAACAAAGAGGGAAATAAAAAGGAAATTGGGAGATGCCATAATTTGCCTAAAGCAATGGGTTTGTTGCTGGAAGAAATGCCTTGGTTCAAAGGAAGCTGCAACTGTGCTTTGAGATAAGGAAAGGTCTTAAACTAAACTTTACAGCAGGGCTGCTGTATCGGGACAAAGCGCAGTCTCCTACCTCCCCCAGGTAGAGTCAGGATGTGGAGATGCAGCAAGTTGGCTTGGGATGAGCTTCAGCATCCTTTTAGTCAATGCATCACACTGGGACAAGCCATCCTTCTGCACTTTGGGGATGCAGGAACCAAAGCTGTTCTAACACTGAGTTCAATTGCTTTCTGGCCTTAAAAAAGTAATCCAGCCCCCAGCTGTACACCCCTTCAGGGGAGATAGCTGTGAATATCAGCAACATCCTGTGCCTTAAGAAATGTCAGAGAAGTCCATCTGAAGGAATGTGAAGGTGCTGCCTGCAGTCTCCCATGTGGATTCCCACTTGATTTTCCAGGAAGAGGGAGGTACATTTAGATAGGAACAATGAACAAACCCCCATGGTTTAGTGGCAATAAGCTGCCCTGTGTTGTGCTGCAATGCTGCAGGGCAACATTTTGGCTGTGGCTGTGAGGGATTTGATGGCTTGTGCTGCTGCAAAGGGTCATCTCCCTTATCTCTGTGGAGCAACACAACACACAGGAACCTATGGAAGGAAGAATGAAAACGTTCATATGGATTCTGTTTATAAAATTTTTTAAGTTAGAATTTTCTTGAGTGAATAACAAACCTAACTGAAAATCTAGAGTGACTGCTGTTTTGTCTCTTTTTAGAAACATGAGTGCATTCAAATAATTTCAAAAAACAGAGAATCTGGCACTGTGAGATAAATAGGGGAAGTACTGAGAAGGATAAGACAAAGGTTTGCAATTCCCATCATCCCCAATACTGACACTCCACAAACATCTATGGCATCATCCTGCAGCTGAAAAAATCCCATCTCATTAACAAGACCAAAGAATTGCACTCCAAAACATGATTTTATGTCATTTTTTTCACCTCTTTGGGAGTGGTCAAGGAGAAGTACCATATCAGCCTGCTACACAGCAGCCCCAGGGCTGATGTCCAGCCCACTGGACTTGAGTCTGAACCCCAATCTCAGACTGAGGCCCAGTGACCAAAATAATTGTTTTCTTTCATGTGGCTGCAAGAGACGAACATTTTCAGAAGCAGAAAAATGACAGAGATAGGAAAGAGAGAACATGAAGAGATACAAAGTTCAGATGGAGATTTCCTGGACTTCTTGATGTCTCCATGGGACCTGTTCTGCACAGACCTGCCAATCTTCACTCTAAGATCCACTGCTGTCTCATGGTCTAGAGCTTTCAAGCAGTGCCATCACCTACCTTTCAGGAAGGAGTTCAGATTTTATTTATTTGGCATCAAACAATATGCTCATCCCTAATTCCATTTCTAAACACCACTTGGTGGCACAGCCTTGGAATCATGTCAGTCTCAATACACCATATGTGCTGTTAAATTGAGCACAGCTCACTACACAGCTCTGTAACCACAAAGAATCTAAAGAGATGAGCAAGGGACCTTTTCCAGAAAATAGCTCCAAATGAGCAAAGAAAATAAAAGTTTTTTCAGAAAAATGCAGGTTATGACACACCATGATGATACAAGTTTGGATATCCGAGATTATGAAAACACCCAATCAACTCCAGTTGTGCCATTGGTTTTTTTTCCGCAATTTCTCTAAGTTCATCACATTGGGTAACTAATGAAATAGGGGGAAGGGGATGAGACATTATGCTTAGGTGTGGTTTGGAAGTTTATAGAGAATGTATGTAGTGAGGTATTCTGTGTTTGTTTAATACTACTGAGCTGGGGTTATGGTATTATGCAATCATAACTACTCTGCTTGCTTCTTCGGGCTCCTCCAATTTACCTTCAAATAGTTCAGCTGCATAGTTCCCCCTCTCCCAGCCTTTCACTGTGAAGTGCTTTCTTCTTACCCCCAGAGATCAAAGAGATGTTTTTGTGGTTTGCTGTTCCATCCACATTCCTGCTCCCTCCTCTCTTCCTTCCTTCCTCTGCCCTCCCTGCAGCACATCACCCAGCAGCCCCAGGCATTAATCACTCACTCACACACACCAGCCTCGTTCAGATGAGCTCATGGAGCCAATATCCTGCTCTGGACATTACCCTGTGCTCCAACAGCTCCCTGGCTCTCACTTTCAGTGCACTGAATTCACTACTAGCTTCACAATTCCTGTCTGGCTGTTTGTCTAATTTTAAGGTCTGATTTTGACTCTGAGTCAAATCAAGTACATTTGAGTGTTTGATAGAGATTATGAGTCGAGTAGGTAAATGATAATTTAGGGAAAAGTCTCCAGATTGCTGTTTTCCTGGACTTCGCTGCCACCTCATTCCCACAGTGCCTTGACAGGGCTAAAGTTACACATTTTATTGGAACAGGGCAACAGCTTCATTTTCCAAACCAGAGAATCTGGATCAGCTGAGGAATAAAAGGACAGACTTCATTTTACAGGACATCAAATATGAAATCCACTTCTCAGAGCAGACTATCCTCCCATTAGGCTAACTTAGGTTAAGTTTTACCAAACACTAAAATAAATGAGCTACAGCTCTTTTTCCTGGCATGATACTGAGTAATGGTCAACTGAGAGCTTGGATCAAGACCAGCTACAGCAGACCATGACAGATCTCACCTATTGCTTATTTCTTTTTATCCCATCACACTAAGCATGCTCGCATATTATTAGAAGTTTCCAACAAAACAGGTTTGCACACTTAGAGATTTCCTCACAAGCATTTGGTTTTCATGCATTAATATACAGACACCTCCTGCACTGTTTTGCCTATGAGGTCATGCAGTCAAAAAGTAACTCATAATCAAAGCAAAACCTACACTGATATTTTTCTTCCTTTTCAGGCAGGTTGAATGATTTTTTCAAAGGCATAATTAAATATTACTTGTAAATCATTCCATAAATGATCCTTGCACATGGTGCATCGCAGCATTTAATATTCAAATTCCCAGCTATTCTGTCTGGACTCTCAGGTGTGTGGTGTGTTATGGGCTTCCCCAGAGGACGGACAAGCAGAACCTTCATCTCCATTGTGATTATTCACAACTATATATTTCAAATTTACTGTCACAAATACATCTGTTATATAACACTGTTGAAATTGTTGTCAAAGTAAACAGGCCTGTCAAGACCTTCCCTTGCATTTATTTATGCAAAATAAATTCGGAGAAGGGAAACAAAGGAAGAGAGTTAAATAGAGTTAACAGTTAAAAACACATATTGTAAATCTCAGAATATTGTTTTTCTGCTTTGCAATAAAAATACCAAAAAATACAGTGTGTATGAAGCCAAGGATAAATAACTCAAAATATTATGAATAAATCAGCAACTGAGTGTGTATAAACATCACCTCTCAATCCGTGTGGAGAATACATGAGGCATATTGAGAATGCACAGTCACTTCCATAGGAAGTCCCTCAATTCCTGCTTCAGGATTTTTCATTCTACAGCCCATGTGGATGGCATTGTCCTGCTCTTCAGCTTGCCTGAAATTGTTTACAGTATATTACTTCACTGCTAATAAAGGACACAGTGCAAGAACCCTGCCAAACAGTATTTTTGGTAAGGCAGAATAGGCCTTAATTCCAAGCACATAAACAAAAGAGAAAAAAAAACTGTCAAGGGACAGGGTTATTTTCCCAAAGGAACATCTGTTCCTAACACATCTCATGAAAATACATACAATAAACCATAAGTTCAAAACAGAAACTGTATTCAAACATTGCCCAACAGAAGTCCACAATCCCTGGAAAACTTCTTGTAAATCCCCAGCAACGTGTAGGCTCGAAGAGAACCATTTCCTCTGTATACACTGCAGCTCTTCAGAACTGCAGCCATTTGGCAGTGAGTTTGCAAAGCCACAAGAGGATGGGAATTAGCCATGTCAGCATCTTCCCGAGCTGCAGAATGCAGCTCAATCCGTCACCCTGCCAAAACTCAGTTGTAAAAGGCAGCTTGACAGCCCAGAGGAAGGTAATCCTGGCCAGCTGTTTCCAGCCAAAGCCAACCACATCAGCAGCACACAGCAAGCACCAACACGCAGCAGCTGAAAAGCTACCTGAGACGTGGGGAAGATGAATCTGATTCCAGGATCAATAAAGTGCCTTGGGGATGCTGACAGTGTTTAGCTCACTTCAGCCAGCTGATCCAACAGAGGTTGTGGTAATGTGCCAGCCCCACGTGGCTGCAGGAGCTCAGGACCAGGAATGGGAAATTCTCATCAATCCACCACCTTCGGACACTGCAGAAAAATTCTAGCTTTTTGCAGAACTGCTAGCCAGAGTATCAGAGCCTAACACAGGTGAAACACATCTCAAACCTTGATCAAAAAACAGATTTTATTATTAGGTAGGCAAAAAAGCAGAGTTTTTCCCTTCAGTGTCTTAGCTAGTGCCTGCCCACATGTGCTCTGAGGCTTGTGAGAGAAGTTCTGACTGAGGCACAACAATTCACCAATAATTCACACCATGTTAATTAAACTTGGGGGGCAGCTGAGACCAAACAACCTGTCTCGTCTTTCCAGTGCTTTTGCTGATGGTAACTTTAGAGATGTCAGATCTGTTCTTACTTGTTCATCTTAACTTCCTCCTTCACACATACTGAAACAACAAAAGAGTTCTCTAACACATGTGCAGAAATGATGAAGGCTTACAGTTGTCATCTAAATATTTTTATTGAAGTGATAATTAACTGTTTCTAAGAGTTTGGCTTCACTACAAAGATACCAAGTCAGAGTAAGGGTATTAAGTTTCGTCTGTTATCAATCAGTCATTTCTGTTCTAATGCTGCAAAATGTGCCTTTGAGGCACCCTCTCCTCCTGCTGCTGTTCTGCTCAAGGGAAAAAGTGATGACTTTTTCTTACTCTATACTCCATTACACCACACAGCTTAAACTACATGCTCCTGCTATACTAAATGCACCATTCTGCTCATCTGCGCAGATAACTAAATTTAATTACATTAATAATTGTTGTGGTTTAGTACATTGCCAAAATTTACCTCCTAGCTTGTTAGACCGACAATTTAATTAGCAGCAGTGAATTTTAAATGAACTATATTATCTAAACAATTATTTAAAGGGGTTTGTTGTTGTTTCTGCACCACCTAAACAAAATAAAATAAGCTATTTTACTCATTGTACTAGTCAGAAGTGAACCTGTAGCTGAGTCACTTGTGGCATAAGGAAGAGATTCCTTTGGATCCACTGACAGCAGTTTTGAACCACAATATAGTAATTTCTCTAGTTCCATCATTCCTCCAAGTTTAGTTTTATCTGATTTGCAGTGAATCCACAATGGTCCTTATACCTCCAACAAGGTCCTGGGCTGAACCTCTATTTCCAATATTCACACTCACCTTGAGATTTTTATTTCTGATACATAACAGACAGAAGCCTCTGTCAGGTTCTTTCCACCCTGTCACAAGGCGCTCCAAATTCCTTCATTCACTTGAATCCAAACTAAATCCTCTTTATCTCAGACATGATGATAATGCATGCTTGTCATTCTCTTGTAATCAACACAACCTTAAGCTTAAGCAAACTCTGATTTTAGCCAGCTGTTAATCACTATTAATTCCTCCAAATTTATTTTAACTATATGAGCCATATTCCATGAATGTCACCCATAAATTTCAACCACTAGGAAAAAAAGTCACCATAAAATCCTTAAACACAACACCACACCCATGATGTTTCTTAATCTCATCAGTCCCCCAGGTGGGTATTTTGTTGCTATTGTTCATGAGGTGAGTTATTTGTGGGGGTTTTGGTTGGTTGGCTGGTTTTGGGTTGGTTTTTTTGTTTGTTTGTTTCATTGGTTGGTTTGAGAGTTTTTTTGAGGGGGTGGGAGAGGGGTGCTTCTATTGCAGCTTACAGGTCTATGAATTACTTACACCACATTTAAGGTTAAAAGATATCTCTTCAAGATGTTTACTCATCCTTAAGGTGCTAAATCATGCTTATGAATGTTTTCAGTTTTGCAGAGTGAATGGTCTGTAGAATCAATAAAGCAATCCACCACAAAGCCTAATTAACTTCCTCTCATAACTGCACTTAAAACAACATCCATGCTCAAGAAAAATGAAACTAAACAAATTGGCCTCAAACATTTACACCAAAATACAGAGGAGCAGTTAGTTACAGTAAAGTGCAGAAAGAGTCTTTTGGATAAAGAAAATAAATAGATTACAAATTGTTCAGTGCACTTAGAAAGAAGTATATTGGAAAACACATAAATGTTACAAAAACAGCTATGGAGGTCTCCACCAGTGTGTGCAGGTGACATATGCCTGAGCCAGAGAGGTGATGTCTCGCCTGTAACTGAGCTCCTTTGATTCCTGCACTGATAACTCAGTTTGTTTCCCAAAGTGAGACTTCAGGAGTAATAAGAAGAAGCAAAACAAGTGTCCTTTGCCAGCAGAACACTGGTGATTTTCTCACTCTGCCAACATCACATTAGGTAATATTACTCCAAGTGGCTTTTCAGTTCTTCGTTGGCATTACTATATGCCTGACAATAGAAAAAGAGCAGAGAACAAAGCTTGAAGCTGTTATGTTTGCCAAGTCATCCTGCTCAAGCCAAAAGGAGGAATGCTCCCCAAATTAGCATCTTGCTTTGCTACAGCTTCAAGTGGTCTGTCATTTCTGGGGGCATTTTAAAGAATATATGCAACTTGCACTGTGGCTTCTGGAGAGCATTGCTCCTGTGCTTTTTGCATGATATCTCACTGTAACCCATGCAACAAAGCTGCCTGGATTGCTAAATTAAACAATGACAACAATATCAAACATCTGGAAGGCTGCAGGCCTGGCAGAGGGTTGACACCTTTTACATTTCAAGAAAATGACCTGCAGTTTTATGTGCTTTCTGATGGCCACAACCTGATTGCTGAAGACAGAAATACACCATCATCCACCATGCCTCACCAGTTGTGATTACAAGGGGATTACTCAAGGAGAATTTCCTCAGATCAAGAACATGATTTATTGCTCAATTACAAGAGAAAACAGTCTCCCCATTTTTTATGTTTGAATTCAACAATTCATTTCTTAGTAGTGAACATCAAGTAATAATGATGAACATCTGAGGTTCCACAGAAATCCCATTTTCAGGAACAAATCTCAATTGGCTTTGAAATCAGTCTTTATAAATCTCAAAATTTCTATCTCAAAACCTGGACAACAAAATACTACTAGATTTTTCTGAAATGTTTTTTCTGGTTTTTGATCACATTGATAAATAATTGCATATCGTTGATCTCACAATGTAAACAAAAGGTTCATTAGTAAAATAAATCTCAAATCAAAACATACCAGGACTATCCCTACTTATAAAATTAAAACAACACATCAGACTGTATACTTCTACTGGTTATGAAAAAAATGGTAACTGAGTAACAAAAAGAAAAGGCTGAAATTAAATGTGTCTGCAAAAATTACATGTTAGACTCCGTAATCTATTTGAACTGAAAACTTGCAAAAAAATTTAGAATTTATTTGAGCTGAAACTTGCATAAAAAAATAAAAAAGGAATACAAAAACCACTTGGGCACCAGCTGCAGGGTGAGTTTCAAACAGGTGTTTGAAAAATAACATATCTAGAATGAATAATTGCCTCAAGCATACCACTGAAGACAGAGGAAAAGTAACCCACAAACCAGTAAATCTCTCTTTTATGCCAGTTCCATGCTCTATATCCAACTCCTACATTGCTCTTGAGAAGGAAGGCAGCTTTATATGTAACCACACCCACTGCACAGTATCTCACAAGCCTATCCCAAGAAATGTGCTCCAAGGTCAGCCTCACTCAATGAATGTACAACTACAGCTACTAAGCCCATGCTTTACCATACAAGCCCACCTCAAACAAAATACATTGAAAGGAGCTACAAATTTAAACCCAGATACGCTTCCAAATTTGATTTTACTTTTCTTTCTAGTGTACTTAAAAACTGTATGTTGAATGTTCTTGGAATCTAGATATGCAAAAATACACATAGGAAATCCAAATCTTGCATCTTTGCAGCCTTTAGTTTATTTGCCAACATACAAAATTATACAAAGGTTTTTCTCTGTGCTGCACCACACTGCATCATCAATGCCTGAAATATTTAGGAAAATATTCCATCAAAAATTCAGGTTAAGCAGCTACAACTCTCATCTAATTAAAGGAATTTCTTCTGTTGCAAAAACTAAGGTCTGTGCTGTTTGGATAGATTTTCCATATGCCCATTAGAAAAACTTTCACTGTTTTAAGAGTGCCATTTACCTCAAGACATTAAAAAAAATTACCAGCGCACTATTTAATTAACAAATTCTCATTATTTTTTCTTGTCTAAATTGAAAGTAAAGCCAATGTAATGAGATTCAGCTACTGCTCACCCCACTTTTGTGAACACCATTTTTATACTCATTCCTACATCTCATGGTAACAGTGCAGAGCTCAGAGATGCACAGGTGAGGTGAGCAGTGATACAGTCCCAAAATTGGTATTCAAGTGTTTCTCTGTAAAAGCAGAACAAAGAGATGATTTTGTCTATATACTGCTAATTAGAATTGGCTCTCCCTAGGGAAAGCACAATATCTGACACTTCACCTAAAGGCAAATTCCAGGATCCTGTACAGAAAAGCTCATCAGGGGAAATGAGGCACATCCTGTTTACTTTTCAGCTCGCTTAGCTCATTAATATCCACGTACACAGACACCTCACCAAATCTGGGGTATTTTATGCATTCTTGCAATACAGGTTTGTAACCCTATTAGTCAGTAACTTCGGGGTGTTTTGCTTATTTGGTTGTTATTTGGTGTTGGGTGGTTTGGGTTTTTTCTTTGATATGCTTGGTTGGGTGGTTTGAGGGTTTTTTTGCAATTTAATGCCTATGCTTTTTAAGTAAGCCACTGCCTAAAAAAATATCTGTTACTCAAACAGATTCAATGAGGAACTCAAAGGATGTTATGATGCAGTCCTTTTTCTAAAATCACTCTAGATACCACTGACAATAAACACCCTGCTTGTAGCATGAATTCCAGCTTGCTTTGTTTTAAATAATGATCACACATTTTTCCCCCCACCATTTACTGAAGAGGAATGAGCAATTTAGCATCACATTTTTTTAGTGTAACAAATCTTGGTTATGTTCCACTTCAAAGTCAATGCATAGCCCAAAATCTGACATGCACAAAAAAAAATTAGAGAAAGATGGTTTATTGTGTTTTTTCTCCAAAAGCAGTAGTGCCATCAACAAGTCCTTCTAGATCTGAATGCAGGCAAAAACTCCAAACAAAAACTGCTTTCAAAACGAAAATATAGAAAACCAGACAAAATTTAATTAGTACTAGAGAACTAATGTACTGTATTTGAGCACCAGCAATTTAGAGAGTGTGACCGTACCACAATCCCCTGTCTTTTCCCTTCTTGTAGCCTAGTGCTCTAATGAAACACACCCAGTTACAATTACAGAGCTGAGCAGAGTCACCATTCTGTTTTATCCAACAGAGATGAATTATGCAACTGGAATCACTGCCCTGCTTCCTCAGCTCTGGTGACACATCTGCCACACTGAGCCCAGCCTTGCCTGGACCCCTGGGGATGCCCTGCCTGCTCCAGGGTCACTGACAGCTGCCAGCAGCGTGCACAGCACTGCTGTATCACATCCCACAAACTGCTGAACAGATCCATTCCATAATCTGGGACCATGGAAATTTTTCCTCAAATCTGAATGAAAAGATGCTTTGCTTTCCCTTCCTATTAAGTTTTCTTTTGCTGAGGCCCACAGCACATGCACCACAGTCTCGTCAACAGCTGTTTTTCCTTCTAAGCTTGCCCTGTCACTTAGGGATTTGAATTTTTGCTGATAAAGTGTAATAGAATCTGCTTCCTGCTACACCACAGCGAAACAGATGTTTTAAAAATTGTGGTAGCCCTAAAGCTGGTCTCTGTAGCAAAATCTGTCTCAGACTAACTTTCCTTCTCTTACAAAACCAGACATTATATTTGTTTTCCTGCTGGTTGATTGAAGTGGGTATCAAACAAACATTTTAAATAAGATTTCTTTTTGGATGAGCAGGGAGTCACAGAAAACAGCAGTGTGAGAAGGAAAATACAAAGATACATATCAAAGAAACTAGCAGAAGGTGTTCAAGTAGTCCCTGAACTCACCTTGCTGCTCCCAGGCACAGGCATCAGCACCTTTGGCACTCCTGACAGATGTCTGTCAAACCCAATCCCACCAAGCTGAAGTGATTCCACAGCAGCCCTAAGCAATCCATTCCAGCTGAACAATTGCAAAGCTTCTCCTCCTATCTAACTCCTAATCTCTTCTGCTTTAATTTAAGCTCATCAATTCTTGTCCTGTCCCAAGAAGACACGAAAAACCAGATTATTCTCTTCCTCCAAACAGCAGCTTTTTGCATACATCTCAGCCTTCTTCAACTCCAGACTACAAAACCCAAATGTTTTTTCTTTTTATGAAACCAGTTTGCTTTCATAGCTGGCATTTTCCTTTATTATCTTTATTGCTTGCCTCTGGTCCCTGTCCATCTGATGTGTATCTGCTTTGCTCTGTGGCATCCAGGGTTGGACAGGCTGACATGAAGCCACCAAGCAGAGTGAGAGGCTTTTCTCCTGTATTTAACCAATAATACTTCTGAAACTTCTGTCTTTACAGATGACACTCTTAGGGTTTTTTTCCTCACAGTTTCCATTTTGACACAGAGCATTCAGGATTGGAAGATGGCTGAACCAGTGAGATTGGATGTGCAGCTGAGTTAGAGCCTCATTGAATGTTCCTGCTCTTGCTGCATATTCAGGTAATTTGTGGACCACACTGTCAATATTCAAAGTTTTGGGATCTAAGAAATCTCCAGGATTGCTGGAAAGTAGTGAAATCTACACTCTAAACACACATCCTTTTATTTATGTATAGCTCAATTCTCTTTAACACCTTTTGTGCTGTTTGGTCCTGGCACTCGCAATAGCCTTAGTGCACTCTTTACAATCTGCAAAAATAATCATATTTTCTCTCTCTTCACAAGGCCTGGTCTTGAAAGGAGCTCAGCAACTGCAGCTTCTTCCCGTGCAAACACACAGTTATGCCCAGTATGGGTCTAAAATGTCTTGCTTGTGGCTTTAGACAGGTACAAACCCTCTGAGGAGTTATATTTACTAACACACGTTATTTCTCCCAGCTCACACACATTTGGACGATTCTTAAATAATTCCCCAAGATGTTGTCTGGTGAGCTGATACCACAAAGCTTTGCTTACCAATGTTTTTCCTCATCTGCTCTCCTGCATTTGCAGTATTCTTCAGTTTCCTATTCCTACTTCCAACCACTTTATCTTCCCACATAGTATTCCAAAATCAGAGGTTAGACTGTCAAGGCTTGATATTTCCTTATCTTTTGTCTTACTCCCTAAATTTTTGTCTAAAATGAAAGCTTTGGAGAGGCTATCACATGTCAGGTTGCACATTCTTGCACCCTCCATGTCCTGTGCTTCACCCTTTTCACTGTTATAGTGAGGTTTGTCTGTATCAAATGTGCTATTTATGCCCACAGCAGAACTTTTGGACTGAGTTTGAGAAATCTTACAAGTTCTCCACGGAAAACAAAGAAAGGATGACACAGCAAAATATTTCCTTGCAAAAATAAATAAATTTCAAGAAGCTACTGCTGGAGCCAGGGTAGCCATCCATTTAGAGTGACCAGATCTCCTAACCCAAGCAAGAGAACAGCAACCAGCCAGAAGTGAATGCCTGCCTGACTCACTAAAATAAAGGGAACTATTGAGGAGTATGGTAATAATTCAGCTGGAATAAACAGACATCTGGATCTGAACATTACTGGAGAAACTTCATTTCTCAAAGCTATCTTAGTAACTTCAGGAAGGAGCCTTAAGTTAGCTTGCAGTGACACACAAGAGTAGAGGACACCAAAAGGTACATGGCACACTTAGTGTTTTTATGTCATTTGCATCAGTACAGATGACCCTGCAGAGCAATGTGAATTTTGTATAATCTATGTCATGCACCAGGAAGGAAACAATTGCACCATTCTATCCTGAGACAGAAATAGAAAGTAGACCAGTCAACAAGAAGAAATTCCTAAATTACAAGAGCCAGGAATGACATCTTAATGTCTCATTGGAAAGATGAGAAAGGGGAAAAAATTCAGCTTGACCTAGACATGGGTGAACCAGCCAAGACCGACATCTTCAAAAGACTCTCAAGGATGATCTGTTCTCCTGTTTCTACTTCATCTATTTTCCCCTGTCTCTTTTCATGTTCACTGTTCTTGTGCTGGAATTCTACAGGTGAGCCCTTTAACCCAAATACGCTGCAGGACTCAAAGCAAGGCTGCAATTCCATCACTGGCGTATTTGCCATGTACTTTCTCAAACCACAGCATGAATAAGCTTCTTGCAATCATTTACTGGTAAGAGAATTCATTTCCCTTTATAACCAAGGAAACAAAACAAGAATTCTCCATCTGCTTTCACATGTCAGAGAAATGTTTGACTGAAGTATCCATCTACATGATTCAGATATGGAAACTCTTTGAAGCCTTACTATAAAATCTGTATCATATCACACCATAGCTAAGTGCAAAGCCTGTAAGACATTGTTACCACTTTTGAGAATGGTATTTCTATAACAAAAAGTCAGTTACCTAATGCAATGTTCCTACCCAAAAGTCTTAGTGAAACAGCCTCTCAAAGAAAATGAACAATTAAATAAATCTGAGAATAAAGCAAAATATCATTAGTCTAGTCCATGGAAATAAATTGTAATAGGAACAAAAATTACCATACTTGTAGTTCATAACTCGGACATTTCTATAAAACACCAAGTATGTTTATACTGAGAGTCTGCAATTCCCCTCCCTGGGAAGTTATCAAGAGCTTCCACTGACTTTTGCTGCCTCAAAAGTTCACTTAAACAAATAAATTAAAAGCCATAAAGGCAGGATCCCAAACAAGTGCTGTAGAAACTGAGAGCAGACCAGAGACAAAATTGAGAAAGTAGCTGTGTATTAGAAGGCAGTTCATGACACAGAAAGGAAAATGCAGGCAGAGGAGGGACCCCTGGGTTCTGCAGGCAACCCTGACAGAAAACCTGAGCACACACCACTGTAGTCTGGAAAAAGAAAAAAAATATATGAAAAAAAAGAAAATATGCACACAGACTTACTAATCTGTCTTAAAACATATAATTTTTGTGTAACTAACACAGAAAGCAGTTGACTTCTTGTAACCCCAAAAACTCAGGGAATCTGAATTTTAAACTCACAGAGCTCCCCCACAAAGTGCATATTTCTCCAGCCTGAGATAGCAGAGGCTGGCCTGGAGTTCAGGGCTGTGTCAAGAAGATTATGGCAGCTGAGCCAAGAGGTCCCATTTTTATGTAAATGGACAGAACGCCTGTGACCTGTGAGCACAGCACAGAAACTGCAGTGCCTCTCTCTCCTACTGCTCAGCAGGAATCATAAAACACCCTGGGGCTGTGTGGCAGGAGGGAACCAGAGCAGCCTGGTGAGTGTCCAGCTGGGGGGAGTATTCCCCCAGCTGTGTGACAATATGTCTTTACAAATTACAGCCTTTCATGCAGTAATTACAGCTAAAATCTTCTAGTCTTGCTGGAGCAGGCTAACACTGCAGTCATTCCCAAGTACAATACAGAGCAGGAACTCTGCTGATCACCAGCATTAAAACCCTGGTCCAATTAGAGCAGAGGGACTAACACAGATTAACACAATTGGATCAAACTGATCCTGTGGAAAGCAAGGCACTGTAGAGGTAACATGAGGTTCACTTGCATGGAACAGCATCAAGCTGGACATAGCACACAAAAACTGCTCACTTTTTTCATGACAAGAGAGCTCTGGACCGAGCACAATGCAGTTCTGATGTACACCGGAAAAAAAGAAAAAAGAGAGGGGTTCGAGGGATATTAATTATTTTAGCTTGTGCACATAATTTCTGAGTTCAGAAGTGTTTGGACAATGCTCTCAGGCACGTGGTGGGAGTGTTCTGTGCAAGGCCAGGAGTTGGACTCAATGATCCTGATGGGTCCCTTCCAACTCAGCATACTCTATGATTCTATTCTATGATTCTCCCTGGTCCTCAGCCTCTTTAATTATAAGTCTGTGTTTCAAAAAATTTCAAATGAGGCTGCTGTAAAAAAAAAAAATTTCCACTCTGAAATGGATCATGTTTCTTTTTTAATATACACTAAAACTGCTTACAGATTGTACACATACTGAAAAATAAGATGAATACTATCCAGTCAATTTTGTTAGACTTTGCAAGGGTAGATTTTCTGAGAGATGCAAAGCTTTAAAGAATTAAAGGATTGCAATTTCTGTGCAAGAGATCCTACACACAGGTTGGTAAAGAGATTTTCCTGGTACAGTAATCAATACTGGCTGTAGGCTTCTCCATTTCTAAGGTATTCTACACTTGTTTAAAGCATTTCTACAAAGCTGGGCTTAATATTTTTGCCAGTGAACATGTTACCATCAGTGTCAACAAGAGGAATTCCTGGAGCTTTTCTAGCTCTCCAGAAGGTAAAGCACACCAGTGTGTCAGAGAGAGCATATGTATAAAAGGAGACTCTCAGCTATCTCATCAATTACCCAGGCAACATTTAATGATAGATTAATGTTCCAGGAAAAAAAAAATCACTAGATAAAACCTGATTCTTTCCCACGTTCTCTTCTGTGCCACTGACAACACAACTTTAGATATTTCACATGAGGGACAAATATCACAGTGTCTTTGTGTTGCAGAGAGCCTCTTTCTTCAGGATCTCACAAAAAAAAAAAAACTGGCACTGAAGATTTCTTTCATGGGGCTACAAAGATCTGTCTCCCAGCACTGACTGACCAGGTGACCTTGAGAGGATTTAAGATCATCCTGACCTACTTTCCAATTTTCACTTTTAATTGACAATTCACATTTCTTCCTGACAGCAGAGAGTTCACTTGAAAGTCATTTGGATTATCATCAGACAGGAACTTGGGCAAGCAGAAGTAAAGAGGCTGATTAACAAGTATTCCAGATTTTAAAATCTGAGTAAGATATGAGTTGTTAAATTCCAAGATCTCCACACCCACACGGTGACCTGTCAACCTTAACTCAGATTTGTTCAGTTGGAAAAGAGGAACCAGTGCTCTGCTTGGCACAACCAATTCCAAGCTTGTGTCCCAAGAAATTACGAGATTCTGAAAACAGTGATTCTGCTCAGACCTGCTATTCTTTTCTGTCTTCTCACTGGCTTTAAATGTTACTTAAAATTTTAGCTCAGATTAAACAACAAAACCCAGTATTTTTCCTAAATAACGAGGACAGCTCCAGTTCTTATAAATGCAATAGTGTAATACAGGCTATGGCAGCCAGGCAGAGCACAAACAGGCAGGTGTTGAACAAGTTTTCTACCACAGGCAGCTTTGCCAGCAAATATCTGGCCTGCAGTACCCTTGCTATTTCTGTCCTGGATGTCTCTGGAGGAATGACTGCCAAATGAAAAGTACCGTACCAATTTGTGTGGTGGTTTTGTGATGTGCATAAATGAGTTCTTGGATAGGCTTAAATTCATACTGACTCGTGATTTAAGTGCAAATTTAAATTCTGATGTGACTAAAGGGGAAAGGTTTGCACATTGCTATGCAAGTCTGCCAGCTGGCCCTCACTGCCACTTTGTTCCTTTGCTTTCAAAACTAAAACATGAAGCTTAAAACAGTTGTTTTAATATTTAGCATTGTAGAAGGTCATGTTCATACGAAGGCCCTGGAGAGAAAAGCTTTTGAGCAACTGGAAGAGCCACTAAAAGTCAGTATATATAGGACACATCAGTTGCATTACTTTTATGTCTCACCTCTCCTGACAATGAAGTGAGAACTATCAGGCTTGGCCAAGGACTGATAGAGAACAACTGGTACTGAAAATGAAGTTAAACATTAGATTTTAGGCTGAATATATCAGTGTTCTTTGATAAAACAAAGGTATGAACAAGACTATAGAGGTCTTTTCTAGCTTTAAAATACTGAAGTGATTTTAAGGTGGAAAATTCAGCTCCACATGCCAAACACCTGGTACTTAGTGCAGTTCCAGGGGCTTGTTACAGATAACTAGTCCAGCCTCTAGCTACTGAGTAACACATACCTTGCACTTTTTAGATTGGATACTTATGTCCTCTTACATTTTTTTTCCTTCTTTAATGTTCTGTAATCTACTCCATAAAACTGCCCTTTCTTTGGCAGTATTATCCTTCAGTTACTGTATTTATTCTAATATGGCTTTATGACCACTGAAACAAGATGGAAAATTCTTTCACTGCCCATGTGAACACCCATCATCCTGCTTACCAGGTTACCATAATGTCTCAGGTGATTATGTTGCAGAAATTCAGGGATATTAGCCCTGGTTTCCCTATAAAGCTGATTTAACACCTGTGAAGCAACCAAACAGACACATAACAGGATAAAATAGAAGTCAGCTGAGCTTTCACTCAGTACTTTTCAAGATGATTAAAGCACACAGGAATCATTATCCTGTCCAACTATTGTAAAAGATGTTAAAAGGCTTTAAAATCAGAGGCACTTGTTTTAAAGCATATTTAAATATTTACTGTATGCGTTGTGACTTCTCAACTTAGTGCTTGACTTTCAGCTCCTGTAACAGATACAGACCTCATACTCTTGGTACCTCTGCCAGAACACAGATTCTCCACTCCTATTGAAAGGAGGAGAAGTTAGAGCCAAACCACTCCTCTTGGACCCCCTTCAGTCAGCCTGTTCTACAAACTTCCTTTAACTATGAGAAACAAGAAGCAATTAACTATTCCCCACTATCGGGGGGTTTTATTTATTAATTCATTTTGGAATTAGTGTCTTATTTTCTCTCTCTCAACAGACCAGGAATAGGTTAAATTTCTTTCACTAAGTTTCTTCCACAACTTTCACTGACGTTAATGTAGGTACTTTCCTGGTACTAAATTAGCATGACAAGCTACCTTGTTATGGGCATGTTAACAGAAATGTCTATATGCTTGCTTAGTAACAAAAACCTGCCCTTACTGTTATTCTAATAATCAGAAATTCCATCTTTTCCTAGCCAGCTGCCAAATTTCTTCTTTCCTGAAAGTAAATAATGTCCATTCTACACTTATATATTATACTTCTAGATCCAAGCCAAAGTTCACGTCATGAAGACCTGTGATTTAAATGCATCATATGAGACAGAGGACAGCAACAAATCAAACAGAGCAGGATAATGTGTTTGAACAGGATAATGTAACAAGCAGTTGTGTAAGAAAGATTTGGAAAAGGACTAGGAAACACACTGTTGCTAGAACAAGATCCTCTGCTGCCTTCAGCTTCAAGGTCTATTTCTGATTTGTTCCACTATGTAAAGAAACACTGGAAAAAAAGCAATGTTATTAAAACACAGATGTGTGGAAAGAGCTTAATTCCTTCTAAATATGTCAACATAGCCTGAGCTATGCCATCTTTCTCACAGCCATCCAGGCAGCTGTCTGCACAACATCCACACAGAAATAACTCCTGCCCTAGCTATGGAGGAGAAGCATTACAATTTTACTTAGCTGAAGATAACCTGCATTTATCCAGAAACTTGATAAATGTAACTGATTGCTTGAAAATGTAAAAACCACAAATTTGGCAAAGATTTATTTTCCCCTACCAGTTCCACTGGTAAGAGCTCCAGGAAGAAATCCTTCTCACTTGAACATAAATATGTAGCAGGCTTCTAAGAAAACAATCCTGTGAGCACAATTGTTCCAGCTGACAGAGAGTGGCTGGTGATAGATAACAGGAATATTAGTGAACAAGGAGCAGAGTTATTTCTGCACTCACTCAGCACATCCAGAACACAGTCACTTTGTCTCTGCAGAGTTTCACTGTGCCACACAAGCTGCTCAGGAAGAAGACTATGGTGTTAAATAGCTTTCCCCCTTAAGTGCACAACATGGTAGTTATTTGCAAGGCCATTTAATTTGCAAGATATTGCAACACCTTCTTTGGACATTGAAATGCTAAACACGACCAATTTACTTTTGGAAAATATCATTGATATTTCTGGCACCAGAGAATAACTGGTTTATACCTGTGCACACAAGCAGATTGTTCAGTTCATAGGCAGTGGGTGCTACCATACCTAGTTCTGAATGACAGCTGGGGACAGAAGAACCAAGATGTGTGTCCTGTTTTGGGTCAGGAGTGCTGTGTCAGCTCAGCCAGGCACAAATGGTCCAACTCACACTCCCATATGGCTCCCCACTGGCAGCCTGTCCTACCAGTGCTACCAAGCACATTCAGCCTCAGCCTCACTCCACAGGGCACTCAGGGGTGGCATCAGGCCTTTGTAACCTCTGTGACAACCTCAAGGCTCTACTACTAGGACTGTCTTTTGTTGGAGTGATTAATGCCCAAGAAGCAGGTTTGTGATACTGATGTAGTCATGTTCATATCACAAGTGTTTCTCCTTCTCAGCATCACCCCAGGCTTCAGGCATTCTCCAGCAGGTGACAACAGCAGCAAAGCCACACATTCAGCAGTGGGCAGCACTCCTCTGGGGCTGTCCCCAGCAGAACCTGGACATATCTGCAAACACTTCCTGCTAAACTGTGGAAAAGTCCCTCAAAAAAACAGTAAAAACCACTGGAAGACAATGAATATTCTAGCAGCTAACTCTGGTTCACTGCCAGCTAAATGAGTTGTTGGGTATCTCTCCTTTCTTCTTCCCAGCATCTCTAAATGCAAAGAGAAAAAAATAAGGTCATCAGCAGGAGTTAAGGACTGCTCTGAATTAAAAATCCTGCCCAGCATTTAAGAGCAGAAACTTAAGTTACCAGCTGAGCACATGAAATGTAATGAAATACAGAGAAACACGAGCCTTTGTGAAATACAACACAAGTAAGAAGAAGTACTTCAATTTAGTCTGGTACTTTCCTATTTCTCAAATAGTTGGTGAGTCAAAAAAGCCAACAAATCAAGCCAGAGAATGACCTAAAACCCCAAAATAATTGGAGTTACTAAAAATTGCTGATAGGAAAAAATCCTAAATGCTTTAAAAGGCTAGAGCTGTTTTTAACAGCCATTGTAAAATATATATCTGCCTCCAGTGCTCAGGTATCAAATGCTGCATCTCCCTTTTCTTTTTTTCTAACATACCACACACTTTTTTCCCCACCATTCACAATTATAACTACAAGAATACCATGTGTGACATACTCAGTCTCCCCTAAGCACAGAGCTCCTACTCCAAAACAAAGCAAAAATCTGATTTATCAAATACAGAACACAACAGTATTTCAGATGTCAAATCTCCTCATGCTAAAATATGTATATCTTTGACAAACTAATTGTTTTTCTGTGGCACTGTGACCTAGAGAAAGTCTGAACCTGCTCTGCAGCCCTGATCAAGGGGCTGACAGCAGGAAGAGTGATGGATGGCAAAGGCAGCCACTTGCTCTGGCTGAGCAGGCTCCACTGTACCGCCCATCCATCACTCTGACAGCTAAAGAAATTCTGCTCCAATTTATCTACAGGGCACTAAGCAGGCAGAAGGCAGAGTATATATCCCACCAGCTGAAAGGGTAGATAACCAGAGAGGAACGTTAGGCCATTTAGTTTCCAGAAGTAAATTGGTCAATCCCATTTGGCTCTGCTGGCTAGGCAAGTGAGATTATGCCAGGAAGGAACACCATAGAATTACAACTGTGAAAATGGTAATGATGTAACAAAAATTAAAAATAAAGTTGCTGGAAAGAAGTTTTCGCCTCCTTGCTTTTATTTAGAGAGAAAAGCACAAAGAAATAAGAAAAAATAAAATAATTATGTGGATCCTGGGCACTGTGTGTGCTGTAAAGAGGAGAAAGATGAAAGGTCATAACATAATTGAGTCCTTGAATGCCAACAACTGGAGTTCTAAATCAGGACTTGACTGACACACAGGTTTAACTATCTCTGTCTGTTTTTCAAGCGACAAAAAAAGTAATATTCTGCATTATTTTGCAGTGAGTGATGACAATATTCTCTTCTGCACATGCACTCCTTCCCAAGCTGACACAATGTGTGCTTGTATTGTACCTATCACATTGCTTGTGTTAATGCAATTCACCAGAATAAACTTCATCTTATATAACAGTAATACACCCTAATGTTCCATATATAAGGAGTGAATAAAGCTGACACTTCTGTTTTATACTTAGAGGTGAAATCGATTTGGTTGTGCCAGGCAAAAGGATGCACTTTTAAATTAAGTTGTAGTCAAGACGGAGTTAGGCAGAAAAAATTTAGAACCCTCAAAGACATCTTTTTTTAATCACTCCTGCCTTTCACTTTTTCTCTTTGAAAAGCAGCAGGCTTCAACTTGACTATACCAAAATACTCCACTGGGTATTTATCTTGAGAACTTCCTGCAGGTGATACAGTGATTTTCTGCAAATTTGAAGATTAGAGAATTTAATACTCATATTGAGTAAACAACTGCCTGTCAGACTTTCAAATGTTTTCCTGCAATAAGGGGGAGAACCATAATTGCCTGAACTGCTTTTTTTGATTTGTAAACAAACACCCTGCTTTAATCAATTGACACACTAATTAGTAAATTGGTGGTCTGAACATCTCTCACTTTATTAAAATAAACTCCTGTAATTTCTGATACCATGCTCATGTACTCTAAGTAAATGTTGTAAGGGTTTTCTCAGAAATATCTGACAATTTTAGCATTATACAAGAATTGACTCATTGACTTTTGAGTTAACTGCTCTTGAAATAAGCATTCTGTAGTTCCTAAGCACTGGCTTTCAATTCAGTGAGAAATACATCTAAAAACCTCCAAATAAATCTAGGTTGCTCACACATTCTGTTGTTTATTTCTCTTATCATGTAACTTGCAAACTTTTAAGTGTGTTCTGTCGATGATGCAAGAACACAGACCCTGGTAACTCATCTCAAAGACATCTCTCACATTCAAAACAGCCAAATTCACATTGGCTCTGGGAGCACAGAGAGACCAGTTCAGCATTACAGTGGCTCTAACAATATGCACATCTGAAACCAAGATGTTAAGTTTTACATTTGAGTACTCAAATAGCTGCTGTGGGCAATTCAAGTATATGGCTGCAAGAACCTTTTAACCCTTCTGGCTGGCAAATTGCTAAATCCAGGGAGTCACAGGTTACTTTTTGGGGAAACTAATTCCAAAATTTAACAATAAATGAACACAATTGGATTTACCAAAAAATTTTTGGGCCCTCTTTAGAAGGACGATTACCATTTCAACCCTAATTCTACTCCAATCTTAATTTTGTAATTTCCTCTGAAAAAGAACATAGTAAATCAGAATGTTATGAAGGCAACCTTACAAAATTTCCTTTGGCCTGTCTGGGTCAAACTCCATTTAATTAAATTATTTGATTTCCATTCCAAAGTTCAGTGTTCTTATTCGAAGTAATCCTTGCTATTATATTAATAGCACCAAAGAAGCCATGCCATGCAAAAAGCATTGGGTTAGGGAGAGGTTTTGACCATGAAGAAGTATAATCAAAGAAGTGCAGCAGCATTCAGGAGACAACTTAAAGAATAGATGTCTCTTTAATAGTGCTTAAACTATCTACTCCAGATCACAATGGTGGTGTTGTTCTTGCTTGGCTGACCATATGGAAATTAAGCTTTTCCCCTGTTCTTCACTGCTGTTTCCCTAATGTTGGCTTCTGAGCCATTTAATTACACTCTGTCATAAAACTGGGTGCTCAGCCTGACAGGAACAAGGATCACCTAAGTGCTATTGTGATGCCCAGAGCACTTGTATAGGCAATGGAGGTGAAAACCTTTACACTTCAGAAAGAGAAGAAAATGCATTTCAGCAGTGGCAGCACAATGCCCCTCCTAAGCCTAAACAATTGCAAATATACAGGCTCTGGACGCTGCCATACTCACAATAAGGCCATTCATGGAGACTTTGCTGAGGCAAGTTAGGGCAGAAGGGTCAGAGGGCTCTGAACTTTGATCTATCGCTTCAAATTTGGCAGGCCTTAAAAAAACCTCCTGCTTCAGTAAGTTTCTTGATTAACCTAATAAGAATTACACAAGAAGTGCTGTGATCTTAGCACTGCATCGGATTAGCTGCCTAGACGGTGTTCTGTGAAGCCTAAAAATCTCATCAAGGAGCATAATGAGAAATAGACGATGGAAGTGTCGAGAAAAAGGTCTCGAGTTTGTGTTTTAATTGTGCAGGCAAGGAAATGAAATGAAAGTTACACGAGAGCTGCATTTTCTGAAGAAACAGAGTATTTGTCTGTAGAAACATTATCTTTTAAACTCTGAGGGAAAAAACCTTAGAAAACTGAAAGATGGGAAGCATATTCAAGATGAACCTTCGGTAATTCAGCAACAATTTTTCCTTTTGCCACCTTCCCCATAGAATAGGATCTAATACTGACATTCATATTTATGATAAATTCTAAAAATTAGTACAATAAAAAAATGTCACCATAAGCAGCACTAAAGAATATCCACAGCTACCTTATCAAAACCATGTCAAGGAAGAAAGAAATTTGAATTGTTACAAAGAAGAAGGATTAGCAATTAATTCCTGAATTAGCCCATTAGTATAGTAAGAATTTTTTTCCATTTAATGAACTACCACTACATTTGCCCAATTTTATTACATTACAATATAATTTAATTTATAAAATTAATCAAATATAATTCATCTTTGAATTATCAGGATTATTCCTTTTCCATGGATGTATTTTGAAAGGCTTCACTGTTAACATAAAATGCAAATCTGAGTAGCCACAAGAAGCCTACTCTTCAGAAATATTAAGAATTTCTTGAAAGGCCTAGGTAAAATATATCCATGCTTCAGCATTTTTAGCTCATCCTTACAAGGCATCTGCAGACTGGAAGGTCACTAAGTGACCATGTTTTGGTGTCCTGGTGTGTAGTGGCTCAAACAGTTAAAAAAGACAGGATTAGAAGCTGACTCATGCAGGACAGTTCTCTGCTCAGCTCTGGATCAAGTGCCAGCAAAGGCAATTGGGTCTGTGCCTTCAAAAGGAATGGAAGCAAGAAGCCTCCAGGTACATGATTAATGAAATGGAAGAAAAAAGAGAAAACCCCACACCACCAAATCAGTGAGGTTTTTTAAAGACCTCTGTTCCTTTTTATAAGGTGTCAGTCTCCCCTTTAAAGCAAGTGCTTGGATAGCACTTGGGATCAGGCTCCCAAGTTTCCACACTCGCTAAAGACTGCGTTTTAAAAATCCAGAAGTGACTACACCTTTGAGCATTGCACAAGTCCACGGACAGGATTTGCTCAGGACACAAAGCACTCCCCCCAAAGCCACGAAGCACCACAAGCGGCTGTGGAGCTTCACTAGGGAGCTGCATTAATACTTAGCCACAAGTTTGGGTATATCTTTAGCATCTTGCACTGTATGCTCACACATCAACAGCAAAACGTTCCCCAGGAAACATTCCAAAATTGTCTCTTTGAAAAGTAAAGTTCACTTGTGGGTCAATGGGGTAATTATGGCAGAATGAGCCTGCCAAGCTCCAACAACAGTTTCACATTTCAACAATGCTCCTTCCCATAATCCCAAGTGAGTGATTTCTTCTGTTCCATGTGCTTCTCCTCTTATGAAAATAATAACAATAAAAGAAAGCTAATCAGTGCTATCAATTAGGAGTAATCTCACAGAACAGAATTATACTCTGAATTGGAAAACATTTTAAGCTACATTTTAGTCACTAACATTCTTATTTGTTTTGCTATTCTGTCTCAATCTGTCTGTTCCTATCTGCATTTTCTGTGGAAGAATTTGAAAGATCCTGACATGTATCTTCTCTGTATATCAATGATCCCAGAGAACCAGGAGGGAAACTCCTCCAAGAAGCTTCTAAGATACAGTGAAATAAAACCTGGTGCCAAGTCAAAAGCAGCATGTTGAGTGGAGTTGCTAAACTTGCTGGGAAGCTGTTTACATATACAAGCCACAGTAATTGCAAGATAATAAATTTATTTATCTTCAATTAAGCAAACCTCATGGAATAAGCTTGCATGTAATTTGTGCTGTCTTGCACACATTTTTTTTAATCACTGTTACAAAAGCTTTTTTCCAACCGGGCCTGTTAACAGCAGAATTAAAATGTAACATGAAAAAAACATCCTTTATGGCCAATAGGAAAGAAAGCACCAGGAGGAAAAAAAGTGCTAATGATTAAAAAAGCAAGCAGCACTTTGAAAAGATGTAAGATATGTGTGTAGCTTAATGGGTGAAGCAGTGATGCCATCCATCTGCTTTTGCTGTGCATCAAAATAAAGTTATGAGCAGATACAGACACAAAGGCTGAGTGGTGACCCTGCCTGAACATCCCCTTTAGTCGCTTGAGACAAAGAGTAGAGTCAGGGTAAACTTTTGGAGTGTGGTAATAAACAAGAAGTACCCTCACAGAAATGAAAATTTACTGACATGGTAGTGGAAAACCCACATGAGGGCTTGGTTCAGCACTGATCCCAGCAGTGAGTAGAACAATCTCCAGCAGCTGCACCTGGCCACACCAGCAAAGCCCTGGATGTGCTTGATCCTGCTCCTGCCTGGGTGTTTGCCAGCAAATTCTGTGCTGCCAGCCCTGGCCTCCTTGAGCCCAGATTACAGGACCACCTGTGCTGGCAGCAAACAGCCCAGAGTTTGGTGTTTGACCATAACTCATGGTCAAAGGCCCAGATGTATATTTGCTTTCTGGTTTGTTAGGTAAGGAATTGAGTTGACTAGCAAGTCTGGGCAATTCTAAACAATTAGCTACACAAATCATGTTTAAAATTCCCTTTGATGTTATAGCTGAGCTGCCACAAGCAGAGAACAATAGGTCAGAGAGGTGAACTGGAGGTATAGAACAATAGAGAAACAGTTCCAATAAATTTTCTGTACCCCCACATCATACCTGCAAGTCTCCATAAACTTGTGCACCAGAAAGAAAGTTACCGAAGCAGAAATATGCATCCAAAAAAGTGTGTCTTGCAAAACAAATATGCTGCAAGTAATATAACAATCATATATACTTTGAAATCCAAAGCCTCCTTCTAGAAGAGATTTGTCTATATAGATACTAGCACGTACCTAAAAATGTTTGCTTGAACTCTCTATGAAGCAGCACTTAAAAATATTCAGAAAGCTTTAATGTTATTTACCTGGAGAACCATCTAAATCTAAAATGCCTCCAGGAGAAACTACTGTGAAGATCTTTAACAAGAAAAGCAGACAAGTGTCTTTTTCTTTCATGCAGGTATGAAAAAAACCCTTCAATTTAGAAATATATGAAGCCTATATTCACTTAATTTGTTTTCATTATGACAGTACATCCATATTTCTAACTACTGTACTGTTGACTAGACTGCTTTTGTTTCTTCCTGAACTAAATACTTTAGCCCAATCACACAGTGCCTTCACAGAACTGACACCCTGCCAAGCAGTGGAGTACAGCGTCTCCTAAAGCAAGATTAATCTCCAAATAAGTGAGGATAAGGAACAACTGTGTCTAGAGCATGTCAGCATCCTTAGGAGAACAGTTCAAACACAGTTGATACATTAGGTTAAACTGCCTTGGCCGTGGTCTGTGCCATAAGCCCAAGGCAGATGCATCAGTCATGGAAACTATTACATTGTGCCTATTTACCCAGAAACACTCCAATTTTAAACCTAATGGTCTAATAGTATGGCAGGAGCTGTGCCTTGTAAACAGGCAGGAAATTTGACTCTGAGGAAAAACAAAAAAAACCCCACTATTTCAACAATATTTGCTTGCCTTTCTTCTATTATTTAAAGGCAGGGATTTTGCAAAGTTTAAATAGTCATCTAACTTGTGAGAACTAAACAATGTAACAAAACTGTTTGATTTATTGCATTAATACTGAGCTTTGCACAGGCTCCATAGGAGTGTTGCTAAATAAAAAAGTGAGAAATGTACTTCTCAGGTAGGAAAATATGCATTTATCTACAGCTTAGCCTATTTGAAAATAGTACTCTATTGGAAAAATTATTTCTGTCATTTGCAGAAAATGCATATTTCGATTTTCAGCCACATCAATATCCTATTCTATTTATGATTACTCTTATTGTTTGTTTTACTCTCAACCCAATGATCCCAGTCATGAGCCAAGAAATGCATGAATCCAAAACAAAGAGTACAGCTGCTAAAAGCTCACATTTAGGCTAGGAGCAGTAGGCAATAAATTGTACAGGCAGACACGCAACAAAGACATATCAGCAGCAAAATCAGTGCCTGCTTTCTGTCGGTATCTGGGATAGCTCCCACTGAAAATTTAAAAGAAAATTTTGAAAATAAAATTAATGCCCATATGCATATTTTCTGTTGATACTAAAGATTTATATATGCAAATAAAAGCACATTTATTACTATGATCACATATTTATAATCGCTATTGTGAAATTGTTTAAGAAAAGGCAGAGAAAACACACAAATTTAAGGGCAAGAGCATTCTCAAAGCAGCTTCTTCTGCTGGATTTATATGAAGGGATCCAAAGGGGCTTATATTTACTGCTGTGCTGGTCAGGGAAGCTTGGCAACAGCAGAATTCAAAAAGGGGGTACAACACAAATGTTTTAGATTAGTTTTACTCACTGTTAAGAGGTGAAATAAAACAATTCATGAATTCAAAAAGATCAAGTAGGGAAGAAGATCAATATGAAAGGAATTAGTGCCTAAGTTTTCAGATAGATGTGCCAGCATGCTGCTTGGATTTATAATTATAAAGCAATTATTACTTAGCTCAATAATAAATTATTAGCTGCCATGGAAACAACTGAAATATAAGGCAAGCTATTAAAGGCAAAGGGATGGTCTGCAGGAGACAAAGGGAGGAGGCAGCTTATCCATCGGGCAGACTGTGCTCTTCCTCCAAGTTCTTATGCTATCACACACCACTCTGAGATTGCTAAAGGAGAAATTGCAAAATGCCTGAACTCACACAGAGCCAATTGTCAGGGTTTAGCAGGGCTTTTTTTTTTTATTAAGATGATAATTTGATTATAGAGTCAGATATTTTTCTAGTGTAATCCTAGGGATATCACATATCCTTTTTTACCTAAGCAACTATTTGAAGGAGCTATTTCCAAGAGCTTGTGGGGAACAGGTAAGGCCACTGAAAAGCAGAAAAAGGAGAGTCAATGCCTTATATCAAAAAGAAGAAATTGAGGAACAAGAAAATTATAGGCTAGGCTGCTTAACTGCAGCTTCCTGGGAAAATTCTTGAACAAACAATTCATTTGTAACCACCTGGAATAAAACAAGATTATGAGCAGCCAACATGGATTTGTTCAAAGCAAATTATATCAAATCAGTCTAATTTTTTTCTGTAACAAAATAAAAGGCTCTGATTTAAACATTCAATGCTGCCTTGATGTCCTCGTATGCAAACAAGGGAAGTTTGGTCTATGTCAAACTACCATATGACAAACAAAATTTCACCTGCAGATCACTGACCTGCAAATTGCCAAAGTGGAGAGAAGTATCAAACAGGGCTGCACAAACAGCTCTAGATGGCATTGCCCTGAAAATCCACCACTGATGACTTGTTGATGGAAGAACACATGTTATTAAATGCAAGTAACGTGGTGTACAAAGTCTGCCACTGCTTTGGAAGACAGGATTATAATTCAGAATGTTTACAGGGGATTCCAAAATCAATATGAATCAATGATGGCCTTCTGTATATAAAAGAAAACCAAGACAACTGTGATACTCAAACAGTAAACAGGCTTCAAGGTACATGGATACATAAAGCAGAGGTTTTTATCCCTTCTTTTGTGTGACTGACTACAGGACAGATAGACTGGGACCAGGAAAAGAGAAAGCCTCTAGAATTATCAAGCCCAGAAAACAATGATCTATGAAAACAGGTCTAAAGATATGTCTAGAGTTAAGCTTTAGGGAAAAAGCTTTCTAAACTAAGAACAGTTAAATATGCAATGGGCTGCCCAGCGAAGTTCTATCTAGAGAAACTTTTCCTGGAGGTCTTTTAGGACAGGTTACAAAATTGTAATTAGGAATATTGTAGGCATAACTGACATCATTTTCCATCAAGGAGGCACAACAGGTAACATCTTTGGGTCTCCTATGGTCTTATTTTTCTAAGAATTTATGATATTATTTTTTCCCCATTTCTAATCTCATCTGGATGAATTGTAAGGAATTTGTCTGGGGTTTCCAGACATGAGGCAGCCTTTTCCTGGCAGAAACCTTAGACTGACTACAGACATGCATACCCTCACAGGGCACATATGCAATATATTCAATACTTCTGCCAGGGACTGTTCTATATCCAGAAATCAACAGCACATGTGCAATAATCCATCACTTTTGGGAAGCATCAGACTTTATTGAATAGGCACTGGAACAGCAGTGCAATATTCAGGGAAACTGGAGTCCCAGAAATCCTCCTATTCTTTGAAAACAAGAGGGATGAAAAAACAGGAGAAATATTCTTTGGTCACAACTCTAGGCCATCACTTTACAGAAAAAAATACTCATTCTCTCAACTCGTATTTTGTTTCTCATACGGTTTTGCTACTAGCACTCAACTGGCTGCATCTGTGCTTTCTTTACATCTTTGAAACAAAAAAGAAATTCAACAATCTCTGCCTGAGCTCCTCTGTTTACTAGTCTCCACAATAACTTCTTCAATCACACACCTGCTATTATTAGCATTCATATAGAGTACACAAGGTGATGGGGTGGTATTTTTTCCAATTTAACTTAAATAAGGGAAAGTGGTTCTTCAGCTTCAGAACTATTTCTACCAGCATAACTGTATTTGGTCTTATGCTTACAGAATCAGAGAAGCAATGATCTGCATCAGAAAAATCTGTAGAGGAATTTATACTAAATTAAAATAAAATAAGGAATGCTACTGCTACTTGCCACAGAACAGGAACTGTGCAAATAGTTATAAGAAGGAAGAAAGAATAGAGAGATGGTAAAGTCATTGAAAATTCATCCTGAGCCATCCTAGAATTGTTTAGTTGGGGGCAGATAAGCAAATCAACTTCTGACAACTGCCCCTCTGACAGCAGGCAGCAGCTGCATCACTGCCTTGCCTTGCTGAGCAAAAGCATGGGAGAAGTCAGTGACTAACTCCAGTCAATAAGCACACCCACTGGTATTATAATACAGAAAAATTGATGGAAGGAGCTCCTAAAAAAGTTCCTAATTATACTAATCCCAAAATGTACCAGCAGAAATCAGTTCTGCATTCCTGCCCATAGGAACTGAGGAGTACCGTTTGTGTACAGCCCCCTGAATGTAGCAGGGTCTCAGAAATTCTCAAGTGAAGACTAGGACCTGGTTTGATACAGTCTTACCATATTTCTAGATCTGAATGGCCCTAGGTTTATATTTTTTTAAATATGCTTCCTGTCAAGGTATCTATCCAGTGTGAACAATTCCTCAGGGAATTACAACAAACAAAGCTTCTATTGATTTGCCAAAGGTCATCATCTGTTTATAGCCAAGCTCATGTTTGTTTACATCAGGTGTTCTCTTCCTCCTTTTATATCAGCCAGCTGAGCTTGAGAACAGTAAAAAACAAACCCCAAAGACAGCTCACCTTGTCACCCTTTATCAGCAGGAGTTCTCTTTGCATGAAGTTCTGCCTGCAGAGCATCATCAGAGCAGATTTCTGTGTCTCACATCTGAGAGGGGCAGGATCACCTGCACACAGAATACAAGTTACTCCTCTAGAACAACACAAACACTTCGAAATAAGGGATCCACAGCCCTATGGTTTCTTTCCTATTCTCTTTTGGCTTTTCCCTAAAAGAAGTAGCACAGAATAGGGTACAACACAAGAAAATATGTTCACAGAAGCTAAAAAGAGAGCTGAGCTGTTTCTATTCAGCCCATCAGGGTCCTTTGGTTCAATGGGGCTTCTTTCAACATCTAAGTGCAGTGTCATCCATGGCAAGAAATATCCCAAGTGATGCCCATGGAGGGGCTGGGGATAGCTGGTACCCCCAGCCATACCCCACAAAGTGAAATACATCACAGTTAGAGCACTGTATGCTATAGGACATCTTTCAACATGGAAAAAGCATAAGGGGGATGAAGACCAAACAAGAAAGGAGATCCTTTATTTCAGAAGTTCCTCTTTTCCTGGTTATTAAATCAAATCTGACCATCTCCTAGATTTATTTTATCATCTTCTATTCAATTTTTATATAACATTCTCCATGCCCATATTACTTCCAATTTTTCATTATTGCTGCCCTATTTTTAACTTCACTCGTCCCAGAACTTGGCTCATAGATATGATGCATAAACCACAAGGCTACTCTGGCTAATCTTGTAACAAAAATGAAATTTATAATACTTTGTATAGAAAACATCAACACTTTCCACAACTGCTTCAGCACTGAAGTTTTAACAACCAAATATGTGAATAAAGCATGTATCTTATCAGGCTATTAGTTTGGTATATCACTTTGCAAAGATCATGATTCACCCCCCAGGCTTCAGTCTCTCCAAGAATGAAAGATATATACCGTTAATATAGTTCTAGAGAAGGTACATAACAGAAGTTAGATTGTAGATATAAGATAGATGAAACAAAGATTCAGTGTTGATTTGCTGGGTTAGCAGATGACCAGTCCTCATAAATCAAACAAAATCCAAGCAAGAGATAAGATATCCCAAAGGAGTTAGCCTCATCATTTCTTACTGTACTCTTTATTTCACATTTAATTCAAAAGGTTATTATTTCAACACAAGCTAACTGTGCAGGGCTCCAAGTTCAAGTCAGAAAAAAGATGCCAAATGTCCACAAACTTGCTGACACAATAAACAATAAAGAAGGTTCTGAGCACTTTACCAGATCCAAATGTTAATTGTCATATTTCAGTTCCTACAGATAATATTTGACAACTCTCTTCCTTTTACCTGAAAGCATGAGAAGGAGGTGAGACATGAAAAATGTCTCTCAAGTTACTACACCAAATAATGTTTTGTGCCTCTAGGAAAAAAGTGGTACAGCTGAATAATTCTGAAAACATTCCATCCTATCATCACAGGACAGAGCTAATACAGAAAAATAATTAGCTACCTTACACTGTCCTTCCAGAATTGCTTTATCTCAATCACTGAACCCTTCACAAGGCACCAGCAGTCTGATTTGCACTGCTGCCTGTTTTACAAGCAAATCAGCCACATCTTTTTCTAAAACTCTATTTTTTTTTTATGATCATTGAGTAATGTCTGTAACACATTCTTGATATGAAAACTGCTCAGCCTATTGAGTCAGTGTCCTCCTCCCCCAGCCCCAGCAGGAGTGACAGATCCCAGCACTGATGCCTCAGCTCAGGCTTCATTTCATTTCATTTCATTACACAGAGTAATAGGCCAATATCCACAGCTTGGGCAGGCTGAGCCAGGAAATTCAAACTGCTGCTGCTTATTAAACATCATGCCATCAAATCACGTTAGGAGCATTAAAATGTAAATAAATACAGTTGGGTCACTGGTTAGACTTCTCCTTAGCTCATCCTTAAAGTGGTTTGAGAAATCTTTTTGCAAATACCTCGGTGAAGCACCAAAGGTTCTTTAAAGATGTTTGCCTTTGAAGATCCAGCTGCAACAGGATTAAATTTACTTTAGCAGCAGTCTGTGGTTACAAAAAGATATCCTCCCAGCTGGGGGGTACTAGTATACCTAGAGTGCATCCTAGCAGCTTTCAAACCATTGGAGCCAACCAAGGCAGCCACCTTCTGCCTACGCCAAGGAGGTAAAAAAAAAAGTTAAAAAGTGAGAATACTGTTGGAGTGCTCCCAGTGTCCATCTTAGGCATAGAAAGAGCTTTGGAAATATATTTCAGTTGTGCCACCTTCAGGGAATGAAGGAATAGGTGCCCTCTCCCCAGGCCACAGAGTGTGAGGGTAAGGGGTGGGTTTTTTTCACACATTTGCATATCTTAGACATATGACCTATGCCTTAAATTTAGCCTTATTCCAAATGAAGTCACTGGTACATCACATTATTTTTAGATTATTTTTATTTTTAAAAAAAATCCATGCCCAAGGTCATGTGTAGGCAAATATCTGAGTGAATGGGAAGCCAAGGATTGATTCGTTTGATGCTAAAGGCCTGCACAAATCAAGGTGCAGAAAGCTTTTAATAAAGTACATTACTGGATGACCAGTGCTGGTATTTTTCCACTGTTGTTCTGACCTAGAAATGCCCAGCTGGACAGGCCTTCCACAGCTACACTCATGCATGTGGAAGAATTTGGTATCAAGGTGTGCTGAGCACTGGGAAATCTTCATGATTATTGAGCTACAGTAACTGCACCTTAACCAACACTAAGGGCTGTGTGAGTGAGTCCAAATATGATGTCTCATCATATTAGCATGGTGCACACTACATTTAACCTCTGCAGAGGATCAGAGTAAAACAACCAAGTATCTGGGATTAAAGAAACACACTCTGACCTTGTAACAGGCATTTCACACACTCTTTAAAGAAATCACAATATATTAATTATCATATTTAAAGAGAGGCATTGACTACAATTTCATTATGCCTCATTATACCTCTGAAATTAATGTATCTGGAAAAACCTGGGAAAATGCAGGGTTATTACTTTCATTTATTTAGTGTCTTTCTCAAATATGATAACACAGCTATATTTATTAGGTAAAGAAAATGGACTGGAAGAAAGCAGAAGGAGCTCAAACTATTGAACCATTGCCCAAAAAGTCAAGGAAAGTCTTTCACTTAGCATAATGGCTTCAGAGCAAATTCTGGAGAGAGCTCAGTGCCTCTACAATGTAAGTTCAAGGTTCATGCAGAGTGAAGTAAAATCATGGGTCCCTTTAAATTACCACAGCTCTAGCTGACCTTTACCTGACTGCCATGGGGAAGTGAACAGCTCCTTGGTTTCTATTGTAGAGGAAACCCTTCAAATAAACAAATGGGGTTCCACCAGTCAAAATGAAATAGAAAACTCTTTGTAGTGTATTAACCTGTATATTTGTTTGGACAGGCACAAGAATGTGTTGAGAAGGAGGCAGAAATGGGCAAAATCTTTGGACATGAAATATAATTCTATCAGCACCTGAATTTTTTTGACATTTGGCAATGCTTTTTTTTTTTACAACTAGAATGCATGGTATTTGAAATTCAGCTCTGGTAAGTAATCACACATGTGATTTCAGAATTTGCTTTCCATTAACATTAATGTCAATTCAAAAGCATAAATATTTGTAAAGGAAAAACAGGCACAACTACATCAAGTCACTTGAAAGGCAATCATGTGTGTATTCAAACTGCTTTTACAATCTCAACCCTATTCCTTTCAACCACCCCATTTCATGGTGGTTGTACTGTTTCTGTTGCTATGGGTATGCACACTTTAATTTTCTATCGCTGCTAGAATTTGTGTTAAGGATCCACAAACCTGAAGGTTCCGTAATGAAATTCTCATCTTGAACATGTTAGAACACGGCTGTGAAAGACAGCAAGAATAAACCAGGACAGTGGGTTTGCAGTAACAGCCAAGAGCTTTAAACAGCATGAAAGACAGAAGCTTAGAGGTTCAAAGCCAGCTGTAAAAATTCTCATCCAACTTCTTGATGCAAAATTAAGCAAGGCTACTGCAAAGGAATATGGTGCTGCCTTGGATTTCAAGTAGCCTCTGTATTTCCACAGTGCATAGCAACAGAAGTAGAAAAAAATATGTGAAGGTTTCCCCAAGTAGCAGAGTGATGAAGCCACCAGGGGAAAAAATATCTACAGGAACATGTCCCTATAAATTTTTTTTAAAAATTAAGTCAACTTAAGTAAAGCCTGGGTTTACTCTAGACACCATGATTCTTACATCTTTATAACCCTTACATCACCACTTTTCAACAAGACTTGGGGTAGTTGTCTCAGTCACAAAGGCCAACAAGGCTGAAAGTCCCTTGGCTTTGCCCTCTCTTACTTTCATCCCAAATCGCCTCCGAGTTTAGCTCTAATTTGTGACAAAAGTTTTAATATTAATCTGCAGAGACTCTTACTGTTAAGAAAGTTTCTCCACTATTATTATAACCATTTGACTTCCTAGGATGGTGTCTTGAAATGTGTCCCAGCATTTACAAAACCATAACCAGGCCAGCTCAGAAATCTAAGGGAGCTCAAAGCCTTGGACATAATCCCTTGTATATTCAATACAGTTCATGATCCTTTCATGCATGTTTATTCATTTGTTCCTAGTTTTGCAATGTTAATGAAAACCAAACCCAAGCAAGCTTTATTAGATTTTCATTGCAAATATTTGCAACTGAGATGCAGTTAATTAAAATTAAAACAAAAAAATATACCTTGCAGAGCATGTTCACCATGGAAAACTATTTATGTACACTTTTCCTTGATCTCTTTGGCAAGGTCTGTGTTAAATCAGGATTTCAGAAGATGGGACTGAAACAATTTAGGACAGAACCACAAACTGGAAACTTGCTTGAAATTTTCGTCATATTGTGGATAAAAGGGATCAACTCTGAATGAAGATTTAAGACATTTGTTTGTTTTCCCAAACCTGAATCTACTTTAGCTATATCTGAAACTTGCCTTAAAAAGTCCTTTATCAAGAATGAGCAATAGATAACACCATACTGCCACAGTGACACTGCTTATTCTCAGAGAAACAGTTCTTGCATCCCTAACAAAAACATTGGCATCTAATAATTCAACACAAAATTACTTGCTACAAAGGAATTTTTTTTTTCGTTGAAGGTGTGAATTTTTATGTCAGCATTAGTGAGAACAGAAACTGGTCAAGTAACCCTCTGACTGCACATGAAGGAAAATAAATCGAGCACAAGAAAGCTTAATTTAGTAGGATTGCATATTCATGTTTATTATTTGCTCCCCCCTTTTATCTTATAAAATAAAGCTGTGTACACCTGTATATGACTTCTTATTGTTATTGATGAATGTCACGACAATAAAAGACTCCATAAGATCTAAGGCTGGTTCATATTTTGTTAAGGGCAGCTACACTGGGAGAAGAAGTTAAAGGGATACATTATTTTATGTCCTCCAAGGGTGCATTGGAACTAAGTGCCCCTACAGAAAACATTGCTGCCACTTCACACACGACATGTCAAGTGCTCCAGCACAGCTTCCCCCCAACCAAAATGCCCTTGCAGGCTCTTGTTCTAGAGGCAAGGTGCTGAGTAGGGCAGACACCTGCAGTGGGGTGCTGGGGAAAAACCACAGCTCTGAGGGACACAGGAAAACCAGAATTTACCTGTTTGCACAGCTTTTGAGGGCTATTGTTTAAACATAAAAATAGTGACTTGGGACAGAAGGAGGCACACTTAGACACATCTTGGAGAGCAGCTGCTGCCACCCCTCCCCTCTGTTGCCCCTCAGTGGGACATGTGGCCAGTAGGGACACGGAGGTGCCACCAGCTGCCTGCCCAGCAGACCTGGCAGCAGCATCAGTGGACATGACATCCAAAATTGCTGCCAAAGATCTATTTTAAAAGCCTTTTAGCTTCCTTTGTGCATTCAGGGAATCTATACAAGCCAGGAATAATTTGGTCCAAAACCAAATTTATCTTCCCTGTTATTTTGGGGAAAACATCCTAACTACTATCAATTGTGTGTAGCCTTGATGTGGAAGATGCTCCACTCTCAAATCTCTCAAATTTATTCTTATTTACCTTCTTTTCCTCACATTGGGTCCATAAGACCTGATGTATTTATATTAACACCTTTTCTTGCAGCTAGAGACCTCTCTGGAAATTTTGTCTCTATCATTCATGAAGCGCTTTTAATACAGCATGGCAAATCCTGTCCTGCTGGCTGCAGTTCATTGCTTTTTTTTTTTTCCCCCTCCTTTTTTTTTATTGTAAAGTCACTAGAAAACACTAGAAATAAATTCATGAACCCCCTAGAGTAGCAAATTTAATTGGTGTTTTTTCCCAGGCTCTGTAGGACAAGTACAAGTCATGTTTCAAGCTGAAACAAAAGGACTGATTTAAAGCCCTTTTTCCTTTGATATCAAACTGGGATCACTTCATAGGAATATGACTATTTTGAAAAGAGACTGACTCATATTTTAAACCCTTTAAAGCAAATCACAAGAATGAAACTTTATGACATCATTTTAAAGCAATTTAAGGGTACAACTAGCTAACAGAAAATACTAACATCTGTTAAAAACCTTCCAAAATTAAATTAAAACTTTAATTTACTGGATTTGGGGTTACATATTTGTACTTTCACATAGATGTAAAACGTAGTGGACTTAATTGTAACACTATAGCAACTAACATGGGCTTTACTTATGGATGATATTAGCTATTTAAAAATTAATAGCTTTATAACTTTCCAGGAAAATGGCAGGCTCTCTGGAGGAGCATAGCATAATGGCAGCTCAATTTATTTTGAAATGTTTGGTTAGGGCTGATTCTTGGAAATAGCTCAGCTGTAAGCCCATACAAATGCAATCCACCAGCACAGGATTGAGGAACGAAATCCTTTACCACACCTAGAAATGCAAAGCCTGATTCAAAACAGCTGTTTCTAAAGGTCCTATCATCTGCTCAGGAGGGTAAAACAACAAATAAAATTAGACCTTACTCTTTGAAATTATGAAAGGTACCCTTATTGCACTAGGTGGTTGTTTTTAGAAGCTTTGCTTGATTTGTTGTGGTTCTAATACACCTTACAAGTCACATCTATCCAGCAGGATTTCTGGAGGGCATCTATCTGCCTGCAGTATCTCTTCTTTAGTGTTCAGCTCCTACTTGGTTTAATAAATTTTCTCTCAGCTTCTAAAAGTCATGGTGCCATTTTAGGACATGACTGTGCTAAAGAGAGTGCAAAGTGTACCAGGTAGCTTAGCTAAAATCATTTGCCACTGTGTGATGCATCTGTTACAGATTTTCTCCTGGACTGAGATAAGGCTGGAGCTGATTCATCTACAGATGAATACCAGAAAGTTTAAATTGGAAGAGGGGATTATAAAGAAAAAAAGTCCTTAGGTCATTAAATGATGAACTGAAAATGAAATATGCCTCTCCAAGTGACTTTCAGGGTTTACAGCTCTCAAGATATCTTCCAAATAATCACCTTTCAGTGTCCCATGTTTACCACAGGAAATTGCTCCTGGCCAAAGACCTGTATGGTGACTACAGACCACTCCACTCCAGGAGTGTGCCTGGCACTGCTGGCAGCATCTGAAGGGGCACCTGAGCTGCTGCCCCTCACTTGTGCACAAGTCAGGGTGTCTGGGAGCCAACAACTTGAACAGATGTCAGGAAGAGCCATGGTCTGAGAGGAAAACCCGAAAAGCTTGGCTGTCTGCTACAGCACAGAAATCTCCCTGCTGAGATATTTGCAAACTCAGGAAAACCTGTCTGCCACCTTGTTGTGTTCAAGGCTCGTGCTCCCACATCCCACAGCTGACAGGGATGCTGCAGGGTTGAACCTCACTGTGTTTGCCAGGAGAGGGAATGGCACCCTGACGAGGATGAAGTATGTCAGTAGGACATAAAGCAGGTTTCAAAATTAGCCTGTGACCATCTTATTTTACCAACATCATCAGTGTCCCAATGCATATCTTTTATCTGGCAGAAGATACGAAGACTCAGCTATTCTTCAAGGCATTTTCAGAGGCATTTATCTTTAGCTTTTGCTTTTCCCCAAAGTCTTCAGCTCTAAAGACTGAGGGAATTGCTTAGGGTGACTCACACCCAGGCTTTACTAGAAGCATGAAACCCTGTGCTCTTACAGATACTCCTTATTTGAAACAGACTTTTCCTAGTAAGTTACTAGAAGAAAAAACCTGAATTGCAGAAAATGGAACACTTATGCTCATTGCACCTCTGGATTCCAGAATAGTGGACTTCAGTCCTAAAGACCCTCCATTCAGAGCTCTGTGTACCTACCTCACCAGATCACTAAGCTGCATCACCTCCAAGAGAATGCTGCAATTTTGTGTATATTGCACAGTTCTGTGTGTACTACCACTACTGAGATCACATTTCACTTTAAACACATGTATGCTTTCTAATAAAGATAGGTAAAGAATTTAAAATTTTGGCCTGATTCTCCTGAAGATTAGTCATAATAAAGTAAGGAATGGATTTCTTTTAATACTGCCATAAACATTCAATGACTCACTGTCCTATAGGTGCCTGGGAGGTATCAACCAGTGGGAATAGCTGTTTTTACAGTAAACCATAAAAATGCATTAAGTTACAGAAGTAACTATTAGCTAAGCTGCTGAATCATACATCTCATGCTGAAGTATTCACAATACCATGATCCCCTGAGAATTTACCTCTAAGCTGCAGATCAGATGTGAAATCACAAAATCCAACAAACTAAGCACTACGGAAATAAGTTGAAAATTGAGGTGCAATCCTGCAATTTGTACAGAATTTAATAGTTACCAGAATGAAGATTATTTTGTGTAAGTGCCACAGAATCAGCCTCTCAGCAGGAGGTGTGTTAGTTTATGAATCAGCAACAAAGCACCACCAAAGCCAGGTACAATATTTGGGACTTCACCTGAATAATAGCCGACTGAACAACAAATTTCATCATCCTTTGCTGTTATATTAATCACCAGCTTACCAAAGTGGATTCCTTACATTTATTCTGCAAGCTTCATTTAAGTCTGTCATGGACTGCTCTGCAAAATTTTTGTCACTACTACAGTAAAATGGCTCCATCACTAAGGTAAGACAAGTAGTGCCTTTGGTAAGGACTTAATCAGTGGACATAGATCAGAAGAAAAATATTTCTAAAATAAACCACAAACTTGGCTCCTACTTTGGATTTTGCCTTTTGCCATAACACATAGAGTCACAAGAGCAAGCTATCCCAGTACAGCACAATAGCTGACATTATTTTATTGTGCTTCCCCGCAGCTTGCAGAAATCCTTCATAACATATTTATCATCTGCTCTTGAATCATTGATTGACACTGGTCTCAGCTACTTTTTCTGGCAAGATTTTCAAGGGTTCATGAGCAAGAAGCTGTCTCAAAGAAGGCCACTGAGAAATTAAATTAAAGATAACTTCACTAAAAAGAATAGCACATTTCCTCATTTTCTAAAGCTACTAAATGACACAATATATGCTTTAACTAACTTGACATTTTCAAGATAATCTATTACCTGTGAGACTGCTCTTTGAGACTCAAGCCCTGGGTTGCATATTGGCTGCTAGATTCTGACAATGGAATTCAGCTGTGCAGGTATCATTGTTTCTCCACCCTTTTACAGAAACTGAAGTGTATTTTGATATTGTGCTGAAATTCATCTACGGCACTGGCTTGTGGCTAATCATTGACAGGAAAGCTGCAATGACGGAAATTCTCTGAGACAAAGAAAACCTGGGACTGAAATTTACTGTAAATAAATTTAAACTAAATGCACAGCCCTGGAATATTGTTGGTTTAAAAGTCATCAATTGCTTCTTAAACTCTCTGAAATCACCATAAAAGCTAGTGAAAAGTTTAAAAAAATCCAATCAAAAGAACCCCCCATGATAAAAGTAGCTTCTTGCTTTAGATAAGATTTCTGCTCAGTAGAGAAAAACGTCTTGAGCAAACAAGAGATGGTACATGATTCAAATTACAACTGTACACAGAAGTAATTTTAAAAAATTATTTGTCCTAGAAGAATTACTTGCACTCCAATTAACTGAAATCTAAATTATAAAGCTCAATTGTATTATGAATCCTTCATCTTTGTTACAGCCATGTCTCCATAAGTATACACTGTACTCCTAAGAGAATACTTTTAAAACACAAGAGATTTCACCCTAGCTACTTTTCCCTCAAGGAATGCTTCTAAAAAAACTCCCAGCATTGCATCTCACAACAATAAACAACTCAGAAGGTTCTTCTCTTGACAAAATTATTGATTATGACTTTCAAGAATTAAATCCTAATATATATCCCAGAAATTGAATAATTATATTTTGATGGCAGTTAAGCAGGTATTAAGACAGCAATATCTCAGAGGTATTGATAAGTCTTTTTCATAATAGCACAAAAAATGCATGCTTACAACTGTACAGGTCACAGTCTTGCTCTCAATCACCTCATTCTTACCAGAGCATTTCCCATTTTCCTGCTATTAATCATAACAGCCCTAAGGAGATCTACAGAAAAGCCAAAGTGATATTCACCCCAGCCTGGTGATGTTACCCTGGGCCTCTCCTGCATTTCAGGACTGTGGGTTGGCACCTCTGCCATGCCACCACCCCTTGCCCAGGCAGGAGGGAAGCTCCTGAAGCAAGGGACACCGTGTCCAGCAGCAGCCTGTGCTCAGCTGCTGTGAACCAAGGAACATCTGCCCACATCTGGCATCAACACCAGGTAAACCAGTCTGCCAAAGGGGGAATCACACTCCTTGGGAGTAAAGGTTTTTGACAGGTTTTTCCTTGAGTAATTTGTGTGGAGGTCTGGTCAACCTTGGAAGATCACACTGTAATAGGAGAACTAATATATGAAATTGCACAAGGGAAGACACAAGACAGCAAGCAACTGATTAGGAAGAGGACTTAGGGACTATCAAGCTTCAGTGTTTTTCTTAACCTGGATTCAATTTTATTAGAGGCGCTACTCTTCTCTCTTTTCCTTTTTCAAAGATTGATCCCTGTATTTCAGTGACTATATGACAACTCCTGCTATTTATCTATTTATTCTCATTGGTGCTATGCATAAGCACCTTTGCCAGGCTTCCTAACACACATAGATCTCCCATGCAGGGCTTTTACACAAGGGACAGGCATCTGGGGCACTAATTCACAGGTTAAGGAGGGACCATCACATTGCTATTACTGCCAAGAAATGCATCTTCCATTCAGCCCCACCAAGTGGTTTCAGAAAATCTCTTTGCTTCTTCCAGCTACATCAAATCATACAAAATCACCCCTTACCTTCTCCAAAGGGCTTTGCTTCTCTCAGATGCTCACAGCCACAACATCACTGCCTTGAGACTAGAGAAAAATTTCAGCCAGAAAAAATTCCTCCTTGAATAGGAGCAGACCCAGAAGTAGACTGAATGCAATTCTTCTTGACAGCTTGAAACTTTTACCGTCTCCTTTCTCATTGACAAGTTTTACTGTAGGAAAGACAATGGACTCCTTCAGCATCTGTGTAAAATTACTTCACTCATTTAAGCATTTATGAATGAAATTATTTAGGAAATGATACTTTGCCTCTGGGAAAGTAGGCTAGCAAACTTGAATAAATGTAATTACTTGCTTGTTAGTTATTCCTCAAGATGGATAAAGGTTTCTGAAAAGTCTTGACATGGTGTGGGAGAACAATTAGATCTACTCTTCATTTCTTCTATTACTTCCTACACAATCTTCTATTGCATTAATCCCAGGAAAACTAAGGTTTTTCTTCTAAGATTTCTTTTTTTCCTAAGAGTTCCCATCCATGTGACCATGGCAGCAAGAGTAATCTCACCAAAGCTGTCCCAGGCACCGTGGTAATTGCAATAACCAGTGCTTAAAAACCTGCACAATTTTACAGGAGCGTTAAGCAACACCAGCTCCAAGTACCCAGAGCAGAGCCCAACCTTTCTGAATCAGCTCATCCAAACTACTGACACAGAACAGAAGATATTTCAGTTTGACTTCTCCAAGGAGTGGAACACAAGCTGCAATTATTAATTACAAGAATACAAAACCTTAGCTGGAAAGCTCTTTAATTGTCCTTTTTTTATAAAAACAATTTTATCTCGGCAAGCAGTTTATAAACATTCTCTTATCTACTACTGGGGTTGTTAGACTAATTTTTTTCTTAAAACAGTTAAGCTCCTTAGATAGATGAATTTAAATCTACAGTTTAAAAAATAACCTGAAGCAACCTGCTTTCTGCTCAAACTAGCATTTTCCTTTGAAAATGATCTTTTCAACTTTTGTTTCAGAGAAAAGATATAAAGCAAAATAAAAATCCTAACAGGATTTTTAAATAATTCATTATTTTTTGTTTAGTTAATATGAAATCCAGGCAAATCCTTCTCATATTGAGCTACTCCATAACAGTTCACTGAAAACACTTCTGGAAAAAATTCTGGTTTTATTTAAAAATTGTGCACTAAAGCATTTGGAATTGAGCAAATCCTAGCTTAATGCAGAAAGCACTGGAGCAGACATTTAAATTTCTTTACATGATCCCAATAAGTGAATTGTAAAAATAAAGCAAATCTTATGTGTGTTTGCAATATTGTAACTTTGGGGCCCTGACCACCCAAACGTGTCTGCAAACTAGAATGACCACACAGTAAGCAACAGTACAGAAAAGACCAAAAAAGCCAGGTCTAATCCCCAGACATGAACTATTTTCAGCCTTCATTTCACACTGTTAAAAATTATATTTGTATTCACAACCCAAGTTTTTTATTAATGTACTGTTTTGAAACACACATGACTGGATTTGAGAGAACACAATGCAGAGGAAAGCATAAATGAAGCAGTGAAAGCTGTATGGGTACTCTGGAAGCCTAGTACTGCTTGCAGGAAACCAAATTAATATGTCAAATATCAATATCACTTCAGCACATCCTCTTCTCCCTCTGAGACACAGAGGAGCACACAGAGCCCACAGCACAGTGACTCATCAGTTACACATGGCCTGGCCACTTTGGAGCCAAACTCAGGGCACTTTCTTTCCTTGTACTCTTCACAGAAAAAAAGAGAAAACTGGAAAGTAAAACAGGAAACTGCTTTCGAACAAACAAATTTGATGGATTTAATGCCCCTTGTTACATTTAAACACATTGGTCAACAGACACCGTACCCACAAACATGTTTTTCAAAATCAAAGAGAAGGAATTCAGGAGGTGGCACTGGCATCACCACATCTGTTGACAAACTTAAAGCAACAGTGAATGCTTCTTTATTTCTCCTGTTCATTCCTTGCCAGGAAATTTTTCTTGCATTTGAAAACAAAAGAAAAAGAAAATGAAGTACACACCACCTATTAAAAGCAATTCTGCCAGTCTTTAGCAAAAGGTAACACTCTCTTCTTCATGTGTATACTCTTTGTAAATGATTACATATGCAAGAAATTCTTGTGGCTGGTTATGTTTAAGTTGCTTGGCCCAACAATAACGTTGTATTTTTAATAAGAAAAAATAAACTCTATAGATACAAAAGGACCAAATCCAAGACCCAGATTTATAAAGCCCACAGAGCAAATAGGAAGGTGTGATATAGAAACCAAGAACCACCAGTAACAAAAATCTTCAGGGAGTGCAAAGCCACAGCACACAGGATCTACCACCTCACTCTTTACTTGAGAACCTTTTCCCCTCCAGCACAAAGAAATTCAGAACAATAGAAAGATGATCAAAACAGAAACAGCTTTTCACCTTCAGCTATACCTATGAAGTGCTCCAAGACCAAATGATCAAGGATTTTACTCACTGTGCAAGTTTAATATTTCCCAATAGACACTGAATAGCTGTAGAGTATACTGGAGCCCTGATTTAATTGGATCTAATTCAGTGTTGTTTGACAACTCAGACCAGCCTGCTGATGATATATACCACTGTTTTAATAAGTGAAAGATAACAGAATTATTGGGAAAACACACTAAATAAGGAGGTGGCTCCCTTAGAAGTGCAGAATTCAGCTGGTGGCTTTCAAAAGCATCTAATTTGTAACTGCTGGCTGCATTTTGTCACTGAAAGTGATTGCTCTGAAGATGGACGAGAAAAACAAGAGCTTCTGTTATCTGGTTCACATAATTACTTTTAATGTCTGCAGTTACCACAAATATGTTGATTGTTGGCCAAGCTCTGAGAGAAGGTGAGCACAAGAAAGTGGGTTAATTTATTACCTTCACCTTGGATTTCCTTCTTGTGCACTGGAAAAGCATGACAATATTGCTATCTTGCTTCTTGTTTAGCATAAATCCACTTAAAAACATGTTATAAATAGGAAGTTATTGTTTATATATTGAGTAATGATATAAAGACCGAAATTAAATAAATCAGAGAAAAATGGAGAAACAATGTGGTTTGGTTACATATTAGAGAAATGCTGTATTTCCAGGCATAGGGTTTCCAGGATTATGTTTTGGAAGGGCTATTACTGTAGCTTGATGGAGTTCAAAAATGCCTATTTCCCAGCTGGCATCTCAAAAGGTTCACAGTTACTCTGTCTTACAGCAAACCAAACTTAGGAATATTTGTCCTCCTGCAGATGCCCTAAAATGACCTAAATCTTTTATTTGGCCTTGAAACACAATAAAGCATAGAAGACGGTTTCCAGAAAGCGCTCTTTTGACTTTCTAGGGTCTAAAACCTCTTCTTAATCCTACCTCTTCCATGCAGGAAGCAGAGCAACCTTCTGGCTACAGCAACAATTACTCCTCTTTACCAAACACCATCAGCATGCCTGGTGCTTAAAGACACCACGGCAATAATTCAGCACATAGGAAAACAAATGTATCAAGGTCCAGCCCGTAAAATGTTGCTTGAAAGACAGACTGGCACAGCCTAATCAGGTGTTGGCCCTGTTTAGGGGCCTGGTGGACAGAGTTTCCTGGGAGGCAGACCCAAAGGGCAAAGGATTCCAGAAAGGATTCCAGAAAGACTGGATATTATTCAAAAAGGGAGTCTTGAAAGGCGCAGTAGCAGGACATCCCCATGGTCTGGAGGAGGAGCCAGCAGGAAAGACTTTACCAGGTGGCTAAACATGGAACTCCAGAAAAAAAGGACTCTGTGACTTTTGGAAGAACAAGAAGGCAACTTAGGAAGACTAAAATGACGTAGTAAAGTTATGTAAAGGAAAAATTAGACTGGCCAAAGCCCAAGTAGAACCTTACTCTGGATAATACCATAAAAAATAAAAAATATTTCTATAAATACATTATCAATAAAAGGAAAGGTAAGGAGAAATTCCATCCTTTATTGAACGTGGAAGGAAACTGACAGAGGATGAGGAAAAGGCTGAGGTATTTAATGCCTTCTTTGCCTCAGTCTTTTAGGGTAAGATGAGCTGTTCTGCAGGTACCCAGCCTCCTGAATTGGATGACAGGCATGAGGAGCTGTAAGAAGCCCCCACAATCCAAGCAGAAATATGCAGTGACCTTCTACACCATTTAAACATGCACAAGTCTATGGGGCCCAGTAGGAACCACCCAAGGGGACTGAGAGAGTTAATAGTTGGGCTTGATCTTAAAGGGCTTCTCCAACCTAAATGATTATATGATTCTAGGGTTGATGCCACAATATTACTCATTCTTTACTGAAGACTACAATACAGGCTACAAAGCACAAAGAGTCTTCTTGTTTCTGCTTTTTTTGTTGTTTCTATTTTTCATCTTAAACAAACTTGTCTTTCTTCTAAATCTTCAAGCAATGCAGTGAGTTTTTCCGGCTTTGGTTTAACTTTAGAGTGGATATGTCAGCCAAAAACCACCAGCAGCTGTGGGTATTGATTTCTTCAAAACCCTTCCTGGTCTGACCAAACTCCAGGACACAGGGGGAAAAGAAAGAAGGCCCTCTCACATTAAGCTGTAGCATTGCATGTTCAGCACACACCACTAACCTCACCAAAATGCTGAACATCCTTCAAAAGCTTCAGAAGACTGCAAAGGTCTTTAGCAAAGGTCTGCTACTCCCCTTCCCAAGGTGCCAGGGAGTTCATACAAGCCAGCAGCTGTGCAACCTCATTCACACTGGATTCTGCTCTCTTTTGGAATAAAAATCTCCTTTAACATTTTAATGAACTGTGTATCTTCCCCGAAGTTAGTTACTGGAGGAAAAGTGTTTCTCCACACCTCTCAGTGGGTGTTGACCTCAGCTGAACCTTCCATGACTCACTGTGGTCCAGAGAGTCAACCAGAGACAGCACAAGTGATTTACTATTCCTGTGCCTCAAGCCCTGCCCTCAAGTAGGGCACCACTTTAGAGAGTGGAGGTCGTATTGCTGACCCTGCTAAGCAAAGGGTGGCTCAGCAGCTGCACTGGTTTTTAAGTTATATTTTATACCCAGAGTTACAAACAACTGGTACAAGTACAGCAGCTATGATGCACCACCAAGTCAGCAAAGTTCTCTGCTCAGAACCAATCAAGTTTTACCTATCAACTACTTGGAGTGAGCTGCTGGTAAGCTGTTTCCAAAATGAGCTTTGTCCAAACTGTCCCTGGTGGTCCAACGTGTTCCAGCCCTGTCAACCATCAGTGCTCCACCAGTCTTGTAAACCATACTCTGAAAAACTAAAAGCTCCCAATTTATTTACTTTATCATTTATTTCATAGCTTCAGCAAGGTCTGGAATGTTCAGCTTTACTGGTAACCACAACTTCAACTTTTCTTAGCAACACAACTCATTAGAATGAATAATAAAGCCTAGTATATACTGCTTCCCTCTAGTACAGTATTTCTCCTGGCTTTCAAGATTCTTACAGCTCTGATCCTGTTAACATACTAGAACTAAATATAAGTTACAGACAGGGATCACGATTCAAACTGGGTATGGAATACTCATGCAAACTTTATTGATGGGTGTTGTCCACCATGACATGAGTTATGTACTCACACTGTCCAAAACTTCCTGTGGCTGGGCATGCAACGTTGAACTTGAATTATTTACAGTTCTCGGAAGCTTCATCCTCCCCAATCCTATGAGCAAGAAGAGCAGATCCTCTACAAATAGCACTTCCCAAAACAAATGCCCCATTTCAGGGAGTTGTTTCTGTTCCATTTATGGCCCATCAGTATTATGAGAGAGTGAAAAAAAAAGCCAAACCCAAACAAATCTTTAGCATATCTGGAAAATAGACCCATTATACTGCAGAATTTTAACATTGACCCAGGAAAGAGAAAACCAAGCAAAACAAGAGGCTAAAAGTAAAGATCCAAGACTCTGAATGTAGTGCGAGGTCAAAGCTATTTTCTTTGCGCCCAATTTGCGGCAATCCACTGCAGCCATAAAATTGACGTAAAACAGACATATATGGAGAGCATTGAAAAATGCCAACATTGTGAAAAAAAATGCCCAGCAGTAACTTCTGAGCTGGAAAGACAGTCATTTAAAACATCTTACACAAGATGGAATGTACACCAAATAAGGAGACCACCCTGCAGTTATGGAGATTTGCTGGGTTACCACATTAATCAAATGTTTTAAGTAGTGCCCTTATGCCATTAAACTTAAAGTGGTGTCAGTGTTCCCATCTATGCTTTAATTTCCACATTCTGTAACTACTATTAAAACAAAATACTTCAGATTAGACCTAGCCTAGAAAGTTTTTTTTTTTGTCTATTTGTTGCTGGTTTGGGTTTCTTTAAAATGGTCTTTTATGTTGCCCTGGCTGCATATTACACCAGCACAGTGTAAAATAATTTATTTCAACTGAGTTTCTATGTTGCTTTTAAAATTCAGGGACGTTTGAGTTTTAATTTGAACATTAGAGTCATCTCCCGTTTTTCTATTGAAAAAGGGTAAATAGCCATTAGCATGCAATGCCATATGATTGTAGCCTTTTAAAATATCATGCAGTCTGATCCTTGCCAACAGCAAGCTCTTGTAATAATTTTTAAGCCTCAGAATCCAGGACAAAAGCTATCAGGCATCTCCCGTCCCTGTAATTGCTCAGCACCTTTGAGAATCAGGCCACTTTCACTGAGATATCTAAATATAGTTTTAGATACTTAACTTTAGGAACTCAGATTTTTGAAAAAATGAGGTCAAAATGATTAAAGTAAATCTCATCACCTTTGACATTCATAATTAAATGAATATTCAAATGAAAGTAGTTGCTTAAGACTGTGTGGTCTTTCTGGCAATACTCAGTTCTGAGTATTTTTTTTTTTAATTTGCAATGTTTTATGACTTTACTACCAAGACAGCTTGCTCTCAGTGTCTGAAATGCAGTGGTACATTCCAGCAGGTTTGCAGGCACAGAAGCACCATTCTGCTGCCTTTCTGATATAAATGACAACATTCCCAGTGCTTGAAACAGCTCAGCAGGAGCTGCAGAGGCAATATTCCAGCAGGTGCACCAATTTGCTCAAACACCAGTCAAATTTCCCCCCTTACCACAACAGGAAATGATAGGAACTGGAAACTTCAGCCAGGAAAAGCTACAGATTGGGCAGCACCTCTCTTCTTTGGGGAGCAGAGATCACTTTTCCCACTGTGCATTTTCCTCTGCAGGAGTCAGAGCCCTGGTTGTGACAAGGTGTGATAGCTCTGACCAGCTGATGCGTGGTACCTTATCCTGCCCACGCTCCTGAGAAGTTTAGAGCTTTGCCTTCCTTTCTTTTTCACTCCTCGTGTTTAGTAGTTACTCAAACTTCCAACAGCCAACATGACATAATCGTATTTAAACTAAGACTAAATGTGTCTTGCTCAACAACATCCTCTTGCCCAACAGGAGAAATATTTTACCTACAGCTAAATTGTGGGGCTGCTAAAAAGCACTCATTCAGGATTATGGAATCACCTACAAATCATAAGAAAAGCACAATTACTGTTGGGTTGGGGTTTTTTTGTGGTTTTTTTTTTTTTGTTTTGTTTTGTTTTTTGTTGTTGTTTTTTGTTGGGTTTTTTGTTTGTTTTTGGTTTTTTGTTGTTTTTTTTTTTGTTGGATTTTTTTCAGTCTCACAGCAGTTCTCTGCAGTTACTCTGACTACTAGACTGATTTTAACCAAGATCATTCTGTGTGCACATGCTGGTAAAGGGCAATGTAATGCCCACAGAGTCATTTGTAAAAATGCAATCCCTAATATACAGCAGATAAAGGAGAAATTACATTTTTCCCCTCTGCTTGTGGTTAGTCTGGATACCTCAATCCAATTTTCCTAACTGACACTACATTACTCTGCAGTTACATGTTTGCACTTTAATGTTTATCTCCTAAATCTTGAGCCATGCTCTTCAGTCATGTCTGAGGAATACGTGATATAATCTCACTAGATGTGTGCAATTAGAAAGATATAATCAAAAACCATTACCCAAAGGAGGATTTTCTTTCTTTTCCAGACTTAAAATTCATTGGCAATTTTGAAAACAGTTTGTAATTCAATCCCTGCATGTAGCAGATCACCAAAGGATACAGTGCCTAAACTGAAGGGCTTTCTTTACTGAGAAAAAAAATAAAAATGGTTCACATGACTGTTCAGTATCTACAACGTGCAGAGAACCCCCATACATGTTCTGCTTCTACAGAAATAGATTGCAGCTCCCCCTGTACATCTACAGCACCTGGAGGAACATATTTACCTCTTATTGCTGTTACTCAAGAACAAAGTACTTAAGCTCACTTTCATCTCCAGTTCAACACAGCACTGCAAACTAGGAGTGAAAACTTCTTCCTCATTGTAATAACAAGATTAAACTATCATTAAAATATGCAGCAATCTCAGTAAATGATAATTGCTATAACTAATAGGAGATTAAATGAAGGGGAAAGAAGTTTGGTCTGGGTACTGGGAATGGATTCCTAATGGCAAGACCTGCAGTGCACAACCCCAACAGCCCTGAAGGCTCCAGAGACAGCTCGCTGGGAGCTGGGGCTAATCTGCACACACAGTTAGTTACAGCAGCTCAGAGAGCACTTTATAAGGCTTTATTTATTTATTTACACTGTTCAACATACACAGTGCTTTTTGAAAACACACAGGGATGCAAAACACAGCCCGAGAGCTTCAAAGGAAAGCTTTATCAGTGGAATGACTGGCACTGCTGCTCTGAAACCAGCTCTGAATGCCCAGCTTTATCTACAATGAGCCCACCCGCTGCATGGACTGTGCTGGAGTGAGGACACTGCGGGATTGGTCCAACCCCCACTTCCAAGGAGACTTGCACAAATAGACATCATACACAGGCAAAAGATGGATTTGAACAAAGTCTAGATCCTGTTTAAAATTCCTGTATGAAGTTGCTTTTAATGAGAAATGGACTCTTTTTTTTTTAGAGCAATTACAGAGAACTATTTCTTTCAAAAAAAAGAAAAAAATGGTTTCACTATGAAAAGAACTACACTGATTGAAACACATTTAAACACTCTGGTAGCAGATTGACAAAAAAATGTGTAAATGTGAATATATGCACTTTTCCCCAGTGCAGTCTGACAGGACACCTTGAGCTATTTCTCTGTTTCCAAAAGTGGTAGGTCAGGGACCTGTCTGGCAGCATCCTGCCAAGCTGGATCCAGGAACCAACTCAAACAGTAGCACAGCCAGCAGACTCCCATTCCTCACAAGAACACAGCTATCACATCTTTTGCAATTCAGCAGCATCAAAACCAAATTAACTATGAATAGTTTTCTAATAATTCTTACCCACATTCTGCACAAGGCAAATGTGTGTGAGAAACATTTTGAAATGTGCCTGATGGTCATATTCCTTACTTTAAGGCTACTGAAGAAAACCAAGTTTGCTGAGCAGCTGAATTGGTTAACTTTTTGCTCTGTGACTTGCACCATCCTCTTTTCTGAGTGACATGGTCACTTATTAGAAAACGTGTCATATGAGATGTTTTACAACACATTAATAGCTGCTTCTCAACTACCAGCCATCTTATTAAATTCTCAGCATGTTCTCACTTTGGAGCCATCCAGATAATATAGACAGCAACATTAACAGCAATAAAGACATTGCTAGATGTAATGCAGTATCTAATTAACAGTGATCTCAGTGGGGCACGGCCAGGAGAGGACAACTGAATAAAAATCATCTGCATTATTTAAAGTCACTGAAATATACAATTAATGGCAGCAGCACCCATTTTAATTAAAACTTGGAGGTTGTGATCCAAACTGGCTGAATCTGACACAAAAGTAATGGCCTTGATCAGGTTTAAAGCAAATAGTCAATCTCTAGCCATCCTTTTCTTGTCTTTCCCAATTATTTATGGTTTAATATCTATTAAAGCCCATTGCCATGGCCATCGCCAGTCACCCAAACTCCTACTGTGAGAACAGAGCTCTTACACCCTCTCCCTTTTGTGTTGGCCAACCACTGAAACAAGGGTCAGCGTTATTTACCCCTGCAAGCTGCTTAGGACAGGCTGAGCACAGTCAGGATGAGCAAAAAGCAGAAAGTCCTACAGCTGTCAAGGCCTCAGGATTTTCAAGAAATAAAGTGACCACACTGGAGCCCAGTGCTGAACAAAATAAAGCCACTTGTTAACATATTCCTTTCTATTTTAATCTCCTGCTCTTCTTCAGTGCCAAAAGAGAGCTTCTATTCCACGCTGTAATACAAACGCTTTGTTTGCTATACACACCCTCAAGGGTGCTTTCCAAGGGCTCCAGCACCTGTTTCCCTCATTTTTGAAACATACAATGGAAAGGAGGAATGTTTTCTGTGTCGGTATGGGGGAGCATTTCTGCAAATACACAGGAGTCTGTGGTTGTAAATGTTTGATCTTCATTCATTAAAGCCACCCAAGCCACTGAATCTGCTCTCAAGTAAGAATTCAAGTTGTGTGATCACTGATCCTCACTTTTTTTGGTACTCCATTCTAAGGAGATACTTTGTTTTTCTCCTCCAGAGTAGCACTTCCCCCTCAACTTGTGAATCATTTCAGGTCTTGCTTTCTGTCTCTCACAGCATGTCAGTTCCAACGCTCTGCTTTAATGAAAGACTTGGCAAGCCAGTACAGTTTTTTCACCTGTAGTTTTTAAAATTAATTTAGCATCTTCTCAAGCAGCACATTCCTTTATTGCCCACATCAAGATAATGCTTCAGCCATATGTGGATGAAAGCCTCTCCCCTCCCTGATGCAGCCAATCCAAACACGAGCAACCACTCCCAGGAAGCCTCTGCTAATAACATCTTTCCTCAATTTCCTTTTTCAGCTTTTCTTTTTCATTCATCCTCCTCAACAGGATATTGAAAGGTTTCTGACCTCCATAAAGGTCATTGCACTAAGAGATAGCAGATTCTTCTCTCAGCCTTGATATTTCTCACTTCTCAGCATTTCAAACTTTGGTATAAACTCCTCAGCTATTTAAAAACTTCTTGCAGAGACTCTCCAAAATATCATTCCCTAAGTTTTTGCTTTCATCTCCGCTCTAGAAAATTATTTATTTAATCACCAAGAAATAAGCATTGTTCACTACTTTGCCTTTTATTTTTCCATTCCCTGAGTAACCATCCATCGCACATCACTTTCACACACACACCCCTAATTCACCACTCCACTTTCAGAGAGGTTAAAACAAATCACTCTTGGCCAGACTGGTTAGTGAGACACAAAGTACCAGCTAGAAATGCTTCCTCATCATGGCTTTTCATTCAGATATCTACTAAACATTGCGTATGGAAACTTTTATTTTAATGGTAATTTACTAAATGGGCATTGTCAACATGCTATATATTTCATTTGAAGGATGTTGTCCTGCACAACATGTGCCATGATTTCCCTAGGCATTGAGTTAAAACCGAGTTTAAGTGTTTTTGATCTTTCACTCTTTTTCCTTATTTTCCAGAGTTCCTGCTTGATATTTAGTAGGTTTTAAGTATTATAGAATCTGACAATAGCTGAATGCAATGAATTATTTACAAAACTTTTCACTTCAGTCTTCTACCTGATCCTGTTTGGAAAGTCAAACCATTCACAGACAGAAGAAAAACTTTTAAAATTTCTTGATTTGTTAAAATCTTTATATGCACAAGTTATTTAAAACAGTAAGTCTGTAGTCATTGAACTCGAAAAACAGTGTTGAGATTGAATCAAATTTGATTGAATCAAAATTTCACTTAGTAATTGGAAAAGTTTTACAGGGTCAGGCTGGTTTCTGAACAGAGAACTCTACTTAACTGAGATAAACCAGGTAAAAAGAATAAATTATTCTTTCCACAACTGCCAAAATAACAGAGTCTGACTTGTCTTTAACAAAGCCTGGTGTCTTAAAAATAAATCACCTCAGTTCAGCTTGCCATAAGATGTTTTTTCCGGCAAAACTAAACTCCTATAATTTTAGATTTCATTTTTGTTTCCACATCTAGTCAGTCAAGTCCATGAATGTACTGATGGAGGGGAAAACCTAAGAAGTTGGGGAAAGTGGTTTGAAATAATACAGTCAGTAAAGAGGTTAAATTTTACTAGTCATTTCATGCTTCTAATTATTTGCTCTGTTTTGATTTCATGCCAATAACTATCAGTTTTAATGCTGTCTAACTAGGACTTCATTTAAACTTCTCAAAACTTTTGATGTTTTAACACCTACAAATTTCCTACAAAAGGAAAGCAGATTTGTAAGCACTTGAAGAGGCAAAGTGAAAGAGGCCAGAGCTTCAGAGAGCATCAGGACTCTGCTTCCTGACACCTGTGGCCTGAAGGACTGAAAAGCTCCTGCCAAATACTCCCAGAGCCCACTGTGACATTGCTGCTTTCTAAGTCTTTCACTGAGCATACATTAAATCAGCCTTGGGTTTGACTCACCCACACACCAAAAGCTGTGTAAAGGATGAAACGTGAGGAGGTGATCTCATTCTGAATCCAGCAGATCTTTCACTGCCTAACTATGGATGTGGGAATTTCCCACTTCTTCTGTAATGGAGTTTTTTTTCTGGGGCACTTTAAAGACTGCACTACAGAACAGATTTACCAAGTTCAGCATTAACAAACCATAGCAGGTTGGTGTGCCAGAGCCCACAGATGGCTAATGAATCATTTGCTAAAAAAACACTTCACCATATACAAGACAATGCCCAAAACATTACGGAAAATGTGATGCTTTCAGCAGTCCCAGGCTCAGCCCATATCTGACATCACCTCTACACTGCAACTTATGCCCCAAGTTCAGCCTCTAATCAAAGGGCAATAAGCAAATTGCCCTCTAAACTGTACATAAAACACACCCCTCAGAAGTGATGTCTAATCACCCCCGCTACCTCTAAGAACACAATTATTTCCAGAATCCATATTATATTACCTTTGAAAATTGCTCATATCAAAGCCCACTGCTACCAAATTAAACTACCAGCATTGCTTAAATAAAACAAAAGCTCAGAACATCAATTTCCATCTCATAATCTTTTGAGACCTTTCTAATGACAAACTGCCACAATGCAAACATAAAATATTCAGTATTCTTCCAGCTCTGTATAGTACAGGTATAGTACTTCTAAAAGTAAATTAAAGCAGTATTTTGTCTTCTCTACTTATCTTTTTTTAAACAAGGAAAAAAGTATGAACTGAAGATTACACCTGAGTTTGAATTGATTTTTTTTTACATATGTTGGGAAAATACTACATTCCCTGTTCAAATGGCCTGTTTGCCATCAGTTTTTCCAATTCCAAGGTCAATACCACCCCTGCTCAGTCCATATAGCCAAAACATTTTTGTAACCCTTCTTGTGTCCGGGAGTAGCTTAACAGCAGCTTTCCAGTGAACTTGAAGACGAACAAAAAAAGCTATAAAGCAAACTGGAGAAAGATATAAAGGATCTGCAGAAATAGAAAGCAGCACGTAATCATTTTGTGGTTTACTAGACACCTGCCTCTTATTATCCAAGCGCAGCCTTCTCTACACCTAAAAGCAGCAACACTTAAAGTCAGATGAAAAAACACCATGTTTTACATTTGCCCATTCTTCCTTGCAAGACAAATACAATAGTCTGTATTGTACTGAAAAATGGCTTTATGCACTGCTTTTTTAGCAAAATGAAATAATGGTAAATGAATAAGAATTATATCCTGCATTCCATCCTGACATGCTGAGAATATAAATTATATTTTATAAAACCATCATACATAACTAATCTAGATGGGTGCTGCTCACGCAAGCTATTAGCCAACACTTTAAAAGCTGCAGTCTCGTTTAGTGGAGATAATTTTAATTGACTCAAGGGTGTATCTCAATGGTCATGAAATTGTTAGGAAAATGTATTGGAGGGAAAGAGCATTCCCTCAGCTGTGGGGAGCAGAGTCAATGCAATCTAATAATGCTCTGGGTTTCCAACTGCTAGATGCATTTTGTGATTCGAAGTGATTGCATTGAGGATGTAGATGGGCCACATAAATGGAAGCTTTTATTGCTGGTTAGCATAATTACTGCAACTGTCTACACTGTGTTTGCATCTGCTGGAGCTTGGTTAAGATTTTTGGAGAGTCACATAAGGGGAGAATAGTTGTTTTCACAACGAGCTGCTTCCCTGGCTATTTGCATGAAATACTTTCTTGAGGTTTTCTGCTTGTCTTCTGAAGAGGATAAAACACATGAGATGGGCAGAGCCCTAACACCACTACCTGAAGAACCCACTAAACTGGTAAATCATTGATAAATAGCTCAAACTAGTTATAATAAGGCATCTCCCCAGACTCACAAACATTATCTGAGAATCTAGTTAAACAAGAAAAAGGATATAAAAAAGTTTGTTCCTTTCTATTGTATCTTGGGAGTATTTAACAACTGGAACAAGGCCTTAATTCAAAAGCCCCAAACTGGAGATAGCATTTGTAAGTCAATCAGTTTTTCTCTCCTTCTCAGTTTTTGGAATGTTTGTTTTGTTGTTGCTATTTACTCTTTTTCTTAAATGAAACCTTTCTTACTCCTGCACTTCTTTCTCTCCATTTCTCTTGCTCATTTTTTCAGCAATAAACAGTTTCTTGATTTTAAATAAACTCCATATCTGATTTTCTTATTGAATTTAAAGCAGAGGAGTTATATTGCTCAGTTAAGCAAAGCTCTGCTCCTTTCATACCATTGCCCCTGTTATTGCCATGGATTCACTGGGAGTCACCACAACCCATCACACAACGACTTGGGTATTATGCTGAGATATTTCCCTTCAACAGAAGTCAAACCCAAAGTTTCAGCCCTAATCTTCAAGGTCTGCCTCAGGGCTGGCCTCTGCCAGCTCTGCTCAGTGGGGCACCCCAAGCTGAGATCCACAGCCACGGGAGATGGGGCTCTGCGCAGCTGCAGCTGGGACACAACATCTGTAAGAAATTGTGAGGCTGGGCTGTGGTTCTCACTGCTGGAAGAACAAAGACTAGGATTCCCTCTTCTGTTTTGGCTATTCCCACCTGGCTTTTGAAATAAATCGATAAGGGGGAGGAGAAAGAAGGAATTAGAAAGAGCAATTGCTCTAACTGAGGATTTTTCATATGCTTTGAACTCTGATCAGTACTACCAGGAGACTTCTCAGCTGAGAGCCTCCCAGTGTTGTGCATATTGCATTTCCCTTTAAGGGACAGGCATCTAAGAATTCCTTCTGCCTTTGATTTTGCCCAATAGCCAGAGAGCACAAGCAACCAGCAGAGGCCTCTGACAGGTTGTTGGCCCTGGTCTCTGTGGCTGCAAAACAGATCAGACCTTATCGTGGAAGAGCCAGACACCATCACACCCCCAAAGGGCCCCAGGCCCCTGAAACCACAGCCTCACTTGTTGAGCCAAATCGGATCTTTCAGCTTTGAGTCCTGCCAGGGCTGGAAAACAAGTGTGCTAAGCTAAAGCTCCTTATCTAGCTCATTTGCAACCAAATTTTTAAGATTAACCAGGCTACCACTGCTCTAGCTAAATATTTAATTGGCCTTGAAACAGCAAGGGTAACATAAATCAGGATGCAACAATTTCTTGTTAGCCCCAGGAGACACAGCACCTACTTTTACAGAAGCAAGTAAGGAGATGTGGAAGCCTTTGATTATATTAGTACAGATCACTTCAAGAGAAACAAATATTTGGCTTGCCCCTAAAGCTGGGACACTTGCACACGAGGGGCACTAAGCTGGTGTGTGCTGCAGTTACCTTTGGCATCACAGATTCAGCTATACAGATCTTGTTTTCCAGTCTGTGGGTCAATGTATTCAAATGATTAATTTTGTTACTAGGTCTGCGTGCACACAGTTGCAGTTCATTAAAACGCATCCATCATCTTTCATGTGGTTTCATATAAATTTAAATACAAGTCAAATTTGGGTAAAAAAGGTTTTTCTTTGGTTTTCCTTTTTTTTCTTCTCTGTCACACCCAGTGATGGAGGTTAATGCCAGGCAGGATACTGTGTCCCAGCTACAAAGACAGTGGTACCCAGCAGTAACTAGGGCTACTTGGATTCACACATATGACAAGGTTTGAGAGGGTTTTTTGTTTAGTAAAATCATACAATAGTCCCAGTATTAGACGAGCTTATCTTTACCGCAAAAAAAAACAAAAAAATCCCCTACTGCTTAGGTTTCTTCAAAGCTACCACAATAAAAACTAAAATCCTAAAATTCTCTTGGCTTTACAGTACCTGAACTAATCATTTTCATTGAAAAATCTGGCATGCTACTCTTTTTATCAGTCAAAAATGGCTTAAAACACACTGTAGGCCTACACACCAGGATTTAGACTGCAATAAGCTTGTGCTAATTGCATTCCAAATCCTGTATATTGTGTCTCACAATATATAGGCTACCAACGTACCAAGTACCAAGCAAAGCTTTTTGTCTAAGAGGAAGTAGTCAACACCAGTCTTTAACCTTCCACAGTAAATGCTTTCTGAAAAAACTGAAAGTTAAAGGGAATATCTCTTGGGCACTGATTGCTCTGCTTTCCACAGAGCTAGAGACACACTTTTCAAGAATGTTTGGTGCATTAACCACAGAATTACATATAAATAGTTCTGACTAAAGCTTGCTTTTAGGTACCAGTACAACGTGTGCCAGGAGGAGACAAAACGTACTTAAAGACCTATTCAAATTTTATTTGAAGAATAAAAATGAGCCTCAGTTAAGACTTTTTTCATTGCTACATCAATGCCAAATCCTTATTTGCAATATATAAAGCTAAAGTGAATAAAGGGATCTATCAGTTCCAATCCTGATCCTTAGATACTCTATTATTATTAAGTACAATCTTTTTAAATGAATGCAAAATTACTGTCACTCAAGGTAAAAAGTTCCAACCATGTAACTTGACAAATCTATCATCATTATTACCTTGCATTTTTTCCTCTCCCATTGCAATTGCACAATATTGGCTGCCCTAAATTAATCGTTATTTTAATGAAGTAAGACCAATTTAATGAATTCAAATATGAAAAGGTCTAAATTGATTTTACATCTTTCCTTATCAACCTAGACTGCAATCCTTGTCTTTAAAGTACAGGCTCTTCAAAAATAATTGTTCAGGACCAAATTTAAAAGCTTCAATGACAGCTTGATTTGATCTTCTATGTAGCCCCCAATTAAAAGAAATACACTATAAAAACAAGGTTGTTTCAATACAATGATGGCAGCACTGAATTTAATACATTTATTTAAAACCACACAAAAATATGTTAAAAGCAAGATGTATAGATCAAAGAACAAATGTTTGATTTTACACAAAACGTTCTCTCCAAATTTTCTAAACAAGTGGCAGTATCCTGCTGTACTGAGCTTTATAATCATAGGTTAACAATTGCTTCATCTAGAAAGAAATCACCTTTATGATAGCAAAGTGGAAATCATTATCTTGGTATTTGAAAGCATGTAAATAAGTGCCTGAGACTGCCTATTTCCAGGTTTACTTTGTCTGCCTATTCAAACACTGCTAATATTATATATAGACACATTAATGTACAAGGAAGCTTAAAAGGCTGAGTGTAACCACTCACCCTACAACTGGCCCAAAGCTCAAATAGAGGCCACTTGATGTTAAATATCACTTCTTCTAGTATGTCCTCTTCCAAAAAGTAAACCTTTGCATAGGAAAAATATTTTATGAGAAGTAAAACAATTGATTTGAGAAGGATCAATATTTCATTTAGGATGCACATTATGCATCACTGCATAATGCCTTAATGGCTGGAAATGAATCACATCCAGAAAATCTAAAACTGGATCCAGTAATAAATATTAGCTTGCCTGTCAGGCAATCAACCAGAACATTTCTGATGAATCTCTCAGTCACATGCTTGAGTCAAACCAGGCACAGGGATAAACACCAGAGGCTGAATCTTTTAAGATCTCAGATGGGAATAGGATTTTTACACCATATCTCCAAATTTTACATAAAGAATCCCATTGACCAACAGAGTCTTGGCTCAGACTCTTTGCAGGACTATGTGCAGTGGCTAAGAGCCAAGAGTACTGAGCACTCGAATTTAGGGACCCCCAGCACTGACCTGAGCAGGACAGCCCCCAGCCCAACCTATCTCTGCTCCAGGAGAGGAGAGCACACAGCTGCTGCTCTGCCTTTGTGCTCCCAGCAGTTACAGAGACAGCCCAGGCTACACTCTCAATGCATGTTTTTCATGGTAGATAATACTTGCACCTATGCAGGCTATCATGCATTCTTTAAAATTAAGGAAATGAAGATGGTTTCTCTCACACTTTAAATAATCTCTGTAGCTGAGCTGCACAATAAGTTTCAAGGTAAATTTTTTAGCTGTGCACTATATCTACAGGTATCTCTGAAGTGGCTGGTAGTTAAACACACTCTCTTGGCAGGGCTTCTTGGGATGTGATTATTGGATTTAAATATTCAAATCCTCTCACGTGAAAGCAACACTGCCATTCTCTTGCTGAGCACTTCCAGTCAAGATAACTTGTGAGAATATTTTTCTATTCCCATGCTGTATTCTGTGTTTGCCAACAGCAAATTGATTGGAGGTCAGAAATAAAAGCCAAGTCACCACAGTTGGGAAGGATAGCTGATTTCTCATCTACCTATGTGGTTATTTTGGGCATCCCACAGTGCTAATTTGAGAAGACAGGAAAAGAAGTAAATAAGTGGAAAAATAGTAAAAAGCAAGAGGATTTTCAAGCAAATTTTGGGTTTTTTCCAAATGCACTCAGAATTATAGGTCAATATGAATGCTATTAGCATTAAATACCAACAGTACTAATTGAATCATTAGGACTTTTAATAGCTCTGGGTTTTTTGGCTGCTAACAAACAACTGGACTCTTTTCTCTCATTATATCATTTTTCTATTCCTTTATCTCAGGGTCTAGCATGGCTTGTAGTCTTCAAATAAATTCTCAGTGCCAGAAGTATGCCATGCACTTTTTAATTTTAGGTTTTAAGTGAAGATTTACCTTTCTTCTTTATCTTAAATCATGGAGCATTAACATCTTCCAGTGATCAGAGGAACCACTAACAGCAGTGTTCTGACATATGTAAAATATACTGCACTGGATCACATTACTTTTTGCATTGGAATGAGAGAGTTTTTTCTTCAGACTGATATTCTTGTAGCTGTATCAATCTTATCTTAGAAAACAAAAATCAAAGAATTTCATTTGATGATGCACTGTGTGATTCAGCTCATGTTGCAATTGGTTATCTGTAGATGTTGGCTGGAGAGGATCATTTGTCTTTCATTTTACATAAATTGGCTGCCCAAAATATTCAGAAAACTTAATATATTTTCGTTGATGACAATGAGCTTTTATATCCAAACAAACTCTAGCAAGTGGCAGTTGAGGTAATATAATAAAGTATGCAATGACAGAAGAGAATTGATTATGTTAAATCATTCTACATTAGTTGCATAACCAGCATTTATCACACAAAGAAGTCATCCATTGACCTATTCAAACATATTCTTATCAAATGTACATTACTCTGTTTGGCCTTTGGGGATGTTACCAAGGAACTTGGACAGAACAGCCCAAAAAACAACTCCCATCTCTCCTAAAACTGTAGTTCAAGATGGATACTAGGCTATAAATCAGATAAACATTTTTTAAAACCCCAAACAATAACTAGCAGTTGGGTGGTTTTTTTTCTTTTACATAGTTTTTTTTTTTTCATAATATATTTAGCTAGGAATTCAACCAATCAAAAATCATAGAATCATTTAGGTTGGAGAAGAGCTTTAAGATAAAGTCCAACCACTGATGTAGAGCTGACAAATCCACCACTACACCCTGCCCCTAAGTGCCTGCAGGGATGGTCACTCCACTTCCCTGGGCAGACTGTTCCAATGCTTGATGATCCTTTTGCTGAAAAAATGTTTCTTAATATCCAATCTGATCTTAAAGATTCAGAAAATGAGTGGGGATGTCTCTTCAAAATACTCCTTCACGTGGCAGAAATTCTTCTAGGAAAGTGGTCTAGTCTGGCTGTTCAAAACCTCCAGCCTCATGGTGTGTGTTTTTGCATTTCCACTGGTGTGCTGGACAGGTCTGTGGGGACAGTAATCCACAGCTCATTTTTCACTGAGCAAACTGCAGCACTGTATCAGAACCAGACAGACCTTTTTTCCTGAACCACAGCACATTATGATCTGGGAACTGTGCTTTTGTTAGGAAAGCATTCCCTGCATGACCTCAAGTGCAGCATTCCTGTCAATTTAAGCTGGGACAATCAAAAGAGAAAAATTCAAACCAAGCAATTCAGCTGGATGATGCAACAGGGAACATTTTAGTATGTTGTAAAAAGAAATTATAATTAAACACAAAAATCCTGGAAACCTCCTTTTACATGAACCAGACTGTGACTTAATCACATGAGCCTTTCGAAAAATCTCAAGACATAATGGGATTTTTGCAAGAGCCTTCAGAGTTGACAAGTCTGCTAAAGACACATTCAGCCTCATCCCTTTACTGAAGATGTTTTTATTTCCTATATTCTTTTGGTATGAAATAAGCACAGACTGGAAGTATAGAGCTGCTTTTTAAGCCAAACATAACATATTCTAATATTGTACAACTTTAAACTCAAACTGCACACTGACTCATTGCAAAGTGGTGAAATTAGAAAACTGTCTTGGCCAACCCTGCAATAACTCACCAGCACAGGAGAGCTTTACTGAAGACATTGGCAAAAGATTCATTGCTGCCTTTTCCTGAAAGCAGTCCTTCAGTTACTGCATTTTTTTAACTTCACACTGCATAAAAAGGATGACCTGTGCATGGCCCAGATATTGATTTTGCACTCTGAAGCAAAAGCCTCACAAACTTATCCATGGAATGATTCACAGCTTATTATACAGTGTGTTTCGCTAGCACTTCTCCACCCACTGCTGATTTCCTAAAGCTCATGAGGTAACCACAGCAATTACTTACATAGAAAAGCAATATGCTACATTTTAGAAGTAACACAATATGTTTTAGCAACTTATACACAGAGGAGGAGTCAGCACCATGCAAGCAGTCAGGTCTCTGTTGGCCACCAACAATCGCATTGCTGGTTTGTGGGTTGGATTTTTTAAATAGAAAAAAGGAATTGATCCCACCAAGATTTCAATTAAAGTGTGGGTATTTTCCACAGCCAGTCCCCTCCCCACACAGCAAAGGGCAAGGCAGTGTTACTGGGAAAATCCCTACAATTTTACAAATTAATCTTAACCAAGATGCTAATGGCCCATTTTCAGCAAATGTGATATCACATTTTTCCAAAAAGAAACCTACTAGAATCTCAAGTAAAACAAAATAAAACAAAAGGAGGCTATGCCAGCCCTTTAGAAGACCAAGATAAAAAAAATCAAGTGTGGGCAGAGAGGAGACAAAAGGAAATCGTCAAAGGTGATGCTTAAACATAGTTCTGCATTTCTTCCTCAAGGCAAACACTTGGGAAACTCTGAAAGATCTGAGTCTTCCAGTGCCCATGACAGCCCCACTGGGCACCTCTACTGGGCTCTGGCCAGCAGCACTGGTGTTATGCTGTAAGGCAAGTGGTACAGCACAAGACAAAAGGAGTGGCTACTGGGTTAATTAACATCCTTTGCCTTTTATTAAGGAGACAATAAGCCCTTAATACAAACAGTTTTTCCTCTTGACTAGCAGACTAGAAAAAAAGTGGCTCCAACATTTTTAAAGTAAAATTTTCACTATAGATCAGAATATCATTTCAGGAATAAAGAAAAAAACTACTGAGGTCACAGAAGCTAATGAGTTCTCCCAGCACACATTCAAAAATACTCTGTGCTACATTAAAAAATTGTGAGAAATTATTCTGAAGTCCTCAAGTCTAAGTTAGCTCCAAGGGCACAATCAGCTCTATGTAAGGCAGAAAACAGAGCATGGGAAGAAGCCAGGTGAACAGTAGAATCCTATCCTGTTCTCACATGAGTTCTGTGGAGTGAATTCCCTAAGACACCCGTACAACTTTCCTGGGTTTTATTTATACTCATAGCTAAGGATGTGCTGGAATCAACAAGGAAACAAAGACTGTGTCAACAGCTTCAGGTCATCTTGCCACTAAGAGTCTTTCAACATCAGAAGCTGATTTTGGTGTCTGAGTTACTTTCATCTCTACTGCCAATCAACAGAAAGAGAAAGGCAAACTCATCTGATTGATTTTCATTGCCCACAGCTAAAATCTCTGTCTTAACAGAGGTAGCAAACTTATAATCACACAACACTCTATTTTCTTTATAGAACTGTGCACACAGTGAAATAATAGAGACATGCATCAGTCTCAGACTCCAATTTTAGAGAGGAAGAGATAATATATATTTTACCTTTGTGTACCCTCCATAGCTGTCAAAATTAGAAAATATGTTAACTCTTTCATTCTTGATCTTTAATGTTTACCAATCCTTATACTGTGAAGATCCTAAATGAAAGGTTTGGGCCCAAATAATGAATTTCACATCAGATTTTAGTCTATTGAAATGGAAGAAAATAAAATTAATCCCAAAATAGTCTATGAAAAAATATTTCGTGTACTTGCAATTTAATGGAAAGCATCAGTAAAAGCAAACATTTAAGAGATATTAAAGAATAAAAGGTGTGTCATTTGCTGTTTCACATCTGACTCAAAGGAAACTAAGTTTTATTATTCCCACTTTCTAGATATGCCTACTCCCACCTGCAGCACCTCAGTTTCTCTAAGAGAAACTGGTCTCAAGAACAAAAGCTGCTGTTTCTCTGACTAGGGTAAAGTTGGGCTGTGGTGGCATCTTCCCTCTGCACAGGTGTGATCTCAGAAATACTCATTAGACCTCAGCCTTGACAAACAGCACCTGGGCTGAGCTTCTCTTCAGCTTTTTAGAGACACTGGCTGCCCTCAAGAGCTTGTGCTGCCTAATGAGTTCCTGCTCTTTTTTTTAATTGAACACCGTAGATTCTTTTTTGCCTGAATAACAACCCAACTGGGGTTATATTTTTGTTCTCAAACTTTCAAAGAAAGCTTTGGACCCAAAATGCAGCCAGAATGAAACATTGTTACAACTAAAGCCATCTCTCTTGGGGCCCTATGAACAGTGGTCCAAAATGAGACCCTTGGAGCTCTCAAGCACTGCAGGGTCTGCAGCCACCAAACTCCTCCTGAGTGGAGTCTGTCAGAGCCAGTGAACTCTCACATTCTCTGTCTGATACCCCCACTCCTCAAGGCTCAGCCCTTCACCCACTGAGAAGATGCTAAGGCATCTGAAGTGAGCATTTCACTACCTCCAAGGGGAATTTTTCACAGGTACCCTGTGCACAGCCTATATCTGTGTGCACATGCTATAGCAAATGTGCCAGGAGCGCTGCTCTCCTGCATTAAGCACCCTATATTTGAAAGTCAGGTCTGTAAGTTAGCATTGTGGTATACTAAATACTTTACAAACCCTTTCCTAAATTGTTTAACTTAGGTAATTATTGAAGTTAGATATTGTAAAGTTTAACTTAAGTGCTGTTAAGTTTAAATGCTCTTGTGCCTCTAGGCCATATTCCTTTCTATCCTTTTGTCTCTTCACCCACCTCTGCCTCTGCATGGTTTTCGATTTATTTTGGTTTGGATTAGTTGACTCTGGATTTTTGTTTACTTTTCTTTGGTGTGTCTTAACCATTTCATAAGTAGCAGAGTGAACCTTGCTAATGAACTCTGTTGTGCTGTCGCTTTTATATTAAACCTGTTCATACTGCTGCCTTTGTCCATTATTCTTTCAGCAACCTAAAAACACTTATTCACAACATAGGCCATTGACTTAAAACTAAATAGAAAACATTCTGGAGCTCCATCATCATCATTTCCGGTAGGGAAGCCTTCAGACTTTCAGTTTTGTAAGGAGTTTCTTCTGCAAGTGACAAAGTGTGCAGGAAAAGAGACTAGATTTCAAGCAGCAAGTTCATGTCATCAATTGTCAGTGAGCTGTGTCCAAAGACGCACACTCAAATGAAAATTTGGCCTTACAAACACTACCCATCCCAATGCTCCAGGGAATTCACTGATCATTTGAGCTGGAGATGAAATTTCTTTTCTCTTCAACAGAGCTCTGTAAAGAGCAGATGTTCTTGATGAAGTATCCATAATGATGCCAAGATGTTTGGATTTTTTTCCCTAAGCAGTTAATTTCACATCCAGTAACGTGTGCAAGTAATTTAAAGTTGTTCCCTGATGCAAGACACCTCACACTTGCCTGTACTGACTTTCATGTGCTGTCAAACTGCCTGAGCCACAGCCACACAGACCCCAGTGACTGTAGGGCTGGACATGGGGAGCTCCCAGCTCACAGCCAGAGCCTGCACTGGCACCCACAGGTGCTAGAGCAGAAAGCTCCACTCTCAGGACCATTCCTTCCACATTACATGCAGCCTCAGCCCTGTTGCTGGGTTTGATTAGAACTCTGCTCTAGGGTACATTAGCATCCATCAAGTTAAATATGTGTCACCCGTTTATTCTCCAATCCTTGAAGTGATTAGGAAGCATATTAACAGTTCTCTCTTGATACGGAAAAACAAACAAAGCCATTGCATGGCTGAAAGCAGATTCGTTCCTGTTCTGATCTGAAACCCTGTCCACAGAAGTGAAAACAAAAGGAATAATGCAATTACGTTCACACATTTAGTAATGATGTAACTTCAAAATTCACATATCCTGTTTTGATTTCTCTAGCAACTTTAACCATAAAGGGATACAGCACAGCCCCACTCATGCCAGCAGCTTGCCCAGTTAGGTTTCAACAATACAGTTCAAACATTAGGACCACAGCTACCAGACCTGCTCCTGTGCTGAGAGCTGAGCCAAATTAGGGTCTATTTTCAACATCTTTGTGCTACACTGCAGAAATGCGTGTAACCCTGTCCTTTTACAGGCAGTACACAGGGGAGTTAAGGAATTTATCAACGTTTTCCTGCTCTATCACTATTCAAGAAAACAATGGCAGCACTGGACAAGGTTGGCCAACAGTGTGCACTCTTCCTGCTTTCATGCTCACTATGGGTAAGTTAAACTTGGAGAACATTTGAAACATTTGTCCAACATGTACTGCTATCAACACAAAGCCTTTTCTTACAGTCAAAGGCAAGAGTATGCAAATCCAGGCAAGAACACAGCCAGGACACAATGTGTTTTGGATATCCTGACTGGCATCTAGTCCCTTGGGAAGCACTGCCAGCAGGAACAGATGAGCTACTCTGTTCTGAGAAGGTTTAATAAACATGGCAGTTTTCAGCAGCTCCCTGACACCTCCACCATCTGCTACAGTAAGATATTATTGTGAAACAAGAGTCATGTGAGTCTGAACGTGCTTGGAGTACAATGAAATTAAATTCATGTTAACCAAAATGGGGTGTAACAAGCACAGCTAAGCACTGGGAAATATCCTGCAGTGGGTCTCCCTGTCTGATGGCTGTGGGCAACCCTTCTAAGGGCAAACCTCTGTTTCATGAAGACAATTATTTTTTTAAAAGCTAGAATTTTCATTCCTGATAATTTCAAGGTTCAGTAATCACTGCAGCACATCCAAAGAAATTGCAAAGGATAGATAATGGAGGATCAAAATGCAGGATCCTTGCCTTAATGGACCCAGTGGAACTGAGGTGGCTTGTCACAACATCCTGTAAGTCTATTTTGAATTTCCACAATGTACCTGGAGAGGAAATACATTTCAGACCAACAGCATGACAAAACCATGTCAAGTAATTGCTGTGGCCCCTATCATCATGTTCTGACTTATCAGAAATCAATGTGAAACAATCTAAATCTGGGTGGCAGATGCTAACTGCCTCCAGAAATGTGTAACTCCCTTGGTATTATGACAAAAAAGGACCACAGCAGAAGTCCAGCTTCCTTATGCTAACAACTGGGGAACTGGCTCCACAGCAGCCACTTCCCAACAAACTTAGCTTTCCACAAAGCATCTAGAAAATGAAACGGCTTTTGCAAGCAATTGAAAAAAAAAAAAAAAGAGAAAACAAAAACAATATAAGAACAAAACAAAGAACAAAACACCCCATCACACAACAGAAAACACAAACTAGACACAGACTTTGAAAAAAAAAATACATTTTTTTTCAGTCCCTTGACTGTATTCAGGCCTTCCTGCAGCAAGGAAGGAGCCCTGTCAAAAAATTAATCCCAACATCAATGGAACAGCAGCCAAGATAGTTATCTGGTTCATATTTTACCTCATGTTTGGGTTACCTAACATGCCTAATCAAATCCATAGGTTCAGTCTCTTCCCAGCCTCACTGCCTCTCCCTGTTTCAGATGCAAGACAATGTTAAAAATGCATTTCAGATGGAATGATTCAACATGGGAAACATACAGTTCATCCAGAAGGAAAGATTTTCTAAATGAAAAAGCTCCAAACCTCTGTGTATCTGGTAACTTTTTGCTATAGGTTTTTTTTTCTTCCTGGACATAAGAGATAAGAAATGAACTTTTGATTTCACAGTATGAAAGTTTCCTATCAATACTACTTAAATTTACCATTGCCAAGGAAGAACCTCAGCACACATCAGCTTGACAGGAAATATGAACAGGCAATGTTACATTTTGATGATCTGGTGGGTCCTCGGAATTTGGAAACCAGCAAGTGCCAGTGTTTACAGAAAGTCCATCTGGTCTTTAAATATCAGTCAGATTCTTTCCTAAAAATTAAAAGAAATTGAAGCAGTAAATGTTGTATACTTCATCTCACACTGGAAGCTGATTTTGATAGCAGATTGTGTATTACAGGTCTATTGTAACTATGAGTCCAAACCCCGCATTTCAGAGAGTTAAGCTAATGAGTTAATTTGCAGAAACTGTACAGGAGCAACCCAGAAGCCTGGCAGCCCACTGTTCTGAACATCTCACTGATTTAGCATGGGTTTTAAGTTGTCACCTCCACTTTGCCTCAGAAAGCTTCAATTTATTACACATTTGAAACTGAAACCTCCAACTGTCCCCTGCTTTTGGGTACAGAGAGAGGCTCTGGGCTGGAGGGGTGCTCTGGTTTGTGCTCTGGCTGTGCAATCCAGAAAAGCTTGTGGCTGCTGTTCCCTGCTTTTCACAATAGCAATCAAGACACCTGCAGATAATAACACAAAAAGAACACATAAATAGTGTGAATAAATGTTAGAGGATAACAGTGACAGGGTGCATTTGGTTTAATTTGCACAGGATGAGATCTTTCATTTGCCTTAAAATGCTTAGTTCAGAATAAAACAGGTAGCAGAGCCTAATCCTTTCTTCCCATCTATACAAACTGACAAGTTAGAAGTTCAACCAATGCTTTTCTCCAGCAGAAATACTATAGATGTAGAAAATCATCACCCTCCACCAGCCCCACAAAGCAAAAGCAGTCAGTGATGTCCAGATCTCCAAAGAAAAGTTATATTTTAGTAGGTTGTTCCCTACAGCAGCCATACAAATCCATACATCCATATGCAGTCCCATGGAGGAGTTCTCTTGCTTGAAGCTCAGACTGTGGCTAATTTGTACATCAATGGTGATTTGGCTGTGTGACAAAAACCATAAGTCACACCTTCACACAGCTCCTTCCTAATGCTTCACCATGAAGCTCTCCCCATCAGTCAGGATTTCTTTCCAACTGCTTTACCTATTCTTTACTTCTAAGTTGTTCCAAGATCAAGACAACTGAACACCCATTCTCCATGTAACTCTGGGATTTACACAATCCCATGCACAGATGTGTTACCACAAGGCTCTAGTACTTCACACTAAGAACCATATCCCAGTCTTCTCTCTCTCATTCTCTTACCTGCTCACATGCTTGTTGGATTATACTAAACTGTCATTGTGCAAAAAAGCAAAGAAATAAACTGTATTAAAGCATTCTCCAAGTATGCTGCACCAGTGAGGCAGACCCACTACGAGGCCACACATAGCTCAGATATTTCCTGTGATTCTGTTTGACCAGAAGGCATCCATTGCCTTGTTAGAGAGCTCTGCAGTTGCCCCCAGTGGAAATATCTTGGCACTCCTCTAAAGACATGAAATGCAGATGTGGCAGTTTGCACTGAGCTGATGCTTTGGAGATGTGCCATCACACAAACTCAACACATTATTAATCTGGTCACAATTTCCATTTAAACTCAATGACACTTGAAATGATATGCTTTTACATTTAAATTATAGATAGGCTTGGAAATATTTTAATCAGTAATCAATTCCCTACCCCACCTAAAAACAGATGGTAAAATGTTTCAGTTAATAGCAGGAGCATATGAAGAGAAAAAGGCTTAGAAATAATACTACTAAGCAACACAAAGAATGTTTAATAAATGGGCCAGACCCTGAGCTCACCATAGTCAGGAAAAAATACTGTCTGCACTTTGATTAAGTCAATGTTGGGGCACTCTGACACATGTTGGTATTTGCTTATTTTCAGCATATGCTGCATAATTCCAGCAGATGCTTTCCCACGAAGAATCAAAAAAATAATTTTCCACTTGTCAATTTCTTATTTTGATAAACATTTTTTTATATCAAAAATGACAAATGTTATTGGATTACCAGTAGAAATATACTTAATATAAAATCCTCAGAACGGCAGGCTTAAAAATGCAGCAATGGCGTTACTGATTTTAGGATTTTTTTTTACAAAATACAGTGTAGCATGTTATTATAAAAAATAAATATATAAAATTATATAATAATAATTATATAATTATAATTATATAAAAATCATGTAAGCAATGGTTATAAAGAACCAAACACCATCTAGTTATCTAATTAGAACCTCCTGTTCCCGCTCCAGTGTAACTATAGGGAATAACAATTAACATCAACCAGCGAGCTCAGCACTCATATCAAACTAGCCTTTGAAGGCAAACTGTTCATTGCTACTGGTGCAGGAAATTAAAGATCAACTTGTAATTAAACAAAGCTAACGTTTCTAGGTACACTCAAAGTTTGGCCAGATTTGAGTAGGCATGTGTAGGAAGAAATACATCCTGAACTCTCAAAAGAAGATCCTATGACTAGCACAATAAAAGTTAGCTTTGCAAAATAAAATATTTGGAAGATGATTGTTTAAAAGGATAAAGTATTTTTTTTTCATCCCTCATTCTTCAGCATGGCTACATTAGTGTAAGTGGAACACCTCAACATAAGTTGTGGAGAAGTACACCCCAAAAGATAGAAGTCAGTGAAGTTATGAACCAGAATGAGGATCTTATAGAAAAAACTGCTCAAGAGCCCTGGCACCATCACCAAGCCACCTGTGCAGAATTAACCAGCCAAAAATCGTCCACAACCTGACCTCTGGCTGTAGCTTAATTCATCTTTCCTTAGTGAGAGCATAACACTCAGGAGACACACACAGATGCTTAATTTGAGAGTACATTTTCTTCTTAACCTGACAGATCTTCCCTACATCCTCCTTTGCCACAGAGCAGCCAAAATCATCACACAGCCTGACAGGTTGCCTTGTTGCAGAGTTTTTCTTTGCTGAAGGGAAGGAGCAGTTATAGCAGGAAGATTAACACTTGCCACCACTGCACAAAAGGAAGATACATCACAGAACACCAGTTCTCTTTTTAGGACAGGTTAACTTTCTGTCAGCCTGCTGAAGACAACTCAGTTTCAAGACACCTCTAGTCCAAATTGTTGGGTTTTACTCAGTCTTTCCAGGCCAGCCCTCAAACTGGTATTTATCCTGCAGTTCTGTCATATAATATATCCATAGGCAGAAAAACCCTATTTTAATCTGTTTAATGTTTTGCAGGATCAAAACTTTTCTTTAGCAACCACTGCACAAACCCAAAAGGTTTATAGCTCCCACTCCAAAGAAGCTGGGTTCTAGTATTTGCTGGTTTGAAATAGACTTGCAAAAGTTATGAGGCAAATAGCATTTAATGTCGTCTGGGTTAATGCTGCTGTGGTTTCTGCAGCATTCTTTGCACTTATAAAGGAAATATTTCAAGGTACACACAGACACCATAGGTACTACTGTCTCAAATTCAGCTCTTTTATTGTTTTCTGCTAATAACTTTTTCAAGGCATGCTGTTTTACGTGATTAAAATAAACCCAAAAACAGTGTTGAAAGAATACACTTAAAAAGTGAAATAAAACATGAAGTAATTATACACTTAGTCATGGATACTCAGAGTGGAGAGTCAGAAGAGGAAAGGCAAGGGAGTTTTACCATTGCTTTCCACATGAGCATCTCGGGCCCACAGTTCCACTTTAGCACTCAAGAAACTACCAGAAAATGCAGCAATGAAAAAGAAAAAAGTGAATTATGTCTTTTCTGTCCCAAAATTCTAGGCCTCAGCTTGCCAATTTTAATTTATGTATTACACTGTCATTGTGTGCAGCTTTTTTTTCCCTTCTTAAAACAATTGCCCCTGGTAGGAAAAAAAATATTCAAAAATTGACATTTGACGTTCAGTTAAGAATGCACATTTCAGCAGGACCAGGACCAACAAACTGCATTATGGGTTAAGATCAGGAAACAGGCTGCACTTCATTACAGCATTTTTCGTTTGCATGAATTTCTAAAAGAAAACCCAAAGCATTTGGCGTATGCTGCAAATTGGTTTAGAACACAAGACATTTTTCAGACCAAGGAAGTGTAATCCATTCCCTTTGTAGGTAAAATGGATGTGAACAGGGGTTTAAAACAAAATGAGACAAAAGTTACATATTTGACTATCAGAGATTTATTTTCTGACCCAAGTCCTTGGTTACAGATAGCAACATGTTCTTCCATATCATGTCAGCATCAGTATTTCTGCTACACTGAAACACAACTCAGTCCGAACACAAAGTGGTACACTAAAATAAGCAAATACCTGTACCCTCTTCTTATAATTGATAAATGCTATGTACAGAGATGTCAGTGCAGCTGCTTGGGATGGAAGCATTGAAGTTATGTATAATTCCTAACTGCAACAACCAATGTCTTTCAGCATCTTTTCTACTTACTTTCAGTACTACCCTTTATGTTCTATGTTTTCCAAAATCCTGGGACTGCTGCTGTCTTAGAGACATTGTTGAATCAAGTATAACATCATGTAATCATCACTTCAATATTAAATGAAATAGCCTGCATAATTTATACCTAAAGATCATTGTCACACTGACCTAGTCAAGATCATGACCCCAGGAAAACATGTGTCATCAGTGAAGTTCAAAAGCAACTAGATTTATTTCATTAAGAAATTTTCTATAGTCCTTCTTGGACTTAATCTGAAGAAATCTAAATCAAAGAGACCTAAAACCTATATATGGCTCTCTACTTCTCAAAAAAGAAAAAAAAAAAAAAAATCGCACCGAACACTTATTTTCTTCATTATATGTAAAGACAACCAATTTTGCTACCTGGAACAGTTTCTTTAGAAATAAATCTAAACACAGAACATTGGACTGTGTGGCTCTTGTAGAACTTGGACAGCATGTACCATCCAGTGATTTAGGTCACAAGATTCCAACTTACAGGTAAGTTCTGTCTCCACATTCTCTGCTCTGTTTCCTAAGCAGCCTGCAGGATCCTTGTGCTGTTGCAGGCACTGGATGAGAGCTGTGCTGCAAACAGAGAACCAACACTGGCCTTGGCTCTGTCAGGGTTTGCAGCAGTTTGCAGGATGGTCACTGAAGGAAGCAATAGAACCCAGCACAATTTCAGTGATCTCACAAGGGCACAGGACATTTCCACAAGGGTGGCACAAAGAACCAAGGCCAGCAGCTTTGAATCCATGTAAAGAAAAATTTCTCAGGATCAGGGTCAGTGCTGCATGAGTTGCTGTACTAGGAACCTACAAATTACCTCTTCTCAGGTGTCTTCAACAGATTTGAGGTTTGAGCTGAAGTTTCATTTGCTTTCTATTCCTTAGGAACATTAAGAGCTGCTCTACCTTAGGAAGCACCAAAAGACTGAAATTTAAACATTGTTATGGCATTGTGTGGTCCAGTTCCAACAGCTGCTCTATCTCCTTGGTGCTCAGAAGGAGCCTGGCTGGTCTCTCCTCCACCTTCAAAATTTTCATCCTGCAAAACTGTTTCAGATGAATCCATGCGCTAGAATGAGATCCCCCAGTCACTCCAAGGGGACTTCACTGAACTCCATAGATCTAAGCAAGCAAATGCATCCAAGCATGAACTTTCTGTGGAGGTTTATAAATCATCCCAAGATTACTTAATTACCATGCAGTGATTTACCTCTTGGAGCCCTGAAATACATTTCTAAAAGTAGAGCAAGTTCTATCATTACTCCATTGAAGTGGCAAAATATAAAAAATTATGACATGGTAAGAGTATTACATATGCATGAAGTGCTCCTGCTTGCTAGGATAACACTGTGCATGATGGTTGGAATTAATTTTCCAACTAGAATACAATGTTATTAATAAAGCATGACAGAAAAAATCAAATATGTTGATTTAAAAATCAAGTAATGTCTTTGTGCAGCAATCAGATACAACTTCAGTAATGAGTGTGTTATCATAACACACGAGAGACAAACAGGCACTTTCTGTGTAGCAGCGAAAGAAACCTTTCCTGACTCAGGCAAGCAAATCAAGTGGGATTTTCAGAAACAGTCATTTGACTCTGAGCAAGACAAATTCTCAGGGAGCCACAGCCTCACGCTCAGAAGAGTGTCTGAAGTTACACAATTTGTGTAGAAAACAGTAACACCTGCCTGTCTTGGCCCTCATCTTGCTTTCCTGAAGACAACCACCAAGATTTCACACCAAGAGGGGAACAAAGTCCTTTTGCTCCTTCACTCAGTTACAAAGACCATGCTTTACCCTTAGCTGGTCTGTGCAGGGCAATCGAGTGCCGTTCACTGACCCATTTACTCCCAGCACAAAGGCTGTGTGCCAATGCTGCAGGGAGGTGGTACAGGGAGGATGGAAGGGGAAGGTGTAGCATCATCTAGGACAGCATTCCCACCCCCAGAGAGGGTGATGGCTTCTGACAGGAGCAGCACACACAAGGAGGGGTGGATGGCATCCATCAGTCTCGATTCCCAAAGGCTGAAACACGAAAGGAGAACAATTCCTGAGGGTTGGGGACTGACAGAGGTGAAAATTCACTGGAGAATCAGTCACACAATCCCTCTGTACAGACTGTCTCTGGATTTTTCTGAACACCACAAGGAAATGCAGGCAAACAGGTGATTTTGTTTCTGCTAGCCAAGCCTTCTGTTCCTCCCACATTCCTCTTGTCCTTCATTTCAGAATCCAGGCCAGACAACTCTTTATGAAACAAATATCCACTCCAGCCCCAAGCATCTGTTCCACACATCCCTGCTTAGGCAGAGTTCTCAGCTCTTGCTGCTTTTCCTCCTCCTCTTCCTCTGCCCACTCTCACATCCACAGCCAACCTTTCCCTTCCCCTCTCTCAGCATGGTTCACTTCTTCTGCCTGTTTGGCTCCTGAAGAAACTGCCACTCACACACTCCCAGTTCCCCAAAGGTACAGAGAGACATTAGGAAACAGCTCGAAATAGAGCAAAGAAAAAGGTTTTGGTCTTGTTCTGAATCGTTTGAAGTACGCAGTGCTGCAACTGTTTTAAAGCACCTTAAAATGTATTCCTAGCTGAGCCATGCATTCCTGAATTTCCTGACAGTAGCTTTTAGATATTTTTTTTAACTCCCCGTATGTGTCCACAGTTTAACAGCTGATACTGTGATCTCCTAGTTATCCAAATGGCTGTTCAGTCATTAGCCATAACCTGAGCCTGAGATGCAAATAAACAATGTGGGGACAGAGAAGATATTTCAAATCAGTCTAAAAATTATTTCCTAAATAGGCTTCGACACAGTATGCTCCAAAAGGTGCTGTGGACTAAAGCAATGTTTACTAAACAATGCAGGAAAATTTTTTGCTGTGTGACTGCTATCAGAAACTGCTGTGCACTTCAGAGTGGGCAGACATCTGTTACATCTGTTTCAATGAAAACCCCCAAGGGATATTCTGCAGTTTGAATGTTATAATGTCAAATATGAAGCACATAACACAGCAGGGTGTCCAGGGACAGGGAAAGGCAATCCAAAGGACTGCCCTAGTTTCTGTTAAAAATAGGTCAAAGAGCTGGTATAATCAAAGTCTGGCAGTGCATACTAATTAGTGACAGCGTGTCTTACACTTACATTGACTGCAAGCAACTCATACACAATCTTATTAGCTAGACACACAAGAAGCCTTTTCAGATATCTAATATTTGAAACATAAATTCTATCACTGAAAGAAATTGGTTTTACTCTGGATGACCTGTCAGATTAATTTCCAGTTAAATCAATAACCAATGGAGACATACTTTCCAGGTAATGATTTAAAATTCATTAATATATATTTGCTGAACTAATAAACAAATATTTTACACTATGAATATCAAATAGCTTGTAGATGTTATTTACAGAACATGAGATTGCTGCACAAGTGCATAAAAAAACCACCTGTGATAGCACTGGCAGATAGGAAATGGAAACAAAGCAGAGAAATTTTACACGCTTTTACAGGTAAATTGTGACTTCAAAAATTAGTCTCCATACCCAAAAATTAATACATATCCTCAACCACATTGTATTTAAGGTTGATCAGAAAATTCCTTTTAATTGGATCAGAAAGTAGCACAGGAGGAAAAGGACAATGTTATTGTGTCACAGAAACAGACCATCACTAGTTTAGTTTTGGTCACAAATTGTTCTATATATCCATACTTTCGGAGTCAACAATGCTACCAGAGAAGGGAAAAGAATGAGAAAATAATTTTTGCAATTTATACTAAAACAATACATGAATTGACATGTTAAACAAAGGCTTTTTCACGGGCCCCAAACAACCTCAGAAACCTCCTAAATGAACACCTGCAATGAAATAAAGAAAAAGCTTGACTCTGAAAGTGATGTGATACAACAGTGATTTCAGTTAGATGCATCCATAATTCACACATTGCAAAATTATTGACTTTGCTGTATCACCTCAGTCTGCTCATCCTACCAGAAAAATCTGAAATAGCAACAAGATTATGGATTTCTGCAGCCTAAGAAAAAATTGCAAAAAAAACGCTTTCAGAAAATTATTTTTCTTAGCAAATTTCTCAATTTTCAAGGGGTGGGATAAGAAAACAGGTAAGTTTTTCTAAATCCCTTTGGAATCAGCACAATTTTAGCCAAACAAAAAATGTATTTCAAAGCTTTTCTAGTTGTGAAAAAACAAAAGGTTCCCTCTTCCTGCTCTAATGTAAATGTTTTAGATACAGCCAATATGTAGAACTTGCTAATAACAATTTGCTGCTCACACAGTAGAGTGAATTTAAAAACCAGAAAATGCACTTGTCCCTTCAAATGAACAGATTTCCCAATTACAGCAGAAGCCACATTCAGCAATACAAAGAAACCTTCTAGTATTCTTAGTTTCAACTTAGAAACAAATAAAAGAATCTCATTTACTTATAATCTTTATGAGGGTATTTTTTTTTAACGATTGGGTAATTCCATCCATTAAGTTGAAAGAAACTCCTGCCTCAGCAAAGGTCTCATGGTGAAGAGTGCTGTTGATTGTGCTTTGCAATCAGCAACAGAGAGTTGGCTGAAGCATTGTTTGCCCAGGAACACACAACTGAGCATTACTTGTCAAGAAATAATTGTGTTAATTTAGGGCACTCAAATTGGATAGGCTAGAATTAATGGCTGTGTTTCTCAAAGCTAATTTTTCCTATGGTATTAGATACTTGCAAGATATATTCAGAAATACTAGAGTAGGAAATTGTCCAGGCATGGGGCAAAAGGGTACTTGTGAGCACATGGCCCCATAAGGCCACAGGAAACTCGGGCACCTTCAGTTTTCACTGGCACTAAGCATTTTTGTGCTCATTTCATCTTGTACAAAGCAGCAAGACATCAGAATGCTTTTGAATCAAGAATTGTTGCTTCCAAGTCAGTTTCTTCTGACAAAGACATCAATCTTGAAAATCCATTCATCCCTCCAGTAGGATTTTGCTGACAGCATGTTCGGACACAAGGGGAAAAGAGACCCTTATTTTAATAAATGGATGTGTATGGATGGATTAGGCACATTAAGAAAATTTAGTAATGTGCCTGCAAGAAAGCTATCAATTTAGCAAATAATCAATATCAGAATTCTTCAAAGTAATCAGAGAGCATGTGAACTCAACAAAATCTATTTAGACTAAGTTATCTCCTTTTCTTCTTCCAAGACTCACATTATTAATTTTAAATTACATCATTTCCAGCTTGTTTATTAAATCTAGACAACCAAAAGGAGAGACACAGGCAGTGAAGACAGCAGAATGGTGTGGCACAAAAACTATGATTAGCAGCATTTCCTGTACTAGATGGTGGGTCACAGAATCTATTTGAGTGTCGGTAAAATCTACAGGAATACTGATAGAAACATTCTGCATTTAAGAAGGAGCGAAAATATTTCTATGAGATGGTCAATTCTGCTGTATAAATAATGGCTGCCTCTTCAGTTTTCTCCTGACAGCATTGATCCTGGGAGGCAGGATCAGTAGGAGATTGATCAGTGAAGCTTCACACCAATCCATCATTCAATAGAGGTTATCTAATGCTCATAGCTGGTACTCTGTTGAAACCAGCAGCCCACACAGTATCTACTACAAACTCTCTGGTTCCAACAGCACCAACATGGACAAATTTGCCTGTAACAATTCATTAGTGAATGGTATTGAAGCTCCTGTTATTCAAAAATCAGCACCTTTCCTAATTGCTCATCTCTGTGCTTTCAAGGCATAACGTCCTTTACTATTATTTATTGCACATTGTAAAAAGGATGGAGGAGAAAAATCACATTACAGTCAGATCTTGGCAGTACTCTTCAAACAGAGGATTCTTCCATGAACAATATATTATGAAAAGTTTGGAGTCAATCAAAGCACTGTGTCTGTTAACCTACAAGCTCAGAAAATGCAGTCACTCAGCATTGGTTTCTCTTGACCTTAGCCACAGACTGATGAATTCTCTGCAAGCACAGCCCAGTTCATATTATAAAACCTCACACTTAAGAGATAAAAAACCCCTCAGTCTCACACCAGCCCAGGCCATTGTAGCTGAACGCTGCATACAAAAATCCACTGTAAAAACAAACCAGCCCAGCTTATTTCAGAAATAACTAGACCTTGTGAAAGCACTCATCCAACACTGCTGAGCACAAATACTAAACAAGAACTCCACAGCATCCATCACCTTTTTTTTTTTAATTTCTATAACCCAGAAATTTCCACAAATGCTTTCCTTCTTAAAAAATCTGGACACAAGAATTGCATCCCATAACTAATATTATGGGAAACTACTCTCCCCTTTGATGTTAGTTAATGCTAAATGAAGTTTCATGCATACACAATGAGCAGGCACAGCATCCCTTATGTGAAAGCTTCTGACCAAAACAGATTTTTCTATCTAATCCCCCAAAAGAAATGCCTTAGGCAATCATACTACACATGTGTGTTTGTCCAGTTATCTGTTTTCCCAGCAGCTTTTCAACACACTGACCAATGTGAGCTCTATTTGAACTTTGAGAGTATTAAAATTCTACAAGTTTCCCAGAAACTGGAAGCTATGCAAAGGAGATGAGGAAAGAGACAGATGCACAATTTTATTTTCAGGCATTTAACCTGTTGCCCTACCAAAACCTCTCCCCTATACAAGCATCTGAAGAGCCCGTACTCCAAAATGCAGGAGCAGGCACAAAAAGCCAAGCTCAGGGCAGCCAGAAACTGCTGACCAAGTCCAGGACCAATGTCCTCTGAGCCACCCCTGGTCACCACTCCCTCACCAATCCCCTCACCACCCTTCATGCCCTGGGGTTCCCTCCAGCACTGCTCAGACACCTTAAGAAGAACACAGCTTGTACTGCCTAATCCTTGCTTACTGACACCCACCAATACGTGCCTTGAAATAACATTTTCGTTCAAGAATCTCAAAAGAACAGACAAGTACAAGTTATTCATTATGCAATTTTTAAAATCTTGTATATTTTAACTGAGATACAAAATCAAAACCCACAAACTCTTCTCCAAATTATATCGATATTCATCTACATTAGACAGTGGAAAGATGCTGAGCCTGGTTTTTAGCTCCTCAAATGTACCAAGCCTCCCTTGTATCAACACATTGCTTATTTGTGCCCTGTTTCACCAATTTTTGAAACCTACTTGGACAGAGTATTTTGTTTTGGTTCATTATGAGAGCAATGTTCCCTCACAGTGTCCAATGCAGAGCAATGCTTCTGTACAACATCTATAAAAACTCAAGCTCATTTTTCAAGTAGGGCTGAGCAAAAATCAGCAACAAGAGTAGAGCCTTAAGACAACACCTCTGGCACACAAAATATTGAAATTCTGATAATGTAAGACTGAAAATAAAAATCTGATGTCTCATAACTAAGTCATGAGACCTCATCAGCTCACTACAACAGTCTCAGTGCTTCCTCTAAAAGCCAGGCTGTCTCCAGGGAGCCATCTTGCTAATATTTCTCAGTAGAATGTAGTCTGAGCACAATTGCCACTAATTTTACTTACCTCATTTGCTTGGTATCTCAGATTTTTATAATGGCTAGCACTTCTGATGCATTTTAATATAGTTTAAAAAGGAATCAGGCTGAATAAAGAGAAGAAAATGCTATTGTCTCCTTTCGCTGTGTAGCTGAAATCTAATTGCAAGCCCATTTTCCTGGCAGAGCTACCAGTTTTTCACACAGGTCTCATTCCTGAAGATGTGCACTGCAGTTCAGTGCAAGGAATTAACTGGTACCAGAGCAGCAATTGTTCAAAAGCACAGCCAGACCCTGGGCAGCCTGGGGGGAGATGGAAAGATCCCTGACCACTGAGGGCAAGGCTCTGGGTCTGTGATTGGGAGGGAGGTAGGAGCAGGAAGGAACAGGACTCAGTTTCCTGGGGGAGGCACAGAAGGGCAGCTGTAGCTGGACACAACAAGCAAGGCAGAAGCCCCAGTGCAGAGTTCAGGACGTGTCTCAGAGGAGCACAAAGGGCTCTTTCGGGAGACTTTTGTGCCAGATGGACACCAGTCCTTTGCTCTCTCCCCTGGATGTTCCTGCTCCAGCAGCAATGGCTGTGACCTCTGCAGGCTGTTCAGTGTGCTCACAGAGCCATTGGATTTGAATTAGTAAATGAATATTTAATCAATATAATATCAGGCAAGTGTGACAGACTCAGATAAGCCAGTCTTTTCCACAGTGGGAAATCACTAAGGTTTCCTTAAACGGTGTGTATTTCCGTGAATCCCTTGTGTAAAACACAAGTAATAAAACAAAAGGAAAAATAAGCCCATTTCCACAAAATCCTCTACAGATTTTTTTTAAACATATAACACAACAGCATCAAGGCTTTGGTAACCATCTAAGAAGTAAAAATTAAAAGCTATAAATTATATTAGTTTCAGACCCATTGAAAAGGAAATTACCCCACACTTCTCATGTATTTTTTTTTAAAACATCCCAAATTCAGATAATTGTCTGAACCTCATCCCCTGGGTAGTTCTTCTGTCGAAGAGCAGCAATAGGCCTGTTAAAATCTTTGCAGCTCATTACTCACAGAAAATGCTCTGTACCCTTTGAAGCTGCAGCACGTTTCTTCCATGAGCAGAACTGGCTGCTCCTGCCCATTTTTGGCACCCCAGTTCAGGAATGTCTGGTCAAGGCATTTGCAAAACCCAAACAGGGCACCTCTAATACAACTCTTTCCACCAACTAGATTTTTCCTGGGCTCCTCATCCTTCCTGGAGAGGGTCGTGAGAGCACATTGTGTTCCCAATGTTCAGGCATGGCTGCAGGAGCAAGTCTGGGTCCATTGCAATCTGGGAGCTTCTTTCTCCACTCAAGAGATCAGAGGGGAGAAAAAAATAAAATGTAAAACTGAAAAAAAAAATTATATTACATTTTTTAAAAACACAACAAATAATTAAAAAGAAAAGGAGACACTTTTGTTGTCACCACATGAGCACTCTGCAGGCACAATTACTGAACTAGTTGTAGCATGGGTATGATTTTCAGTGGAATGAAATCTGACGAATCTGCTGTTTTGTCACACCAGCTTCCACAAAGCTCTCAATGAGGTTAAATTACAAGCCATAGACACAGGTATGGGTGGCCCATCAAGTCCATGCTTTTAAGAATTTTCATGAAGGATACAGAACCTTGTGCAACAGCTACTAGGGAGTGCTTTTCCCTCAAGTGCTCAGGGCTTTTAGCTTTTCAGAGATGATAATTGGCTTCACTCCCCAGAGTGGATTTATGCATGCTTATTTCCATGGATCATTTTTTATCTGTGACAGTAATTGCTGTCCATCCCCATGTGCAGTTTTTCATCTTATACTGTGTTAGAAAGACCATGCTGCTGTCAGAGGGCACAAGGCACTGATTTCCCAGACCACCACCTTTCTAGCTCCAAACCCCACATCCTCAAAACTTCTTGCTGATCATGAGCTCACACAGACCACCAGCCACCTGTGAGTGTGTTTAATTTACAGCAGAGATGCATTCTGCCTAAGAAAAATATCTGAATACTCCCTTTCAAGCATTAGTTAAAATTAGCTAGATTCACCAGCAGCACCAGGAACTTTGGGGATACTGAATGGGCACTTTTCCAGGATTTTCCTGCCTTGTCATTCTACAATTATACCCAAAACAGCATGAGGGCTGCCAAAAAAAAAAAAAAAAAGCTCTTGGTGCAACAAAGCTGTCCTATTTCAGATTCTTAGAAGTGTCCTTTCTGGGATTCCTTGGTTAAAAAGTTAGCGCATAGTGGGAGGTAAGGAAAAATATCCATTTTCTTTTTTCATCCCCAGGAAAAACAAACTCCCACCAATATCTTTTTCATTGGTATGTACCTTTACTTCTAAGAAAAGGAAAAATACTCTGCTGTATTTGAAAAACATAGTAACCAAGCCAACTATCCTCTAAGGCTTTACAAATACTCTAAATCCCTTGTAGAAGCAGACTTCTTGTTTGAAATGGGAATTTGCAACCTGTGTCTGGATTCTGTCAAAATATGCAACTTCTACCCTTTGGTTCATGTTCAAGGATAAGCCATTTGCTTGGGAATGAGATCCTTCTCAGTCTGCAATTAAGAAAAAGTCTACTTTAGAGCAGGATAGCTGCCCTGCAGGTTATGCATTGAAATTCCTCTACTGCACAGCTGATAGTCAAGGAGGCTTCTTTTAATAAAATCTAAATTTGCCTTTAGCCTTCTTGTAAATGTGTTATTTACCTTATGCTAACAATCTTTCAGTGATGATAATAAATGCACTGCAGACAGACAAGAAACACAATTCCATACAGTAGATTATCTGTGTGACAAAACAATAGCACTACTTTCTTCTGTGCAGTAACATCTGCCAAGTCTGATAAGCAACTGCAAGAAAACACTTTTTTAATGTATAAATCATGATCTGTGTACAACACACGGAAGAAAATTTGAATTGCCTGGACAAAAACCAGAGCAATGCAGTGCTCTGGAATTACAGCCCTGGATTTTACTTATCTGCCTAGCAGTGGGAAATAGTATCACCTCCAAATACAGTCTTTTTACTCCAAAAGAAATCCCATTATCAAATTGAAAAAAAGCTGCTTAAATCTGAGGCTGTGCACAGCCTTTTGCTTTCAGAAAACAAGTTGGTTTGTTGTTTTTTTTTCCAACAGTATATTTGAACATATATATTTTCTATGCAAGAAATTATCATACAATATATCTCAATATAAACATTGAGAATCCACCATATTACACTTCAAATAGTAGAGCTACAATGAAGCTGGAAGGAAACACCCTGACTGCACTCCAAAATTATGATGAAATCCTCTGAATTGAACTATGTTGAGTTTATATCTAAGAGAGAAAAATATACCACAGTACTACCTTCAAAATTAGAGCAAGAGTGCTTAGGACACAAGGAACTGTACTTTGTTGGCAAAATACAATATCAGCCTTGTGCCAAGCCATAGCAAGCTCAGGTGTCTTGAAGTTTATTCATGAAGAGATCTCTCTGATGCAGACTTGGTTTTCTCCCACACTACTTTTAATTGTGAAGACGTTGTTCTGATTCTCCAAAAGGAAGAGATACACACAGCACACAAACTCTGTGCAAACTTTAGACATATTATGTGACTAATATTATGTTTAATAATATATTATTAAATATATTATGTGATATAATATATAATGTGAATAATTATTATTATGTGAATAATATATCCCTCTCAGATTGGACCCTTCTTGCTCAACACAGCAAGAAAGAGCAGAGAAGGTGAAGTTTCCTCCAGTAAACCACCAAAGTGCTGTGCCCCAGGCCCAGACTTGTTTCTTCAGCCCTGGCAGGAGCAGCTTCATGCAGTATCCAAAAAATAATTAGCAGGAGGCACAAAAGACACTGAATTTTGAAAGCATAAAACTTCACAGGATGAATTTTAGAATTCGTACTTTTGGGGGTTGGTAACACCAATACTACCACTGAAACCTCTGAGCATCTCTGAATGGTCATTACCATAAGCACCTGACAGGTGTAATACACACTCACAGCAAATACTTAAATGAGCAGAAAATCAGCCAGAGGGCTTTCTTCATTTGCATAATTTGCCAGTACTTGTAAAGTGTGTGCTTGCAAGTTTTAGAAATGTCAATATATACTTTCAGTGGTAGATGATGCTGAATGTTTGATTCTAGGTCTTTAAATCCAGAATACATTTAATTTGGAAATATAGTACTAAGGCAAATGCCCCTTTCAGCTAAACAAATTTCAAGTATATGGGCAGTTTATAATTTTTAAAATATTTTTATGGGAATACAGGATTAAAAATATCTTAGCCTATTATGCTATACTCTTGTGTCTGCATTTTTACAGAAAACATGAAGTTGGAGGTACCCCAGACAGGCATTTATAGATGAAGGATGCACTGATTCCCTCAAGTCAGCTGCTGCAAAATCAGTTCCTCTGCATGAAATGCAAACCCAGGAGGATTAAAGAGTTCCAACTAAAACTTTCAACTGAATGATCAGTGATGACCATCTCATTCCCTCTGGTATTGATTTTGGAAGACCAAGTGCCTTCCAAAAGTAGGAAGCCCCTATTTTAATATTTATAACCCAGCCACAGGAGACAAAGTGCTTTTCTGGCCATTTTTGTTCAATTCCCTCCTGCCGCTGCCAAAACACAGCCATGGATATGGCACCACTCCACATCTGCCTCACCATCAGGTGGCAATGCAGCAACATGCATCCCTCCCCCGAAGCCACAGGGGCTGACCACCCACTTACTTGAATTGCTGGAAAAATGGCAAAAGTATTTTGGAAATACCCAACTGAAAACAAAAAAACAAAACAAAACAAAGTGAAAAAAAATTGATTGGGTTTTTTTCTCCTTTTCACACCATCTATGTTTCTAAGAAATTCAATCTACAGTTTGCTGTCTCAAATATTCCTGGTTTTGTGTGATAATGATTCCTTCCTTCATTTTGCTCCAGAGAATACCTCTGAAGAAAGGACACTCTGGTAGTGTGTCTGAAGGGCAGGCAACAGTCTATAAAGTCCAACAGGTGCCTGAGAGCTGATGGGACTCAGTTCTGCAAACCATGGGACCGTGAGGAACCACATCAGCACAAAAAGCTCAGGCAGCAGCCTCAATTAAAACTGAAATCTCCTCCCAGTCCATCACATCACCTGGAGAAGGCTTTTTGCAAAGCAAGGAGCACAGAATCACACAAAATGAGTTTCACCACAGGCTGAGGGTTCCCTCACTGCCCCTCTAGGCCACAGGCAAGGCACAGGACTAACCCAGATCAGATGCATCATCAAGCACCAACTTAGTCCAATGTCTAACTTAAATAACAAAGCAGCTTAAAAATCTTTGTTTCACTTCAGACCTACTCCTGTTTTGCCTTGATGTCTATTTTTACATCTTAAAAGTCCAGGAAGGGATGTTTAGGTCATATAAGATGAACTTTAAATAAACGCAGGAGACTTGTGTTTTACTTAGACACCCAGTGATTTCACAGCACAAAAGGAGATGCAGGAGGTCCCCGTGCAGGGTGAGAGCTCTCCTCTGTCCTGCCACACCACTTAGCCCAGCACTAATTATAAAAAGTCTTAGGGACTGATTTTTAAGGCCAAATTCTGCTTTCCTAAACACCACCAGCGTTTAAGCCTTAAACAATGGATATGTTTTAGGAGATAAATTCTGTACTTGCCAAGAAAAATCGCCAGAGATTTCAGGGGGGTTGGATGAGAGGTAGTTTGACTGGGAAATCACATTTCAAATCTGTCAAGATGAATTGGGAGATGAGATTGTCTCTTGTAGGGAAAAAAAAACTTAACGAAAAATGCATTTTAAAAGTTACAAACATTTACATTCGATTAAGAAAATACTTTTTTCAACTGAAAGAATAACTCAGTCACATTTGAATGTCCTGGATTTCTCTTTTTCTTTGTCTTGCTTTGTTACATTTATAATGCCAGAAAAGTAGCTTTTAACTAAGCAACAGCTGGAGTCAGACTCTGGGAATTATTGTGTTTTCATCTATGCTTGGTCCGACTCCTAATGAGACCACTTCCTCTGGAGGGAATCAAAGTGTTTTACATCACAGGGTCACGAGCTATGACATGTGTAAGTGCTCTGCAGGAATTCAACAAAAGCATTTGCACATAGAACAGACTGGAAAAAATTGCTTCCATTAAGTCTTATTCACTGACTCTTTAAAATCCCTACAAACAAATTCCACATTTTGCTTCTTGTTTTGTTTGTGTGCCATAACATTGGCCTATGCATTCAGCTTGTGTTATGAAATTCAGCTGCACCCAGGGCAGAGCAGCCAGCTCTGAGAACCCAACAAACCAAGAGATGCAAGTACAAACTCTCTCCGCTCCTTCAGTGTGTTTCTGCAGCAGTTTGATACCACTGATTCAGGTGAGAGAAACTGAAGATTCCAGCTTTATATAATTTCATTTTAGACAACAAGCACACACAAAGGAAAAAAACAAAGAAGCATAGGAAAGTCCAGAAGTTTTAAAAACTCTAGCCTGGAACAGAAATCTCCAACAATCTAACTTCGCAAATTAACGTGGGCTACTTAAGTACGGACAACTAAACTAGAAGTTCTATCTATGTCCAAAGTTGACAGCACTTAAATTTTAATATTTTAAAAAACACTCGACCATCCATGTGGAGCACAAGCATTCCTTAAAACTCATTTCATTGGAGAAAGGACAACAGAAGTGTTTTAAGGGCTTCTAGCAAACCTCCCTCCACCTGTTCTGTTCCTCCAGGCAGGTTCTTAATTCCAGGTCTATTTTTGATTAACCTGGTGACTGAACTGCAGCAAAACGCACAATGAAATATCCCCTGAAGTCTGGCTTACTGGTCCATATTCTACCATCGCTACCACATTCCAGGCTTTTGGCTCCAGCTGTGTCTTTCCCATTCCTTGCCCTGCCTGAGGGCTTCTGCAAAGCTGCACTTTCCCAGCTGCTGCTGTGAAGCACATTCCTCCTGTAAAGCTCCACCTGATCAACCCAGTTCCTTTGTTCTGTAAGGAATATGAATTTTAAAGAAAGTCATAAAAAGACAAATACTGTCTATCACATCAGAGGGGGTTTACAAGTGTCCTCCTGAGCACACAGATTTATCTTCCTAGGAATAATCCCTGTATATTAAGAGGGAGAGATGCAAAGCCATGGGCACACTGAGCACAGTGGTGAGCTCCCCATTCCCACTGTGTGCCATGGGGACTTTACAGAGCGAGATGCGTTTGTTCCACAGAACAGTGCCCATTTGCACTGTACCACATTCTCCTTTTATAACCTGCACTGAGACACCTCAGTATCTGCCTCCTCACAACAGAGATGCTCTCGTGTGGCCACCTGAGTGCAGCAGGGCAAATCAATAGAAAGGAGTACCTGTGGCTGAGAAACCTTTCACACCTTAGGAAGCCTGTGAAAGAAAGAAGTGCCCAGCACACACCCCCACAGGCATATGCCATCAGCAGAACTTAGGATTCCACCTTTGAGACAGCAACAGCTCCTCTAAATCAGGTGGTGACAGAAAAACCATTGGGGTGAATATATCTGCCTGCTTAGTCATCAACCAACATCAATGTCTAATAATCCCTAAATACCTACACCACCCTATGAACACTGCTTTAATTACATATTCCCAAAATAAAAATCCTTTAACGGAAACAAGTTATGTCTGTCTGCAAGTATTTCCCAAATTTTTGTCCAAAGGAGTTGTAGGAGGCACACATGAACTGCTGTAACTGAGTGAGAAATGACTGAGAAGAAGCAAAGTTGTGGTCAGAAATTGCATTTCAGGCCAGAACATACAGATGAAGTGAGGCAAACTCATCAGCAGTGACCACTTGATTCTAATGTTTGTTTTCTGTGATGGCACTGTCTCAGGAATGCTCCAAAAGATCACCAAATTCATCTTTTGCTCCCCTGCCATATGCCCTATATCAGCCAACTGAAGAAGCACAAGTATTTAGCAAACTAAGAAAAAACATTCAATAAATATAATTTTTTTAAATTACAGTGAAGCATAAACTCCATTGTTCTATGTGTTTTTCCCCTCACCCTCTCTACCATCACCACAATAAGATTATGAAATGAGGGATGATATCAGAGAATGACCAAAGAGTGACCTAAAACACTTTGTTCAGCTTTCATGCTTAGTTACTACATGAAGATTTATACCTAATAGGGGTTGACAGCTCAATTCAGCTTACATTTACTACACTCTACACCAACAGTAGCAACAGAACACAGGTAGAAAAATCAGCAGCATTCTATAATCCCCATTTCTCCCTGCTACAAAGAGAACTTTCTGGTAACAAGAGTTCTTAAAATTGCATATTGCAACTAAACATAAAGGGATAAAGTAAAATACATATCAGGCTTCTCTAAGAATTTCTATAGAGAACAAAGTGCTCCTCACTGTCAACTGGAAAGCAGCCACCTCCCCTAGCTCCAAGGTGTGCCTTTACACAGGAAAGGTATGAGGACCTTTGGTATGTGGCATGGCCGAGCACACAAAGGAGCTGCAGCAGGCTCAAGTGGCACAGATTTCAAAGGCCAAGAGCCTTGTCTCTCTGGGAGCTTTCCACTGAAGAGCTGCTCACTTTCACAAGGCATCATTTTTTAAAGTAACCACCCTGTTGAAAGCATTGCTCAAGATTAAAGTTACCAGCAAGGAAATTATTTTACTCATCACTGATTTATGCATTATTGATATACCCTCATTTTTATCATCTCTAGGCTATTCCTATAGCTCAGAAAATATTACAGGCCTAGTCAACCCTTCTGCAGAAGAAGATTCAGATGACTGCCAGACCAGTTGGTTTGTTGGGTGCAGGATTTTATGAAATTCATGCTGAGAGAACACTCCCTAAGCAAAACATCAGGAAGTGTGAGCATTAAAAGGAGATCAGTGTAAGCATCTTAATTTTGTAGAAAACACAAGTACACAAAATGGAACCCTTTTTGTAAGTTCAACACCAGAACATTAGTCAGATGTTATTTACCAGGCAACATGAAACCCACTCAAGCTGGGGAATTCAACTTCAGATAAACTTGCACCATCTTTATCCTACCTTCTTGTGTGTGCTCTGTGCACTGGGGTGCCATGTAACAAAAGGCAGCTGATTACAAACAAAGATCTATCACCCTGCATATTTACCATGATTCCACAAGACTAAACAGAGCTGTTGGCAGCAGCAGGGGACTATTATCCTAGGTAAATTAAAAAGAAAAAAAGAAAAAATTAAGTAACCACCGAGGGGCAAGATGACTGAATTTAGCTCCTTGAGACAGCAAAGAACATCTGACTTGTCTCCATGGGTACAAGAACCAAGTGGGTCTGCCAAGCTGACTGCCTCAATGAGATCAGGCTCTGGAGCAATAGATATCACTTTTCTGATGGTGTCTACAGAGTATTATTAACAATCAAAAGCTCCAGAATCATGGCTATAGGGCACACAAGCTCTGAAATCACTTCCCCCAGAGTGATGTGTGAAGAGTCAGGAGGCAGGTCTGTCATCCATCCATCCCTGTTATTGGCCCTGTGAACTCCCCCAGGCATTCAATCCCTCAGCAGCCAGCTCTGAGACTTTGGCAGTGTCACAGATTCTGGCTTTTAACTTTTACCACTGAAGCTACAGTTAGGTCTGATGCCAGCATTTTTATTGCATAAAAAGAAGCAACAGAAAGGAAGTTAAGATTATCACCATCATACATCTGAGGCGAGATTGAACAGAATTTAAGTCAAAAAAGAAATAGCATTGTCACAGCCTTAGGGCTTTCCTCTACTGACTTCCAAAGGCTGGAGATCCACACAGCTGAGATGCTGAGCTGCTCCAGATATTGCAGCAATCCCTCATAATGGAAGAAGTCTATTCAGAGAGGTCACCATCCTTTGAGCCTCTGGCCTTATCCTCGTCTCTTTAGTTTTAAAATCCTATCTGGCCCCCTGAAGAGGTGAAGATTCTTACTCCTGCTTTGCTGCACAGTATTTCTGGAGATTTCTATCATCCATCTCCCCAAAAAAGTCACTGACTGGCACAGCAAGAGCTGGATCTAACAGCAATTCCCAAAAGCACTCCTCTCTGCTTTTTCCAAGGGGAGCCAAGAAATACATTACAAGTCACTCCCAGTTCCAGTCACTTCCAGTCAGTTCCCACCATACCCATAAGACAATCTGCAATTTAGGGTGCATCATTAAACCAAACCCTGGAGATGACAAGATCAAAGCAGGATTCTGAACTTTGAAACATAGGCTCATCTTGGTTTGCACTCACTTCTTCTTCTTTGTATTGATAAAGCACAGGGTAACGTGGGAGGGAAAGTTGTGAAAACGTTAAGGGGAACGCAGAGGAAAAGGCACAGCTGACAGTAAAATGACAGAGCTTAATTCTGCCAGATTGTCTGTAGGTGCAAAAGATTTTGTTCAGCTCTGGGGGAGCCTGGGTTTTGAATTGTTTTTATTAACTCCTTCCTCAGCCTATCAGGGCAGAAAAGCATTTGGAGCCCAAATGACTAATTTATTTATTTTTTATTACCAAATCAAATGAATCAGACTTCCAAAAATGTAGGATGATGAATTCCACAGACACAAAAATCAATTTTTCTTCCCATTATTGGTCATCTCTGCCAAGTTACAATTCATTGCAGATTTTATGCATCTGCATTTTAAATCCTCAAACAGAAGTGTTCACATTGCAAAGTAACAGAGCTCAGAGCTGCAGAGTGGGACAAAGAGCTACAGCCAATACGTTGTGAACAGCAAAGTGCAGATCTTTGTTAGCAGCACAATCTTCTGTGCAATCTCCCTGTTTCACTCTGCAGCAGGGCAGGCGCCAGTCTCCCAGCCAGTAGCTGAGTTCTTCATTTCACCTATATTTTCTCAACTACTTGCTAAAGCAGTGAACCAGATGAAGCCGGTTTGTGCTGCCTATGACAGGATATTAGCTATTGAGAGGCTGCATACATTAACAGCCAGAACAGATGAGTGCTTTAACACTTACAAATCACGGGAGGGGAAGAATAGAGCAAGAAAAGATCATTCACGTGCTCCTTGCTTAGATATGCTGATACCTTATCAGCTCAACACAGACAAGCCAGATGTGGAGGTGAGGGGAATTCAAGTACAAAAAAATCCTCAACCTGTCTGCAAGCATGTACAGCAGGGGTGAAAACTGGAGCACTCTCAGAGGTGTTTAGATCCAGCATGACAGAAATTCCAGCTGTCAGAAACCTCAATCATATATGGAAATTGAAATTCAACCCCCTGGTGAAAAAACATCGGAGGGTCAGGGCAGGCACAACTTCCCTGATTCAGTGCAGGCAGAGAGCTTGCCTTGCTACTCACATTCCTTAATGGCAATCTATTACTGGGGAAACTACATGAATTCTGTTTAATCCCCATATTGCTAGTTGCTCACACAGGAATTTCCATTTGTTTCAGCTCTTCATAAGGTTATTCAAGGGACAGCACAAAATCTTAAAGGAAGGCTAAGAGATCATTCTTCCAGAAGCTCATTTATAGTAGGAGAAAATAAAATATCTGTTGCCTTTATGGACTAGATAAAGGATGAGGTTTCCCATATAAACGTAATGTTTGTTTAAATGAGTACAGTAACTTTACATTTGAGGAAACACATTTATTTCTGTATATAAACAGAATGATGAAAGATTAAGGACAGCTGTGCATCTGTTTATCCCTAACATATACACTATTATCTGACTTGAGGCTAACAGGCATTTTAACTTCTCCTTCAGCACCTGATCTATCATTTCTTTCATACCTAAATGCCTTCCTGTGGCTGCTCACAGACTGTGGAGCTGCTTGGGGGGGTGGTGGGGAATGGCACTGCTCACATCACACGCAGGCGTCTGGGGGAAGGAAGGGGGGAAACTCTTCTTTACTCAATCTCACTCTGTAGCAGTTTGTTTCTTTCACTTCATAGAGTCCCTGCTACAAGTGCTGAAGCACTTGTACATGGTGCAAAAAAACCCCAAACAATAAAGAATGGACATAAATTCCTTTAAAGCAAATGGAAAGGGGAAAGACTCAGAATTTAAACTGCAAATCCCACAGTGACTCAGTTCATTTATTACAAGGGTGCAGCTCTCAGAGCCACCATGGCTTTTTGCAAGCAGTCAGAACTCAGCAGTTTTCACCTGACTTCCCTAGTCCTGCTCCTGGTGTCCATGGGGTGTCTGAGGAGTGGGGATTTGTCAGACTCTACCGAGGGCACCTGGATCTGTTTCTCCAGGACTGGAGCACATCTGCTAGCACGCAGTGGGAGCAGGCAGGTACAGAGAGCAGGACACGGACAGCCAAGCACTCCAAAAGCTCATTCCATGAGGACAGGAGAGGGTCAGAAAGGTGACCATGGAGCATAATTAAATACACAGAAACTCCAGAGGAACCAGCAGCTGGGGCTACCCTGACATCACCTCCCTCAAGGGCTCATCCATGAGATGTTTGGACATTTACAGCAGTTTAAACACCAGAATAATTCACAACTTTCTGAATCACTGCAGTCAAGAGGAATATTCAATGCAAAGAGGAAGGATGAATTGCTCCACTTCAGTTCTTTCTAGTATAAGATTTCAGGCATTACCAAAAGAAAAGGGTTACTTTTATGTATAAAAAGGATTAATGAAACTGGAACAAACCATTTGCTTTCAGATAACGTTTGTTTAAAGTTTAATGGTTTTGGAATTTTTTAAGTTTTAGCTCAATCAAAAATAAGATGACTTTTTTTTGCAGTGAAATATTAACACAGTTCTAATAGCCAAGTTGATGCAAAAACGGGGCTAAATCAGCCCTTACAGGGGAAAGAATGACAGCATGTCCCTCTCATAAGGATGTGGAAAAAGTAGTCCTAGAAATCTCTACACAGGGAGAAGGAAGGCAATTAATTCCACATTTCCCAAAACATTTTTGAGTGTGTTGGCTGGGCTATTAAAAACACAGTTATTTATAGAAACCTGTAAGACTTGTGTGAAAGGAGACCTTGTTAGGAGAAGTGGTAGTCATTTTGGACTGGCCAAGTATAATGTGTGCACTGCTTTTATACCTGCAGGGCATTTCCTCAGGGCAGAGCTAACATTAGAATGCAGATTTTTGCAGTATACCATCTCCCTCCCATATTTCTAGAGGTCAGTCTTCCCTAGGGAGGAAAGGGATAACAAAGATCTCCAAAGAATCAAAACATGGAGGCACTGACTGGCTACTTCCTTTCAGAAGAGGAGATAAATACACACACACATATACCATGCATGTGTTTTAAGAAAAACATTCTTTCTCTGCTTGAAGGGACAGACCACACATACATGGGACCCCTGAGTTTTTGTCCCACTGGGTTTTTTTTTTTCCCCCATTTGTTTTGGTACCGGGCATTGTTTCTTAAGGATATTTAAGCTGTAACTTCATTTTTCCCCTAATGTAATTTGAAGGCAGAAAAAAACCATACCATGCTACACTTCCATAAGATATGTACATGCTCCCAAGAGCTGTTATCTAAATTTGTAGGTCTAAACTTGTGAAAGGGGTGTGCTTGCACTTTTGGTAGCTGACACCCTGTAAAGCCCAACTCAACACAGAAGGACCAAGCTCAAAATTCTGTCTTTATTCTGTCAGCAAGACAAACCTTTCCACAAACCATCAGAGAGCAGCTTGTCTTTGTTTGCTTGTCTTTACAGTGCTGCCAACAAGAGCAGATGCAGATACAGCACAAGGATGCTGGGGGACAACCCTGGGAGCAGGAAAAGCTGCTCCAAGCAGAGAGGGCAGGAATAGCTGTCCCAGCCCACAGGGAACCTGCACCTGCCTTGCTTTCATCTGTGAGAGGATTTCTTGTTTCTCAAGGCACTGAAATCTCTACACCCCTGAGGAGTCCATGCAGTTAGAAGATTTCTGGATATCAGCTCAGATTTATGTAAATTTTCTATCTGATTACTTCCAGTAATTACATCTAATTACTCTGTTTGGGCCTACAGAAAAGCTGAGCAGCTTCCTGTATCCAAGACATTCTTTAAAACTTGGGATAAAAAACTGATTCTTATTAGGAACCAGAAATGTGCTAAAACAGCATCAACATGACATTAGTGGAGTGTCAAACCAAGACTCCTACCCTCCTAGTCAAAAAAACATTTTTAAGCCTGGATGTCAGTCATTCCAGTGCAGAGACTTTTCTTTTTTCTGGTTGATGATGCCTAATCCCACAATTTTCTGCTCAATACTCCTTCCCCTTCCACCATTTTTCTCTCCTATTCTTTACTAAGAGAATAAAGATGCAGGCTGCTCTAATTTCTTCCTTACTCAGCCACCAATTTACACAAAGCTCATGGAAGCCTCTCTTCTTAAAGTCCTTTACACATCTGTTCAGTCTGATTAAAATTAGCCAGTAAGTGAGGTAGGATGCAGGAAAAGGAACTAGCAGTTAGACATTAAAAATATCCCAAGTAATTTCCATTAAAAAAGCAAATAAAAATACCCCACAATATTTTTAACAAAGCCAGGAAAACAAAAAACTGAGTCTGGGCCCATAATTGTCACAGACCACTTGGCTGCCTTTACTTGAACTACTTAATTCATTCTAAGTCAGGTCTGTATCCTTTAGAAATGTGAACTTTCCAGGAAAGGATAAAGAACCAAAAATAACAGATGCAGATGCAAATCAGGGTAAGTGTTTTATTGCCCATAGCACTCCTAAAAATCTCAACTGGCAGCCAAGGAAGCAATACTCCAGGTGTTAGCAAGCACCATCAACAAGGTCTTCTCATGCAGTCCTGCACAATTTTTGATGCCCAGAACCTTCAGTCTCAGAAGAAAGTTGCCATTGATCAATTGGCACAGAATCTCCAAATACATTTACCTTGTTACAGCCATGCAGTGTGTTACACCATTACTTTTAGCCACTTGATCTCCTGGATAATTTTTTTTCTCTTAGCAATTAATAATGCCAGTAATTACTACATGAAGTTGTACTTCTTTAAAAGCATAATTGCAATTCCCACTCCCAGCTAACACAAGGTAACAATCATTTGTGTGATGAACCTTGGTGTTCAGTGGTGACATTAATGAACTCAGAACAGAAATAAAGAGAGCAAATGACACAGTCCAAGGAAACACTTGCACTGTGGACTTAAACACCAAATCACAAAGTTATTTTCTTCTTCTGTCTGGGAACATACAATTATTTAGTATTCATATTACAGTGCAGTCCCATCTCAAGCTGATTTAAAGCCTACATTATAATTGCTAATGATTACTCATGAAAAAGAGACTATTATATGTTAAAACTGCAATCAGTGCTAATCTATTCACCTATCCATTTTATACTGATACATTTTCTAAACAAAGCTCTGCCTGAATTGCTCATAATTAGCTTCTATTCTTACATTTTTAATTGCTCTTCTCCCCCTCCCATTTTCAAACAGAACATTTTACATATCTTCTGGGGTTTTTTTTAAAGATTTGGACTGAATTTTTATGAGTGAAAACCTGACACTGTAGAATTCGGAATTTTAAAATAACTCCTCTGTTGTCAAATAATAAATGCCTAAGCAGTGTTCCAGGAAATAAATATTTTAAAACAAGATCAAAATTTCAGGCACAGCATCCATGCAGTCTGAGAGCATCTAAGAGAGCACTAAGGGAGAAGAGGTGGCTTAGCTACCATTTTATTTTTTTTTTTTTCAAAAGCCAAGTGCATTCTGCCCCTCATCGGCAGGCTGTCAAGAGCCCAGTAATCAAGAGACATTTGGCACTCCAGCTGGGAAAAACACTGCATTTAAGGGTCTCTGTCTGCTGAGACTCTAGTGCTGCTATCCAGCTTTCATATACATGGCACTGAAGCTGCTCTTTTTACTCCCGTCTTTCAGACACCCGAGCATCACTTCATGGAAAGATGTGCTGGTTTTGGCTGGGACTGAGTTAATTTTCTTCACAGTAGCTGGAACGGGGCTGTGGCTTTGGATTTGTGCTGATGACAGTATTGATGGCACAGGGACGTTTTTGATGCTGCTGGGCAGAGCTTGCACAGAGCCACAGCCTGTTCTGCTCCTTGCCCCACCCCAGCTGTGAGGAGACTGGGGATGCACCAGCACTGGGGAGGGGACACAGCTGACCCCGACTGAGCCCGTGGGACATAATGTTCAGCATGTAAAGCTGGGGGAATAAAGAAGAAGTGGAAGGGATTCAGAGTGATAGTGTTTGCCTTCCCAAGTAACCATTAAGTGTGAAGGAGCCCTGCCCTCCTGGAGATGGTGAACACCTGCCTGCCCACAGGATGTGGTGAATGAATTCCTTGCTTTGCTCTGATTGCATGCACAGCTTTTGCTTTACCCATTAAACTGTCTTTATCTCAACCCACGAGTTCTCACTTTTACACTCATGATTTTCTCCCCCATCCCAGTGCAGGGGGAGTGAGTGAATGGCTGTGTAGTGCTTAGTCACTGGTGGGGGCAAGCCACAACAAAAGATAACTGGAACAGCTCACATGTGACAGCCAACTTCTGCACTGCACAGCTTAAGTTCTCCTAGTTATTAGGTAGTGCTCCTACATATTAGATGGCGTGTCTTGCTTAGGAGCATCCCACTGTCAAAGTAGTGCTTGGAGAAAATGGAATTCAAATTGTAATTCCCATTCAGGTATTTTCTTCTTTTCACTCTATGGAAAATCAATCCCACCTTATATTCAGAATAGTATCTCCAGTCCTCAGAGGGCAAGAAGGAATACATCTGGCTTCAACTACAGACAGAAGAGAGCAGCTTGTTGCTAAGTGTTCTCTGCCAAATCTCTTCCCCACACAAAATTATGTAAAAGCTGGCAAAATTATCCTGCTTCAGTGCATTCAACTTGTGGAAAAAAACCTCTAATTTTAATGAACTGTTCCTCTGCTAAAGCACTTAAAAGTGGCATTTGCTAAAGCTCATCTTTACATCAATTTCAGCAGTTGTTGGATCAGACTCTCAATCTGCAAGAGTCCTTCACAACCAGTTTTATGCAATTTCCAAAGTGTTGCACTAATCAGTAGATCCTTTAATCTTCATAAATGCAGGAGAGCTCTTAGGAACTAGTGCTACAGTGACTGGAGAAACTCATTCCAAAACATTTTAATCCTTTCAGAAGCCTTGCATTTTCAAGCTCAACAAAAAACAGGGTGCATAACCTGCATGAGTTTGCATAAGGAAATATTCAGAGCTAAAAATGACCAAATTCACAAAGTGAATAAGTCTATTTGCCTGCACAGTTTGTGAACAAAATTCATGGATGAATTTCTAGTCAAGCCAGACAGCACCTTGAACTGTTTTAATTTGCATCTGTATTTCTAAACTTTCAGCAACTTGGAATATGCATCATATGTATTCATGAGAAAGTCATGCATACAAAGACATCACACACATTCTGTTTCCAGTCACATGTCCCAGCAGAGTATCTGTGTTTTGACTTCAAGGCAGTACTGCCCAATATATCTAAGAAAAGTCACTGTTAAGATTTGCTGGTCTCACTGTGGATTGGGTTTAGCTCACAACCACAACTTGCCATACTGTCAGAACTGCTCCAGCAGATACTTAGAATATATCCAAGCAGCCCTGTCAGCATGAACAGGGAAGCAGTGTGTGCTTCCTGACATGCCTTCTTTTTCTCTAGGCCCACTTTTCACTGGGCCACAGTACATTATCATAGATGAATTTATAAGGAAATCAGTAACATTACATTAGATGCAAGGAAGGAGAAAATGAAATCTGGCTAGCGGGAATTTTCAGATTCAGCAGTTTTCTTTCTATACCAGCCATGAGTCTGGCTGGGATGGAGTTAACTCTGCTCATGGCAGCTCATTCATTTGTGATAACATGACAGTGATAATGCACCAGTGCTGTGGCTGTTGCTGAGCAGCTCACACAGCAGCAGGGCTTTCTCTCCAACCTCTCCTTCTCTTCCCAAAGGCCAGCAAGCAGATTCAGCGCAAGAGGATGCAAAGGCACATAGCTCGGGCAGCTGACCCAGACTGAGCAGAGATGCTCTTTAGCACATGATATTGCACTCAGCAATAAAAATCTGAAGGGTGGGAGCATGGGGAAATTTGTGGTTAATGCACAGATATATCTTCCAGAGTAACCATTACACATACTGGGGCCCTGCTTCCCAAGAAGTGACCAGACATATGCCTGGTGATAGAAAGTGGAGAATAAATATCCTCTTTTTGCTTTGGTTTTCTATGCAGCCTTTACTTTTTTCATTAGACTGCTTTTATCTCAACCCTTGAGCTTGTCCATCTTTTATCTTCCTGACCTGTGGAGGAAGTGGATCAAGAGAACAACTGGGTCTGGCAGCCAGCTGAGGTCACCACACCATCATATCTATTTTAGAGTAAAAATTGACACTGCCTGTTTCAAAGTAATGTTGGGTTCTGTTGCTATGAACCTGTACATTGGATTGCCTTGAGGCTCACAGTTATACTGGCACAACAGGAGCCAAAGGACGCCAACATCACACTCACATTCATGGTTTAATAAAACAGGACAATGTTACCGCTGCAAATTTAAAAACTTCAGCTCTTTCTGTGGAAGCTAAATAAGTCATATATAACAATCTGAGTATGTAAAGCTACTATACTGCTTTGATGCACTTGCTTCTCTAAAAGGATATAAGTTTCCTCCTAAGGTTAAAACCTTAGGAAAAAAAAAAATTAAGAAAAAACCCAAACCCTGTACAGCCCATCTATGCTTTCAGCCACCTGAGCAACAAGATTCTCTCAAGCTGCAGCTGTATCACCTGAAGTGTCTTCCTTGTTGTCTCCAAGGAAAAGAAGATTGCAACTGTCTCATGTGCAAAATAATTATTCATTCTATTGTCTTATCCTTGTGCCAAGAACATGGCCATCTTTTATGAGACTTGATTTGAATCAAAACTGCTGTGTTTTGAACAGAGCTGTCAATGATACTTAGGACTTACACAAGCCTTTCCCAAGACTTACAAAATAAAAATCAAAATCATTTAATTATCTGCCATTCATATGTGTTTGATAAGCTGAAGAGAGCTAACTTTCAAATCCCTTACAAAGAAATGAAGGCATTCTTTTACAAAGTCTGACTCTAGCTAAAGATGAAATGTCAGCATGGAAAAGTAGAATGATCCAGTTCCTCTGACCACTTGGTACAGCAGACCCCTACAACAGGTAAAGACTTCCATTTTGAAAGCATTGCCAAAAAGTGTCCAACATTTTAACCCCAACAGAACAGATATTGATTACATCAACACAACAAAACCCTCGACATTGCTGGGTCCCGGGAACAGCCATTAGTGTTCAGTTTCCACAGAGCCACGCTGCAAGAAGGAAGAGTTTAGAAACCAGCTTTGAGGCAGAGCTCCTCGGTGCTGTGTGATCCCAGCTGGCACAGAATCCTGAGGTACAGACCAGGGAAATAAGCTGAAGTTGCAGTTTCTTACTTGGGAGATGAAGTGACTAAATTGCTCTAGATTTGCAAGAAATGCAGATCTTTTCCTCTTAAAAAGTCATCCTTCTTGCTGAGGCACTGCCAGTGAAGCAGTAAGTACTCTGAGAACTCACTTCAGTCCTTACTGAAGAACTAAGGACTCTAAAGTGTCCTTACTTTCCCTCATGCTACACACCAGCCACCTCTACCAACTCTGGCTGAACTCTGCTTTGGCCCCAGCTGCACACACTTGGATTTTCTGCATTTTTTCCTTCTACTCCCAAAGGTTTTCAGCTCAAGCTTCAAAAACCTGTCTTCTTTCTGTGTCTTTATTTGTATCACGACATGTCACTGCAGACTGACAGCAGGTTTTGCAGTATGTGCTAGGTCAGCTGTTGTCTGCCTCTCATGTTCCAGAACATCCTCAGCTTTAGCTGCACAGAAGTCCTTACATATAAGAAAGATCTGAAGACAGCAGGTGAGAAAAATTCTGCTACATCTAAGATTTTGTGATAGATTTTTTCCCAATTTTTGTATCCCAGGTACTTCCTAGTCTGGGCAGTTCACTACCATTTCTACTTCAGGAAAAGCACATTTGCTGTAGTTAGATGAATATAAATTGTGTGGACATCTTTACTCAATTAGATAGTAATATTTTAGTTGACTTTGGGGAAAAAAAAAAATCAAACTGGGGCTAGTCTAAGTTGGAATAGTTTGCCTTTCCCTCAGACATTTCCCCCAAGCTGTTAACCATTATCATTAAGGAAAACAAACTTGTGCAGCATCCTTATGTTGTGGAGGCAAGTTGCTGATGTCAGCATTGGCTGGCATGATGTTAGATCTACAGGCAAAATTCATGAGCATACTATACTTCTTCCCACATGCTGTTTCATTTTCATTTCAAAAATGAGGGTTGCACTAGTCTTTTTGCTGTAGTTCAGAACCAGAGCACTCTTAAGGTAGGTGAGAAAACAAACTAGAAAATAACTCCTGGATGTTCTACGGCCAATCAGTCAAAACCATACAGATTTTCATCACTGCAATCAAAATTAACCAAGAGAGGGTCTCAGAGTCCCTTGCCACATTACTGTCTGATACAGCATTGTCTGGTTGTCTATTGAGTGGATGCCCCCACCCCTGAAAACATTCCTCAATCAGAAGCTTTGGGCAACCTGGTCTAGTGAAAGGTGGCCCTGAACATGGCAGGAAGGTTGAATTAGATGCTCTTTTAGGGCCCTCCCAAACCAAAGCCTTCAATGAGTCACAGCTACACTGCCTCAGTACCTTTTGAAGAACACTGATTAGATAATTACTTTTATTGGCTATCAGTAAAGCTGGTTTTTGGTTTTTTTCCTTGCAGAAATTTTACATGCACTTGCTGCAGTAAATGAGGATGTTATGGCCATATGAAAGATCTGAGAGAAAACTCTATGGAGCCTGCAGGAATTAAAACAATAGTGCATCTCCTAAACACTGATTATGACATGATTGTGCACTGACACTTATGGGGGGAAAGAAAACTAGTTGGCATAAAACACATACTTCTCTTCAGTTGGTGCTTTTCTGTGCCAAAACCTGCTTATAAATGAAGCAGTGATTTGGGTATCTGAAATAAATAAGTGACAGGTTCCAAGGCTCCAAGTTGCTTTATACCACATGGGGCAGCTGCTGAGACATCTCAGCAACAAAAACTTTGCTCTTGCAAAGCCAAGTGTGGCGTTAGACAGCTACAGAGCATCCCAACAGCTCAGCTGCTGGCAGACTTCTGGCTTGATACTGAAATGAATTTGTTAACCCAACAATCATCTACGGACAAGAAAGCAGCTCTGGGCTGCATATTTTTACAAGCATTCTGTAGTTTCCCCCGTGTTGCTGCAGCATAATGACTTTTCATACTGACAGAAGAACAAACCAGTGTTTTAATTTTGGATGTGTCATTACTCATGTATCCAATCCTCATGAATTAGTTTAAGTAGAAGACATAGATGAATGCTGAAGCTGTGCATTTTCCTTCAGATTTTTTTCTTCTTTCATATGGTGACTACAAAATAAAATGTATTTCTGTTCTGCCTGTAAAATCATACAGTCATTTTTAACTGAATAGCATCCAAAAGTTACAGATGCAAAATTCTAAACTGTATGTAACTATACGTTTTTATATTTTCAGCTTTCATCAAATTACAAACTTAACTAGAAATTATATAAAGTAATTAATCACGTGAATAAGTAACTTCCTCACATGTTATAATCATTCCTGAAATTAAGAAACAATTTCAAATTGCAAACAATTAACTTGATTTTCGGAAATCTCACTGAAGTACTTCTTAGGAGTCCATAGTATGAGCTAGGTAGTATTTCATACACTAAAAACAATGTCAGTCTCAAGTCAGGCAACATTCACATACAAAGTAGCTGAAACTCAAGTACCCAGCAAGACAAAAATAATAGAAACCTAAAGATTATTAAGAACAATAGAGAAGCCCATGTTTAAAAGAGCATAATAGAGCTCACTGTTTCCAAAACAATTGTTTTCACTATACTTATATTCATAACAGATAAACAAAGATATAATAGAGAAACAGATAAAGATGATTTAATGTTATAAAGAGAATGAGTCACAAACATTTCATGGTTCCTTAAGCAGAAATCATGAGTAAGACCAAGTAGCTGAAATTTAAAGCAGAATTTGCTAACATAACAAACAACATAGTAAGTGGGAAGCAACATTTAGCTACATTACTGGGCTATTGGGCCACAAGATCTACTTTTGAAGAATAAATATAAGCTTCTGTAAGGAAAAAAAAAGATTTTATTTATATTTCTGTCTAACTGTGTATTTACACAAACTTTTAAAAAGTAAAAAACCCTAAAGACCTATTAAAAATTCTTGTAATGTTGTTACAAGAACTGACTTCTTTACCTCCTTTTTGTTTTCCAGTCCTTGTTCAAGCTGATGGTGAATGCTGTATATGTAATCATAATCCTGCTGTTATCACAGCTGTTGTGTGCTTTATTTTTGATGACTTAAAGACAGATGTTCCAAAATTGCCCTAGATTCCTGCCAGCCTTTTCAATTGCATTATACAAACAATTAAACTTTCCTGACCCTATTCCTGTCTCTAGATAAAATTCAGACGCTGACACTTCAAGAAGGAAATCACGTATGTAAATTGGTTCTAATGACAGCTATTGATGTGTAGTCATATGCAAATAGAGTATTATCAAACATTAAAATGTCCAGGAGCAGTAGCTAGATGGATGCAGTCAAGAAAAATTAACTAGAAGACACATATTCCAGATACTTCCCACAGTATGTAATGCAATTAAACAGAAGCAAAGGGAAATTCACAGTAGAAATTGCCTCTCTCCTGCCATGCCTATTTATTCCCCATCATCTGTTATTATTGTTGAGAATCTTCATATTGTGTCCCAATTAAGCAAATCTCTCAGAATTAATAAGGGTTCACCTTCTCTATCACCACATCTTTAATGTCTGGAACTGAAAACATTGGCACCTCATGCTGTATATGAGTGCAAGCAGTTAGAATAATAAAAATTGTAAGACGTGCTTGCCAGAAAATGATTACAAGTCAAGCTTTATTGCAAGGGTGTCTTGTTTAGGAGGATTTAGCACAATTCGATGGAGTGACAGCAGTTGTCAGGCATTGATACTAAGCATAATAACTATTAAAGAGACAACTCACTTATTGAATATTCAGAGTGCTATGCCATTGTTTGGGCATCTTTGGAATACAGATTATTTTGCTATGGTTTGTTAATCTTATAATGAAGATTTTAAAAACATTGCAGAAAAAAAGGGTTTTTTTTGATATTCTAGCCAGTGGGTTTCATAGAAACCAATGATAAAAAGTTGACAGCATTCAAAATTTCCAGAGAGTGTGACTAATTCAACTTATCCAAAGCAATTCTTGATTCTAACTTGTAAGTCACTTGTGAGATTTCAGGATTCTGCTGTGTTTTTCTGTACCTTTCAGTTGCTTCAACCTTAGCATTATGTCTTTTACTTCCTTTGTGTTTTCAAGCCACTTATCCAGGCTTTTTGCCATTTCCTTTCCAAAAACATTGGAAAAGAATATTAAAAAAAATATTCCTTAGCAAAGAATTCTCAGGTTTATTTCTACCTCACAATATAAGGCAAGCTGATAAGTTTAAGAACTATGAAAGACCTTGCAGTATTTTCCCTGCAACCTGAGTCCTCCCCTTTAAGTATTGAATCCTCCCAATAAGCATCAACAACCATTTCAAAAAGATTTTGTCTTTTATAGCAATCCCTGATAAAAAAAACCAAAACTTGAAGTATGATTTCATTTTAGAATTTCTAGTCTAATATGCTGGCTCAGCACAGCTCTGCTTTACTCTTTTTGCCTCTTCTTTCATTATCTCACTTTCTGCACCCACTTTCATTCTGCTGGAGGAGATTGCACCATATTCAGAAGAGAGTTAATGCTGAAGGTATTTGTGTTACACCACACAGAGACAGTGGTGATCCACAGCCACTCGAGGTAGCTGCCACCTCCACATTTAGGCTGCTAATGTTGCACATAGCACACTAGTATTTATCACAGCCAAAGTTAAGGGAAAGCAAGGATCCATTTTTTTCCTACACGTTATTTCAGAGTGGAAAATGGCAGATATACACTTGTGAAAAAAAGTGCAGTGAACGAAACAACTGTTTTGGGATCGCTCTGCAACCAGAGGAAGAAAAACTCCCCCAGGAAAAAGGAGGAAAAAAAACCCACAGGACAGATTCAAACTCAGCCTCCTCTTTTTCCAGTCTAGTCTGGTATTGTACATAAATTCAGGCCAATGTCCTACTTTATGTTCACCTGTGTAAGGCAGAAGTAGACAGGAGAATTTAATACTATTATTTAACATTTTAAAGCTAAACCATTCCATTTCTGACCTGAATTTTTCACAGGATAATTTGTACCTTCATTAAGAGTGAAGCAAAGGAATGGAGCTAGGCTTGATTAAACACCAGCTCATAAACTGGGTTTCCCTGTTTCTCTATCATGAAAGCACTAGAAGCACAATAACAAGTAAAGCTACAATATTTATCCACGTTCTCCCTTTCTTCTTCCTCTGCATTGCTCTCCTTGCCTAAAGAAACCATCCTGGATAACACAAGTAGAGACTAATTTTTAGTGCCAGGCAAGTTACCAGTTCCTTGTGTCCAGAGAAGTAGTAAGAGCTCCCAGACACATTACAAAGCTTCCCCAGGAGCCCTGGCAAATGCTTGAAGTCTAATGTGGATTCATTAATCAGGAGGGAAAGTCTTCAGTCACAGGTAAAAAACAAAAACTGGAGACTGTGACAGTCACAAACTATTCTAGTACAGAATCACTGGATATTATATGGTCTCTAGTTAGTCATACTTCATCATTTTTCCTGGTCTGAAGAGCAACAGAGATGCATAAACATTGCTTATTTGCCAACAAATACAACACCTTTTCTGGCTCACTGAAGTCAAAATAGATGCCCATCTCATCCATAGACAGCACAACACTGAAATTACCTGTTCAGCTCTCATGCCACAGCACAAAAATGAACAGAACCAGGGGAAAAAAATACACAAGGAAATCTTTCATAGTGCACCTGCTATGAATACACATAAGGAGGACAACACAGGCTTGGCTTGTTTTTGTTTCAGAACAAATGTGTTCCAGTTGAATTCTTGTGCTTAAGACATTATGTGGTATTTTCGTGGGAGATTTTTGACTGGTTTGTACATGCATTAAATATCTTTTTTTCATGAAGTACTTCAAGACTCACCCTTTCCAACTGGGAAGCTACATTATAAAGTAACATTAGATGCAAGGCCAGCTGTTGCATTTAGAAACCTTGCAGGGGTGAAGTGACCACTGGGATGAGGACACAGGTACTGACAGGGGATTTTCCACTGAAGTCTTTCTCCTCCCCTAAGTTTTGTAACCACTTCAGAAATTCTAGCACTATGCAAGCTAGACTCTTTTGGGAACACAATTTCCTTGTTTTGTCTTAGTCACAGGCCCACTGGGCCCGAATTTCACTCCAGTTTCTCCCCCTTACCTCATTATAGGAAATTACTTGAGACAACATAGGGGTTTTGGTGAAACTGAGATGAAAGAAGTGGGCCATAAGATGCAGCTCAGCAGATTTCTGAGCTAGAACTTAAATCTGAATTTAAGTTAATATTTAATTTCTGGAAAAAGACAATTCTCCTGTTAAGTCTATCACGCAGGTATGCACAGTTATCTATGAGACTGGAAAAGGTTTTTCGTTTAATCTAACAAGCACTTTTAACCAAGCAAAGTTAAATCTTACTTCTAACAAAGCATGCCACTTCTCTAATACAGCCTTTATAATTTCAGCTTTGTTTCTTCATTCTCTGCCCTACTGAAGGCAAAGAAAAGGCTCCAAACTAAGCCAAAAAATTCCCCCAAAATACATGTCTTGTGTGTCTGTTGTGGTCAGAGACAGCTGTGCACATAACACAGTCAGACACATCCACCCTGTGTCAGCAAACAGGCCAGATCAATCCTCAGTTTCAGCATTTGGGATCACAAATCTGGCCTGCAGTCATATTTGCTTCCTTCACCTTTCCTCAGTATCCACCATCTGTTACACATTTTAATTATCAGGAATCTTTTAACTGAATTAGAAGACTTTAGGTCAGGCCTTTGGTGAATGCTTTTTCCTACTGAGATTCAGGGAGTTCAGACTTACAGGTCTTGCTGATCCTACTTTCTTTCAGATGGACCTGCATGAATAGCTCTCTTCTTTCTCTGCAGATTACTGCAGAGTTTATTTTGAACTACCACAAAATTAAATTATGCCAAAAGATATTTCATCTATAGAACTATCCATTTTTTAACTCCTGCCACATTTTTGGAAGAAACCTTTTTACTCTCAAACTATTAAACATTTGCCACAATGGCAAGATCATGAAAATATCTATGCTGTTAAAAAGCTTAAAAACCTCACATCTTAGTGAAATGATATGCAAAAAGACATTTGAAGGGCATAAACAAAACATTTCAATGAACAGTAACAATGTGCATAAGTGTTTTCAGATTCTGAACCACAGCATCTTTGATGTTGTGTATTGCAATTGTAAAAGAAAGCTGTTCTTAAGATTTAAATAATTACTTCAAAATAGTAAGGAATGCCAGCTCTATCATCTCCCTCCTGAATAACCAAGTACAACAGGATTAAAAGCACACATCAGAAGTAAACTCAGGAAAAGCAGTGTGGGTGTATCTTCAACTCAAGGAGCAAATCAGATCTCAGACATATGCAAACCACATAGCAAAGTAATTCTAATCATGTTTTGCTTTTTAAAGACTTTCAACACAGTTTTACATAGGCATAAACTGGTTAAATGAGACCTTCCTTAAGAAAAGAAGGTCTTCATCTGTGTTTATGACGAATTTATATTTGACATCAACATGTTCATGGCATCATTCATTCGGTATATAACCCTTAATAAGGGCCTCTTACCTAAATTACAAAGGCTCTACAAAAACTTAATGCATATTAAGATAATTCTAGAGCTCTTCGAAGGAGCAGCCTAATCTGATCTACATGTACTGTTCTTCAGGACAGACCCCATCTAAGTCCTGTTTGATCAGAACTCTTTCATAGAATCTGAAAGTAGGGAATGTCTTCCCAAATGTCAGAAAAATTCTCATTAAAATGTGGACTTTGGGCACAATTCTCTCACAGGGCTTTAATTTCTCCCTGCACGACCACAGCTCCCCATGTCATCTTATTTCAGTTTGAAACGCTTCCTAATTATCTTTTTATCTCGTTAAAGGATGAAAATTTTCCAAGTTATACTTTCCTCTGGAGACTTGTTTCCACCACAGGGGCTCTGTTAATATGTACAGTCTGACTTGCTGTCCTCTTGAATTGATCTTGGTCTAAGGCTATTCCTTTACTACAATCTAACAGGTAGGCTAGCTATAAAACAGAATTATTCCAGTATCTTCCTTTCTTCTTTTCACATCTTTAGCATTAAAGCTTATTTCCCCTTGCATACCTCTTCCTTCTTTACTATTGCAGTATCTCATAGAAGCTTTTCACATACACTTGTACATGCTACTACTTTCAAACCAGACTTTTCACTAACAGACAATGAAGTTTTCAGGTTGAAAAAAATGAAGGAAATAACATCTAATATGTTTTTTATGAGCACTAACAGTCATCTGGTAGACTTCATAGGGTCTCTGCCACAATGCTCAACATACACAGTCCTTCAAACTGGGAAACAACAAAAACAATGTAAATTGCCTTCAATATATGAACTTTATCTTGATTTCCAAAATACAAGTTTAAATCAGTACCTACAGTTCAACCCCTGGTAACTGTGCATATCATGAGTCTCAATACTGAGAAAATTGTATTGTTTTTAACACATACCAGATTGAGTAACATGAAGGAATTATTCCAACCCTTGCTGAGATCTCAATACGAAGTACTGAACAAATAAGCATTACAGCCTTAAATCTCAAGATAACCCCTCCATTCTGTGGAAGAACCTACCCACCAACTCATCATCAAGCACTTTGGAAACTTTTTTTTAGTACTACACTTACATGAAACATCTACATTGCCAAAACAGCTTTACACCATGGTACAGCACTTTGCCTGGCAACTGGCAGACCTCATGCTATGGGTTCTCTTGCTTCCAGAGACCAATTTGTGTGTGATCTATTAACATTCATCCTTCATTCTGAAACTCCAGTGTACAGTTCAATTTTATATTTATGAGCACTACTCCAAACAAGCAAAAGGCCTCCTGCTGCTTTCTGCAGAATGAAAGCATGTGTCTGACAGGGAGAAAGCTATTTCAGGATTATCCATGTGGCTCAAAGTTAAACAGGATTTCAAGATGAAAAGGTAGCAGATCTGTAAAATAACATAACACCTTTATATTTTTTCAGGAGTATTTAATATGCAAAACCATAAATCTGTATAATTTGTTAGCTAAAACCAAAAAGGCAGAAATACTTCAATTTGAGGTCTTTGGTAACAGAAGCCTAATTTCTTTAAAAGCAAGGACCTTTAAAGAAGACAAGTTAACAAAAGGTTAATATCTGTCACCTGACAGAGATCAGTATCTCCCCATTCCAGTGGGTAACATTTCAGAGGCTACAACAATTAAACCATAAGAAAGCATGACCAGTGTAATGTAATAGTTGTATTAGTCAGGCAGATAATTTTACATCGCTGGATATTCTGAAAGATCCCATGAGGATTCCAGATGTAAATTCTTGACAAGAAAGGAAACTATAGCAGTGTCTCAAAGATTTATTTTTACTTTCTGTACAGCACAGTGAGCACATGGTAGAATAACGAGTCCATTCATTCATAATTGCAGATGTTTTACACATCTTGCTGAAACATGTGCATTAATGTGTTATATGGAGCTCTTTCTTCTGTTTCCAAAGTGTTAGGATAATTATTCTTTGATTTGCATGTTTGAAGTGTATACATATATGCATAAACTCTTCTGAGCTTCTGTTCCAGCTATCACTGTTACAACACGTGTCAATCACAAATCAAATCATGTCCTCACTGGAAGGTGGGGATGCTGCAGAATTATTGATACACAACTGCAGAGTTCACACTCTGGAAGGTTCTGGCAAGGCAAGGCACTAGGGCTCGTTCCTGTGGGCTACACAGTGTGAACCTCCTCACCAGTGTTGGCTGATAAGGCACCTCATGTAACTTGGATATTTATACCTCTGCTGGAAGATTACTTCCAGTCATTCTGGAAATCCCATAAGCTCACTGGTTACTACACACAAACCTTTCATAGTATTCAAAGATATTATCACAGAGTATTTCAAACAAAGCAGAAAACTACTAAACAGTGAGAGAAAAGGGGGTTGTTTGTTTTGGGTTTTTTTTTTTAATCAGGTACTTAAACTCTTCGTATTCATTCTTTCAGTTCCACAGATTTTTTTTTCCTTTTGAGTCTCACTTCCTCTCCTGTTCTTTCTCCTTCCTTGTCCTCCAAACATAAAATGCTGTGTTCTCTCCAAATTTATTATCAATGCTTTGTTATCCTGATATGCTTCTACAGGCATTTCACCTCTAACCACATTGTGCAAAAGATTAATCTTTACATCTGTTTCAGCCCTGCCAACTTTCTCTACCCAAAGGTGCTTTGCCAATCTATTTGTTTATTAGTAACAATAATATCTCCATTCATGGGATTACTGTATCCCATTTCCCTAACTTCTCGCAATCTTTTCACACAGAGATAACTTGTTTGAAAAAGTTCAACCAACACTTTTTAAACTCCAGCACATCTGATAAGTCACTAAAGTAGAGATGTAAAATGAAACGGAGCTGTCTAATTTTCAGAAGTTCCAAGCCCATCTGCCTCTATTGACTGCAATGTACATTCTGCCCCTTCAGCTGCTGAAACCAGACTCTACTCTAAACTCAAGTGCTCAACCAAAATGCAAGCTGGATCACATCAGTCATCTTGGACTACAAAAATATTTTATCAACCAGAGATCACCAGTATATAGAGTTTCATGGTAGAAGAGATTAACAAAAGTAGCACTAACCCCAGGAGCATTTGCAAGGCCAAGACCAAAACACAGTCACTGAACAGGATGAAAATAAGTTATTGAACTACTGATGACCAGAAATGAAATAATAAGGATCATAGGACATGCTGAGCTTGAAGGGACCCACAAGGATCACCCAGTCCAACTCCTGACCCTACACAGAACACCCCCATAGTCCTACAGTGTACCTGCAAGTGTCATCCAAACACTTCTGGAACTCAGGCAGGCTCCTGACTAGTTTTCTTTGAACAGAATAATACTTCAAATCTGCAAACCATTTCAAAGTTTATTGTTTCAAAAACAGTATTTTGCCTTTGATTTCTTTTTAGGTTACCACTAATCACAGCATAAAGCCTGACATATTATGAATGACTGGAACTATCTGGTAATTTGAAGAACTTTGCAGAACTTGCTCCAGGAGTAAGAGCCTGGTACACAGCTTGACAGCCCCCATAGTTACATCACCACAAAAGCACAAGGAGAAGGACTTAAAAGCCTACAAAAGGGCTAGGACTTTCCTCCTAAGATGTATGTTTCTCAGGATAAGGGAAGAAAAATAAATCACTGAAATAATAATACAAGAGAAACTCTTGAACACTACAAGGATAATTGTCAGCCTGATCTTCATCATGAGATCCCTGAACATCCTGGTTATGTTTGGCAACATGACAGCACAGACATGGAAGGTCACTTGCTGCCCAACAGCCTCTTTCCACTCGTGTTGGTTAAGCTACTTGTTGGATTGAAAACTCATAATTATGAAAACTGCAGTTCAAGTATTTCATTATTTAGCCCAAAACTACCTCAGGGGAGCTGAGCTGGCAGTCCCGGTCCACAGAACCTGCTTGGACAAAGTTACCACATGACAACAGCAGTCAACACCAACCTGAAAGTAGATAAAACCTTTCTTGCTATGTCCTGTTTCACCCAAAACCCTTTTAAATTCCTGAACTACTTAAAAGGCTTCTCCCAGGTTGCTCTGCAATTTCTTAAATAGACAAAGAAAATAAAAAGGACATGGGTCCTTTTAGTAGAAGGGAGGTGCCCAAGGTGCATCTCAGCCCCTGCACATCCTCAGCCAGACAGGAAGGTGCAGTGTCCTCAGCTTCCCACCCACGACCACAGCTCTGATGATTCATCCTTCAGCACAAATGGATGTGACAGAGTTTGTGCAAGTTATGTCCAGTTCCAGGGGAGGGCAGCTGAAGCTGTGCACTGATGGATAACAGAGCTCTTATAAACAACGTAGGAGTCTATAACAAGAGTATTCTGGTGTGTTTTGACTACACTGACAAGAATTTTGCTGCATGGACTGCACCTGAGGTCTTTCCTTTTCGGGGAGTATTAACACATTCCTTGGTGCTTTCTCAATATTCCTTTTGCATGAAAAAACCAAACCAAAACAAACAAACAAAGCAACCAGAAAAATCACTACCCCCACCTGTAGATCTTTAACAATTCTTTTAACTAGAGATCTGCATTTGCCACACCTCATGGACTGCTTTAAGATTCCAATTTACTTGGATACTTGACTCCTCTTAGTTTAACCAAGTCAGAGGGAACATAACTGGGTCTTTGCAGAACAGAATTGTTCTTTTCCACATGCCACTGAGTTTACCTATAGTCAGCCTCAAATATTAGTTACAGCAGAAAAAAAAGGTATATTTTGGGTTATTTGACTAGAAAGGAACATACTTAGTTATTGACATCTCAACTTACCTAGGAAAGGAGTGAAAAATTTATTTTGAAGTGTTCACGCTAAACAAGTTGGCCCAATCTGTACCAAAACACTGTACAAAGAAATTTTGAACTTGGAGTATTTTCTAGCACATTCTACCTTAGCTGTGGACTTTACATATATTTTTAATATAGTTTACAGCTATGCACAAGTCATCACTGGAGAAAATTCCTATTATTGATGGATATATGCTGACATTTTCATTCATAAATGCTGTATCATTATTCTTGCTGGAACACAGGTAAAGTTTATTTTTACCCTGTAATTTCTACCTAGTCAGAATGAGTTAAGAGGCTTGCACTTATAAAGTGTACAGGATACAAAATGAATTATAAGCATGTCTAAGTATGAAAGGGAATTAGTGATGATGGTTGAGTCTCAGAAGAGCTTCAAGTTAAATTCACAAAGGGCCTTATTTGAGCTTTATACAAAACCACATGAATCTAAAATTGGGGCGAACATAGAAATACCATCAGTCAGTCTCAACCACACGCTTAGCATTCCATCCAGGTGAGAAATACCAGGAATCTTATCCAGATTTTTGATATTTCTTCTTCTAATCACTGCTGAAGCTGGAAGCTGCAGTGTAGGACCCGGGGGGACAAAAAAAAAAAAAAATGGAATTTACAGAAACATTTTGGATTTGGGATAGAGAAGCCATGTGCTAATTTCACACTCAACATATCAGGGTTTATTTACCTAAAACACTGAACTGTAGTACACTGTGGTCCCTGCAAAGAACGAGAACCCAGCCATAGACTGGGGGACTCAGAGGGCTGGAGGGTTGGCATGGAGAGTAAATTACGAGGCAAAAATTCCCACAAATCCACATTTTTGGATAATTAAGCTCTTGTCAATTTTCATATGGATGAATAGTCTTGGGACACCTGACGAGCTATTAGATGGAGCAATACAAAATTTAATTTACACCAAGAGTAAAGATCTTTTCCTAACAAATTTTTTGTGACTAAAAGAGAGAGTGGAGAACAAACAGCACACTTGCCATGAAAAGTCATTTTTCACCCATGCGAAGAGTCAAATTTTCCCAATATGATGATTAAGCAAAAATGAATTATTTTGTCTGAAGAATTCATTCTTTTCACTCCGTCATAAAAACATCAGCTAATGAACTCATAGCAGGTTTTGTGTGGACAGATAAGTTTTCTCTGGATTAGAAATTAAAAAAAAAAACACACCATCAAACCCTTGAAAACATACTTTTTTAATACAAATGGTGATAGCATGAAACATGGAAACTGAAGGGGTTTAATATTTCAGGGTTTGAGGGGGTTTAAAGAGTTCTAGATGCTTTGTATATCATATTTATGTTAAAAAAAATAAACATCTATTATGCAAAACCCAAGTTATTCTGCACATGACATTGCACTAGGCAGGCTTTCAATTTTTTTCTTGAATACTAAAATCTTGTGTGTTGCAGACACTAAAGCAATGAAACAGAATCTACAGAAGAAAATGGAATTATATAGCCTTAAGCATTATGGAGTCTGCATGCTGTTCTTTGTTAAACAAGCACCATACTCCCTTGTCTGCCAGGGCTCCCATTTTCAGCAGTAGTTCAGCACTGCCTCTCTAAATGACACATAGCAAGGAAAATAAGGTTTTTCAATGAAGCCTCACACAATTAAAATGTTAAATATTTCACATACTAGTCTGATGTCTGCAGGAGGTAAAGCTTCACAGGGAGCTAACTTATCCTCCACAGCCAAAGGAAATGAAGCAGTTCCAGCCATCAGATGGCTCAGTGCGTGTTCCAAAGAGATTCACAGGCTTTGCTATTATATAGAAAATAAAAAACAATTTAGAAAAAGAGGGTGATGGAAGCCATATTCCAAAGAGAACAGCTCAGTCTCATTTGACAGGCAATAGCTATGGGTCAGACTGTACAATTGATTTTTCAGCAGAACATTTCTTTGATTTCTATAGGGAGTTTAGCTTAAAAATTGATGAGACAATATGTCCTTATTAAAGCAACCATTTTCAGAAAAAACTCTCACCTGTTTAAGTTTAACTCTTGTTCCTACTGAAGGCTGACAAAACCATCTATTACAGCAGAACATCCCTTCAAGCTCCCGTTTTTAGGGATTCTTAGACACAAAATCTACTTTGGAGAATAGGATAAATACAACTGTCTACAAATAAAGTTTGGCAAGTTCCTAAGAGCTTGTAGGATTGGAACCCAAATTGTTGCCTGGGTTTTTAGTGTCACTTTTCTCTGCGTGCCTCCTTAGAGCTACAAGGTTAAGTGTAACAGAAGCACGAGCAAAGCACACACAAAGACAGTGCAGAATTTATCTACACTAGCTTCCTAACAGGGGAATGACCCCAGTTCTGCAGTACCTTTGTAACTGGGTGTTACAGGGTGCGATCTGAGCAGGGCTGTGCCCAGGACACCCAGCAGTGCCATTCCCAGGACATCCCTGGGAAGCTGCACGCACCGGAGGAGCCACAGGAGGGCTGTACCAGCACTGCCAGCCCAGCAGCAAACGGACCTGGCTCCGGCTGGAAGTGACACAGCCACCAAGCAGGGGTGTTTAAACAATTCACAAAAGCTCCATCGAGAAAGGGTTTAAAAGCGTTCTCCGCAGTGAATCACAGAAGCAACTTGCTGAAGTATTTCACGTGTCACACCACACGTTCTTCAGTTTTAAAGCACAGTGAGGATCAGTGTCCTTGCCTGCCTTTACCTATAGCTGCCTGCAAAAGCAAGGTGACATTTCCCCTTTAGATGCCATCCAGGAGACTTTTTTAAATGCAGTACCAATGCTGATGTCTAAGCAATTCTGCTTTGCAATTATTACCCATTATTTAAAACTGAACAGCATTTAAGTCTGTGTTCAATCCAAGTGCACCCTCTGTCCTCAGCTGCACACAAACATTAGACATTTTCTCCCATAAAGTCCAACAACAGAGATAAGGAAAGATACGAAACATACTGAAGTCACGAGGGTCAGAGAGTTGGAAAGTTAACAACATGACAGCCCCATGTGTAGCAAAATGTTCCAGATGCATAATGCCTTCTCTGGAGGAAAAGAAAATAAACCAAACAAACCAAGCCCATGTCTTTGACCTTTCAAACCAGTTTTCAAATTCACTGAACAATTTTTCATTCCAACAGAAAAAAAAATAGGGCGCAAGGATGGGGGACACACACATTTTGGAAACACCTGGTATGACAACCATAGTTTACAGTCCAGGTGTTTAGGATCCTTCTCCAAAAAGCTGAATAATCTTGGTTTACAATTATCATCAACTTAATCCAGGCATTTAGTACAAAGAACGAAAGTAATACAAGAGATACTCCACTGCAATCCTCAAGGTTTCACTCAGAAAACAGTACTCAGGTTTCCCCACTTACTTTTCCAGCCCTGGTTTTCCACACATGCTCAAAGTCAAGCATTTAATTTTATTCCAAATAAGAGAGGTGTTTTTCAGGGTTTCTGCCAGAATGGCAAAGTCGGCAGGATTTTGACAAAGGGCAGCAGGAATTTAAAGAGTAAAGGCAAAGTATCCCATCACCTGGGAAGTGCTGATAATGACAGCAACCAAGCTGGAGAACCACTTGGAATATTTAATGAGATTGTGGTGCAGTTTAATTTGATACTGTCTTTAAAGTGCTTTGAACATGAAAAGCATAACTTAATTGTTTTATCTTCAGCCTCATCACTCCCCTGTGCCTCATCCTACCTAACGGTGCAAGGCAGCTGGTGAACTTCTGGTGTTACACCGGGCTGTGACACGAGAGAACTGGTTCCAGCAACACCCCAACCCCTTCATCTGCTTTCAAGCAAGTAACAATTGATTGCTGGGTAGCTATTTGGTGAAGTGTTCTACTCCTCGTTCACATCAGCCCAGCTGTGCAACTCCTAAACATTCTGGCTAAAAGTTAAATCAGTACCTACTGAAAAAATTTAAAAACCAACACTAATAGTGATTTTCACTTTCAAAGCATCAGCAGCTATGACAGCACCCAAACAATTAACAGGCCTCTCTAGCTTTATGAGGTTTCATATACAAACATTGTAACTCCTACAGCAGTTTAGGTAGATTGAGGAGACTGTAATCCAAAGACATTTTAACATCTCCCTTTGAAAACCACTTCTACCAAAAGAGTGTGAGAACAACAGTGCAACTATTTTACCTATCCATCACTGTTAGACCAAATTTGGACAATAGTACAAGTATATAGCAAGTGGTATATTCAGTCTTCAATTAACTCTTGAAAAAGCAGCTTAAGGGATGATAGGAGAGAAAGAGTCAGACATTCTGCTGTCCGACTGCACATTAATTAATCAGAAAACATGGTACAATTATACTGTAATAAAAAAAGCATTATTTTTTCTTCATTCAGAGGCTATTACCTCTGGCTTCTAACTACATACTCTAAGACAAAAGGATAGGAAAAGTGGACTCAGTTCTGCAGTGCATCAAAATGCCTCAACACGAAAGACAAGTACAGCACACAGAACTTCCAGGACTTTGCACTTTTCTGCACTTTCTGAGGAAGTGAGCATTTTGCACTAATAACAATCACACTCATCTCATATTACACCAAGAAATGGGCCTGTTGGTTTATTATGCTGTTTTAAAAATGCATCCCTCAAGCTTTGGGGATTTTTTGTGCCTTTCTTTTTGGTGGGTGGGCATGGAAAGATGGTGATGATTTGGGGGAGAAGGAGACCTTACTTAGGGATGCAATACAGAGAACTGCACTAAGTAATATTCTGACAGCAACAGAAAAACTTGGGGATGAAAGAAAATGTAGGGAAAGAGACTGGAACTGCCAGGGTGCCCCCATAGAAGACATCCTGTGCAAATACACCACTTGGCAAATGTTTGAACCACCACCTGTGGTAACAGGGAGAACATACCTGAAGAACCTCACAGTCTGGAACAACTCCTAGGCACACATTTAAACAACTAACCTACCAATCAAAAAGTGTATTTGTACCAATTTCACATGTTAAGAATGATACAGACTTGCTTTCTTGCTTTTCTCAGACAAAAGAATCAACTCACCTTCTCAATCCTTGTCCTTTTCTGGCTTTTCCTCATAACAACCAACACTCAAATAAAAAAAAAAAACCACAAAGCCACCATGAAAGATTATAAAGGGAATAGCACACTTTCCTTGGAGAAACAAGGTGCAGCAGGAGAAACATACTAGCTAGCACACGGGAGCCAGAGTAAAGAAATAGAGTTTTTTAGTACTCTTGTCAAAAATGCTTTCAGGCATCCTCTTATTTTATAAATACTTCACGTAGGGATACATAGGCCTTTATTAATTCATCCTCCTGTTGAAAGGACAGGATCCTACAGCAAAGCTCTGTGACGAGAGATACTGAGAATGCTCAATAACTCAGAATTTCATTTGATTTCTATCCAAACAAATTGAATCAAGCAGACTACAGATTAATTACAATTCTCTAAGAGAAAAATTCTGCAGCCTTTTCCCAGAATCCTAAAAAATGCTAGAGGATTTGCCGCTGCAGTTTACATGCTTTTTTAAAAGTGGCTTATTTCATTAGCTGTCTTAGAGCTGAGGGAACACACGAGCATGCACTTTATCCCCTCTGCACTATAGCCCCTCCAAAATTACTGATTCCATAAGGTTGGTAATTCAGCTGAGGTGTCAACCTCAAAATCCATGATACCTAAACATAAAAGGCTTCACATAAGATCATTCTTCCTGGCAAAAGCTGCAAGGTTTTCCATGCCTGGGAAGTCTTCCATTTCAAAACACAGGAACTTTTCAGTGGAATATCAGCAAGGTGGTTATGGCACTGTTGAAGCAATAGAACCCTTGAAGACTTACCACCAACTTTTACATATAAACATAGTGTTCTGCACATAAATTGCGAGAGACTTCAATGGGAATGTTTGCATTTCAACACGAGTCTCCTTGGTGAGTGATCTAGCTTGTCTCCAAGATCAAAGAGACGTGCATTAACATCTTCTGGCTTGCAGAAGAAAACACACACAAAACCCACCCACAACTCAAAGTGTAGTGAACTACAGAAAAGCAGCCAGGGAAAACAAGAGGAAACAGAATGGATGAACCAGATCATCCTCCAGAAACAGGACTAAATACAGATGCAGATTAGCCTGGCAAACTGAACATTTCTAGGTAGTGCTGATACGTTGCTGTACTGCCAAAATTAGAAAAACTGTAGGAAGCAATTAGCTACTGTAGCTTCTCCCTACTTAAAATGATTGTTCAAGGCTATATGGTAATATGCAGTTGGTCATACCAAATCAGCACATAAATGCTGGCATGAAAAATGCCATTTATTCAATCTCAACTTCAAAAAAATCTAATAGAGTTGAGAGAAATAACAGTTCTTTTCTTGACCATTCTGCATTTACACTTCAATTCTACTCCCAAGACGCAGTTTCGGTGTGCACATTGTATGCGAGTCCTCCATAATTAAAGCTTTATTTGGACCTCCCCCCTCTTTCTACAACTCTCTTGGTTAGATCAAAACAGAGACAAAAACTGAAACATGCCTGGAGTGCAGGAGAGAACAAGAAACACTATTTAGTGAAGTAGGCTAATGGTGGTGAGGAGGAAGGGGGCTGATTTTCACATCTCAGAACTGTTAAGCCTGCAAATATTACTGAAATCACATCTGGGAACAAAGCTCTGCTTTAAGTAAGTTCACTCATGAGTGTTGCTAAGCAATGGAGAAAAGACGAGGGAGAGGGAGAGTGCCTGACTCTAGGATTAGGAGGATGGATGGAAGATAAAGTAAGGCTTCTGCATAGCTTTATATATAAAAACTTTCAAGTTCTTTGTTTTTATTGCCTGTCTTCCAAACTACTTGTACCATGATTAATCAGTTCTCATTCATTATCTATCCCGATGCACACCAAGCACAAAGAGAGCTGCTGCATCCTGGAGCACTGGCGCAAGCATTTGCACACCAGAACTGCCAACATCTGTCTCTGGATTTAACAGGTAAGAACAGGAGAAGCTGTCCTGATGCAAATACTACAGAATTTCATGTCTATATTTTAGAGAAATACTGCTGATACCTGTTTTTATGTAACTTTAACTATGCATTGTATGGGAAATAAAATACTTGTAATAGCTAGAGTTTGCTCTAACTCTATTCTTATGTTGGTAGTTACAGAAAAGTATTTTATAAGATCAATAAATGTCATACCTTCACCTTACTTAAATGGAGTTTTTCTGTCCACTCTCTACCGGCATCTTGATATTGTAAAAGTTTCTTGTTCTGCTTTAGCAAGATTGCTTCCAAGCCTTAGGAAAGCAACTGCACATTTTCAGATGTAGACAAATACATTGCCTCATATTTCCCAGGAAACATTTGTTGTCTTGTTCAGCTAAATGCCTCCATAAACTATAGCATGTACATTTGTAAAGCATGCATTGTTGGAACAGTGAATTGAATTCTTTGATTCATTTTTACATGGAAGCAGTATTTTTTAATTTTTTTTTTTTAATCATCATAAATACTCTGGAATGTTCATCTCTTTATTACTCAAAATTATATTCCATATGCTAAGGCATTTGCAGCCTCACAGGTCATTTCATAGGCATTAAACTTTTACTGCATACCTGTCTTTTTAACATTTGCTAATAACTCATCTGGAAAGAGAGTGACATTTGTTGCTCAGTAACAGATGTCTGCACACACAGCATGAACTAGGAGCATTTCTCAGCCTGAGATCCTAGATTATGATTAACTACCTAGTCAGTATTCTAGTTGGAGATATTATGAAGGCCTTTCCCAAAACTCAAGATACTCAAAACCTGTCACTTGTGCAGCACTCCAGCAGTGTTCCCTGCACATGGGATGCATGTCCCTGACAGGCAATGGCATTTAACAGACTGAACAATAGAAACTAATTAAGAAGATTGAGTGTTGTAATCACATTTTTATTTTATACACCTTTAATGTTTTCAAAAGCAGAGACTCTGAACCAAACGTTTTAAGCTCAAAGGAGCATGGACACTGTACAAAGGCAAATTAAGCCACATGCCGAAAAAAACAACCTACAAGTTTTCCTCTGAAAGGCGATAAATTAATTACTGAGATTGGAAATTTTCCAATGCCTAACACATAAAACAGGTCACCTCTCGTACTTTATTTTATTTACATACACAGTCAGAAGCAAATCTATGGGCAGTTGCTTTAGACCTGAACAAGCACAGCCATATCATTTGTCATCCTCCAAGAACTCATCCAGGCAGTCCAAAACAAAGTGATCAAGTGGAAATATAGACCAGGATGGAAGAAAGATGCTGTGGATAACCCAACAGTTACTAGTTTCATATAGCAAACCTCTTGAAATGGATGACATGTAGAAAATGCACTGAAATCCATCATGTTGCATTGCCCAATTGACTTTTTTCCCCCTTTTGCTTTTTCTTAATGAAAAGTGAGGAATGAGAGAAGAAGAAATCTTCACTATCAGCAGCAGCAGGGATTGCTGCAGCAAGATGATAATTCCCTCCTGCTACTCTGCTGACAACCACCAAGCTGCACAGGAAGAGCAAAGCATTTTAATCATGGAATTGAAAAACACAGCAGTTCCTAAAGCTTCACCTTACCTTGGCTGATTTACATTAATTTAGGATCAACTGGGTTTCAGCAGAATAATCTTATCTATGGAAGATGACAGAGGAGGAAAAATTCAGTGTAACTTCTAGTTTCCCTGTGCATAACAGGCAAGGATCTATGTATATAAGCAGTTTTGGAGCATCTTAGATAAACAAGGACTATTGAATGCCGTAAATGCACAGTGCAAACTTGAGGGCTCCCTAATTCCATACTAAATGTTTTAGAAGTGACATACTTTCAAATACACATCATTAAAAGGATAAAAAATACATTAGCAACTGGCAAGTCAGGGTCCAGTCCAGTGTCCACTGGACCCATCAGAAATCCTGTGACAGAGGCCTCAAGGTTTTGGCTCTGGTTCTTTCATCAGATTATCATTTGTAACAAAGGCACTCCATAAGGAGCTGCTAAGAAAAATGCAGATCCTGTGTCTAAAACAGTCAGACACCCCCCAAAATTAAAAATTTGAGCACACAGCAGCTTACAGGCAGCAGCTTTGGGCATGTGGCACAACATCTGCTACACAAACACTAGAAAGCAGACCTGCGGCAAACTGGACCGGTGCCAGCTCTCGAGATTATCCCCCCTCCAAGGCTGTCAAGTAAATGGACAGATGGCAGCCAGTGCACTCACAGGATAGTTAGCTCAGTTAACAATCAAGTATGCTAAATGATTTCAGATTCACTCTGCACCAAGCATTGTACTTTCCAGTGAACCATTAACACTGCGTCCTAATAGAAATATGGTGTGGTATGAAGGAACTGGCAGATCCTGTATTTTACAAGACAGTTTCTCTGGAACAATTTGTCAGGGAACATTAGATCTGCCTTCATGAATAAAGTGAGAATCTGCCAAGTTTGCCAGGCGGGTTTGTTCATAGTTTTTATTCTACAGTGTTTGAAGAGTGAGGATGGAAACAAACAAAGATGCAGGTCAGTTATCCATGCAAGCTGCTCCCAGGGACACACTCAGCAGAAAGCAGGAGGGATGTTAGGAGCACACAGGATCTCACATCACAGCAGCTGTGCCCCTGTAGGCCTGCCTGCTGTAGGGCAGCACACAGCTCTCCTGGACAGGACAGCTATCACAAGCAGCCTGCTGGGTGACACACTTGGTACCCAAGTGCACAGATGTGACAATTCATCCCAGAAAATCTAATTGGGTTTGAATGTGTAAAATCTGTAATGAAAGTTTGGCCCTCATACATCAACGGGGCAAATAATTCAGTACTGAGCACTAGCACAGAACAGAAAGGTGGACTTTTGGCCTCAGCATTACATTATACATCTTCCTCCTTATGGTTAGATATAATTGCTTTTAAGGACATTTGTAGACTTAGTGACAAGTTTATTCTATTGATTTGCTTTTCCATAAATCAGCAGGGCAAGAATAGTCTTAGAAAAAAAATGCTGGTTTCTTCTCCCACCTCCACCCTCTGCTCCTGTTGCATATCCCTTTTATCCATCCACCCAAAATCCTATGTAGCTAAACAGCTGGTCAAAAGTGTAATATAATTTATTTATTACATATTTGGCTCCCATGAGCATTTTATTCATCACTGTTGCACCTAATAAACACCCTGAGAAAAGACACACCACCACCCCTTTTCTGCCTGCATTGGAAAAACCATTCAGCACAAAGCAGGGGAGAAACCCAAGAAAAACGAGTGGAAAAATAGAAGGACAGGCAAGAGAGAGAACTTAGCTCTGTTGAAGGAAGTAGGAGTTGTGCCATGGATACCAGAAAAGCAGCACCTCACACTTATCTGTTATCTCAGTTCCAAAGAGTAGGACTGAAGAAAACTGAAAAACAAAGCATTTCTAGAGGGCAATCAACAAAATTAGTTCCCTACACAGGCAGGTAAGTGCCAGCTGGAGAGCAGCAGCTTCTGACCAGTGCTGTGAAGTCTTGGGCTCTGGACTCTCACTCTGAACTCTCCCAGAGCACAGACCTCGTCCTGCTGCAAGTGCAGAGCCCAGAGAAGATGCACTGCATGGTGCAGGGCTGCAGAAACTGCCCCAGCAGGGCTGTGCCTGCCTGTGCTCAGGGAGAGACATCACACAGGTCTGCTCACCTTCCCCTTCGGCTGTGACTCCAGCTCTATTCAGAATCACACCAGAAAAATCAGCAACAGCATCAAGAACTCCTACTGCCTGCTCTTCCAGTTCAGACATGGAAAGGTGCCACAAAAATACCAGAGCAGGAGCGAGAACTCTGGCAGCGCATTGAGCTCCCCAGCAGCCCTCCCTGCAGCTTTCCTCTCTCTTGAGGATGCCTGTGCCATCACCAGAGCAGGGAAGTCAGAGATGCAATTTTTAAAAATAAAGAGCAAACCAGTCAAAAATGGAGACAGAAGCAACCTCATTTTCTATCTCAACTTTGTGAAAATCTGATTAGACTTTAGTGAAATTTAATCTTTGCCTTCCAGACCTTCTGAGACAACAATAAAAATCTCCTGAGCTCATAAAGTACCCAGAGAGGAGAGATACCACTCAACTGCAGGAAAACAGCTGAGAAAAAATTATATTTCTTGGCACTAATCACCAGGTAAATCTGCAAAAAATGTCATTAAAAAGTTAATGATAAAAAGCTACATGTTACTATTTTCAAATACAAGAATACATTTTATCAGACAAAGTAATAAAATAATTTGAAAAAGACAAGACAAATTAGCTACAGCAATCATTTGGAATGCCAGACATTCAGAAGGGAGTATTTGTTCAAATTGCTAAGATAGTCAAGAGACAGAAAATTTGACTCCCAGCAGCCCTGTAGTGCTAACATTTCTTTTTCCTTTTTTTCATACTATAAATTTACAGCAAAAACAAACCAACCTACCAGATATATTTTTATATTATCAGCCCCTCCCCAGAACAATTCTGCTTCAAAACCAGTCATTAAGCTGGAACTGGCAAAACCCAAAGTTCCAGTCTTTTATTCTCGGCCAGAGAGTCCACATTTCTCCCTGTCCTTGTAACAGCTGTTCCTACATTGCCTTATAAAACACACAAAAATTGGAATTTTTTACTTTCCTCAAAACATTTTTACTTTCATGGACAGAGAATACATGGTGTCCTTAGCCCCACAAGAGGCCACACTAAATGCTGCATCCTGGGTGTGCTCAGCACAGATCTACAGGAAGCTCTCACTGCAGGGAGTGCAGATTTTTGGGTGTCATTCCCCTCTGCCAGCTCAGCAGTGGCAATGCACCAAAAGAAACCTTTCTGCTCATTCAGCATCTGCGGTGGAACCTTTGCCAAGGGTTTGATCTTGGCCTCTTGGTTTGTGCCCACAGTGCCCAGGATTCCCAGGGCAAACCTTTCACAGCCAAACCTTTCCTACTTTGGGGTTGCTGAGCCCACCACAAGCCATGTTTTGTTGGCACAGTGTAAAAGCAGCAAATCCTACAACACCGATGTTTCTTAGACTCTTCCAGTGCTCTGCTTACAGTCCAACAAGATCAGCTTTTGCAGCTTTTGGTAAGAAAGCAAGCAATTCTTACCAAAGTACAACAATCTGGGAAATTAAAAAAGAAAAGGAAAAAACAGATATGAACAGGTGGTAAAACTGTATTTGCAACCTTGTCCTCTAATAATCCAGTATAGCCGCCATCTCCAACCAACTCATTTTTATCACATCGTACAAGACAAAATGATATATGCAGGAAATATTAAAAAACAAACAGATGCTAAAAAAATCTTAAAATATGGATGTGCAGAGCCAAAATAATTGAGGATGATGTGCACATACTGAGTTAAAAAATAGAGGATGGTAGACATATATGTGTGTATACATATATATGTCTCAATCATCTAGGAACTCAATTTAATTTTTGCATGCATTGATTCCCCCATGTCCTTATTGTTTCTTATAGAATCCTTCACTTAGTAAATCTATGTCTCATACAGCCATGCACCAAAAACATGGTTATGTTGCATATGATTACCCAGTAGAATGTCTGTGGAATAAAGCTTGCTGATTAAAATCCTATTTTAATCATGCAATTAAAAAGCCTACAGTAATATTGCAACTGAAATACTTGTAAAATGCATCTATGCAGAAAGCTAGAAAACTGGAATAAATATGGTATTCTGATCTCTTACTGTACAGACGTATAATAATTCTCAATCTGTTCTTGCCTGGGCAAGTCAGAGTGTGTGTAACATTCAAGACTAATTAGAAGGAACACGTGTTCCTCATGAATGATGCCATGTCTAGTACTATATGTAGATTAATTCATGTCAGCATAGGCCACGTTGCATCACAATTTTTTTTAGGAAAAAGATGTACTATTTTTTGACTGCTATTACTACAGATTGTCTATTGATTTTACAATAGCTGTAGAGAAATTTCATAGAAATAAAATATTGGGCAATATGCAAGTTGGTTTTCTGCTGGGTTTGTTGTTGTTGTTTGTTTGGTCTTTGCCAACTAACTGGGATAAGAGAATTCATAAGGTATGAACACATTATATTCTGTTTGGGCATCTGCAACATGAACAGAGTGGTTATCACAGAGGCCTCAACAGCAGCCACCTCTTCCCAGCTTAATGCCTTGAGGAAACAGCACTGCCTTCAACACCCAACACAAAATAACATCACATTACATATGCAGAATCCAAGGTCTCAGCTTTAACTGTCCTTTGATCTTCCATAACTGAAGGAAGTGTAAACCAAGATCAAGTTTATTAACTACAGATCAAAGTGCAGCCTAGTTCTTCCATTTCCAACAGCAATTAAAGACTGGAGGTAAATTTCTAGAGAAAATTATTTTGAGATATACAGGTTATTTTTGCAGTCATTGACTGTGCCATTCCAATTTAAAAACACAACTTCAGGACATTATGACCCACATTTCTCCCAGCTCTTGCTTGGAGATTCCTGTTCTTCCTCTGGCATTAGGGTGTTTGTTAATTGGGAGCATGGATACATAGCACCATGTTAAGAGCTAACAAAACTACTGTAGTAATACAGTAAAAACTTAGAGGTACAATCATTTTAAAATGCATTTTATCCTCAAAATACATTCTTCCAACTGATTCAGTTGTATTGAGAGATTGGTGGTATAGGTTATTTGAAAACTCATTGAGTATGAAAAACCAAATATATTTCTCCAGCCTTGGAAGCACCTTGGAAATTGCCTTCTGTTCTCAGCATCATGTGAATTCATCACTTAAGTGCACTGCAAAACAAGAAGCTATACTGCACTTGAATTTCACTTTTAGGAGCAGTTTAGCCACCTTTTATAACCCAAGAATTGCAATTCTTTACCATAGCAGCAGCTTAAAACACATTATAGTGTCTAATTTTTTTTGAAACTTAATTGTCGAATGCTCTTAATATGGTCTTTAAAATAAAACATAAGCCAAGTGCCATAAAAACCTTGCTGCTTCTTACACAATCAAATTCTTTGAATGAAAAGCACTATCTTGCAGTTTTGTAAGTCAAAGCAGCAGATGTATATGCTAAAGCACAACTCAGGGTAAACAGATGCCATTAATGATTGAGACTTATGACTGAACTTTCTTCCAAATATAAAGCAATATGAAACCAAGACATCTGTTAATTACATGCTTTTGGGGGGTATTCACACAGATATATCAGTCTTGAAACAGGACAAATTTTTTCATCAAAAGTTTGATCATTCCCCCAGCAGTCAGCAGGAGACTTGGGGCGCAGTTTGGGGTACAGGTGTCAGGAGCTTAAGACTGGTTCTTGTAAAGCATCACCACCCTCAGCTTCTACCATGCTAAGTCAGCTCACCTAAACAACATGTCCTAAAGTAGATTTTATTTCTTAAAATACCAGTTGAGAGACAAGTGATAACAGCTAAAACTCAGACTACCTTCTTTATTAAAAATAACACAGCCCTGCCTCTTCAAATTAACACTTTCACCACCTCTTCTCCAGCTCATCTCCAGTACCCTCTGCCACATTCCAGTGCCACCAGACCTTCACATCAGTGTCTGGATTGCATCCAGGGTTCATCATCTTACAGCTGATTCCAAAACCACAAGGTAAATTAGCATTTACCCATGTAGATGCCCAGCAACCATTACCATTCTATATTCAGGTCTCTCCTTCATACTGAGCAAACTTGCCAATATAAGAGTTGGGGGTTTAAAAACAAACAAAAAAAAAATCTAAAACTACAGCCAATACTGACACGTTTCCTTATATTCCCAAATTAGTTGCATAATGCTGCTGCCCTTTTGTAAAGATAGATCACACTGGCACTTCAGAAATGGCTGCAGTTTCCAAGTGATGACAGAATTTCACATCCCCGCCCTATTCCCACCGAGTGCCAGGATCCTTTCCAACGCCTGCAGCAATGCTTTGAAGTAGGTGCAAACGCAGCAAATGCAAAAGATTAAAGGATTCTGGAGTTCATGGAAAGAGGTGCAGAGCTCACTATCACCAGAAAGATTCAACCAAACATTTTAAATTTTTATTTAAAGAATTTCGTCATGAGATGAGTTGCACTGTAGTACTTTTCCTCAGGATATGTTTTACATAACTGTCTATGCTGCCTGTGCCTAAATCCTTAGGTGCATAGAAATGGACACACGTTCAGCCTTTCACCATCCTTCTCTGAGACAGTGCAGATCTCACATACTCATACACAGCTAACAGCATACCAAGAGCTGAAAGGTTAAAAAATGTTCAAAATAGACAGCAATATTACCTCAACATTTTCTTTTTTAAGCAGCTTTCACACAGAATGTTTAAAGGAGAAGTTTCACATTTAAAACATCCTCCTACAGGGGGAAACTGCAATATTTCTGACAGACATTTTCATTTTCGTTAGGCATTTCACTTACTCAGTATCCTGTCAGTTTAGGAGCCAGGAATTAGGGCTTTCAAAAATCAATGACATGAGTCCCAATCACTGTCTGTTCCTCCAAAGGTGGCTCACCGAGCATTATTTCTTTTAAGGCAGGGGGAGAGGAAGTGTGGGGTTGATGGTGATTTTTTTTTTTTAATTAATCCTTCAAACCACAACTGTTAGCCAAGTCAAAGTTGAATATTCAAGTAACAAAGGTTTCCACTTCAGTCACTGTTGCTGAATGTCCTGGAGCCTACCAGTAGCAAACCCTGTATACCCACAGAGTATCACAAAAATCTGTTCACTAAGACATTTTGACATCAGCTTCCAGAAGATGCAGTATAACACAGTATGATATAAATGCTGCAAATTTAGGTGGCTTTTAAATAGGCCATAAAAGACTCCCTAAAACTTTCTGTAGCTGCATTTTCAACTACATTATCACTGTAGTTGAAAATGCAGCTACAGTGATATTTTATTTCTGTTGTTATCTACAGATAAGTATGACAGATTTGGAAACAGAAATGGTCTTAGGTTAAAGGCCATAAATAGAGCAGAGAAGCACAAGTGCCTCTGTTTCTCTGCTATTTCTATTCAACTCTGGATCCGTAAGCCTCAAACAAATCTCATCCTCAAGCTTGAGCTCCAGCCTCTTCCTTTCCCAGATGACATATCTTGCTTTCCCCATCAGGTCCTCAGCTCCATATCCCTTTTCCTCCAGTCCTAACACCTAACACCCATTCTCCCAGCCCACCACAAAGCCCTTCACTTGTGCCCATGCATGCTCCTTCCTCACCCTCTGCCCTGACTGCAGATCCCAGCACTGCCTTGGGTGGTGCAGAGCAAAGAGCAGCAGCGTGTGCAGCAGCAGCCTGTTGGGAGTATCCTGCAAGAGCTGAGCCACAATAACTACAGCAAGATGCTTTTATATTTACTGAAATCTTGGATCCACAGTTCCCACAAACCTGCATGGAAGTCATGTGAAGTGTGCTGGAACTCTCCACCTAACAGCTGACCCAAGTGAGCACTAGTTAGACTTCTGTTACTGATGCACTTTCATTTTAGAATCAACATAAGTTGTCTAAATACATTTAATAGAGGTTGAGTTTGGATTTTCTCCTAAGACCAGCTGAAAGAAAGAAATAAGAAATAAAATAAATAAGAAATAAAGCTGAAGCAGATCCAGTTTCTCTTCCTGGACCTGTGATACACTCCCACCATAACAGATCTGTCCTGTTTCTAATACTTTTCTCCCTCCCCCATCCTAGATGGAACTGCTGAAACAATTCACACATGGGCATTACCAACCTCACTGTCCTTGTATAAGACCTCTTCCTTTTTGATCTGTTTCCCATTGCTTCATTAAAATTTAAGAAAGAGAGGAAGACTGGGAAAAGGGAGGAAATGAGGGAGTGTTAGTTACGTAGTTTGAACACTTAGGACTCCTGAAGGTAAAGAACACAGTATAACTAGTAGAAATACTTGTAAAGATGAGTTTAAAGGTCTAACACAAACAGTACTGTGAGTTACAGTGCTTTATGCTTAACAGAGTCGGCATGAGAGCCCTAAGGCTACAGTAAAGTTAACAAGCATGAACAACAGAATTGCCAACACCAGGACACAGTTTATATGCATCCTGTGCACATGCTTTTTCAAATGTAACTAATTTTTACCGAAGATAAATAGGAATACTAATGAATATCTTAGCCTGTGGCACTGGATTGCCGAAGTACCACACACAATGAGAAAGCACAACAAAATTAAGAACTTCTGAAAAATATATTAGCAGTACTAGCAATTTTTAGTTTCTTACTGCTTTGCCTTATATTTTCAGTGAGACCTAGTGAAGTTATTATGCACTGATTTAAATTTTCTTCACTTGTATAGAGCAAGTCAGGCTTTTCTAAGAGGGTCAGTGCCAAGACAGTTGTATTTGATCTATCTTCTTTCCAAGCTGGAAACCCATTTGCTCTTCTCTAAGCCCTGTATCACACTAGGGTGGAACACTACCCTAAACTACTACATCCTCAGACCTCCTCTGGGTTTAGGAGTTAAATTTATCATTTTTCACCAATACAGTCACACCTAGAGGCCCCAAGGAGTGAAGAGCTAACACTGTTTAATCTAGTCTGCCCCCACTCCTTCTCAACAAGTCCTTTAATAACCCAAAGGTGCGAAGAGATGAAAGCAATACAGCAAAAGCCAACAACTCAAAATACTAAATAACTCTATTCCCTGACATGTGACTTCTAAGTTTCCTTGGCCAGTCCTCAAAGGTTCTTCCTGAGACCAGGAGGCCTTATCTGATGGAATTCAACATCAGTAACTTCAAAGTCATGCTCTGCAGGCATGATGGGGAAATCAATCCAACTGTGATATCCAGTTATTAGATCAGCTATTGCCACTCAGAAAAGAAACCTGTGAACCTGCCCGTGGAAGTGTCAGCTCAGTGTTCATCAACAAAGGAAAAAATGAGTCAGAGGAACAATCCTCCAAGGAGCAGAGAATGAAATATAACACACCTTCATGTGTTTGTTGCTACAAACTTGGATGGTGGCATTCCAGTTCTGTTTTACATTTTTCAACTGTATTCAGCTTTGCTTCTAATCACAAAAGAACACTGGGGACAAGAAAATTCTAGAAGAAAAAGGCAATTGTGGATAAAAAAACATAATCAACACTGAAATAGACTAGAACTATAATACTCTTTCAGACTAGGAAAAAAGGGATTTGGATGGGAATAAACTATCACAACACAGTTCTGGAGTTTAAAACACTTCTCAGTGCTAGAACACTTCTTCAAAGCACAACTCTGAAGACCCAATTTAGATCCAGATTGCTATGGGCAGAGCCCCCAGCCAAAAGGTCATTTGAAATGGCACACAGCCATAAAGAATTGTACAGCATCTTCACCACCTCAGCCAGGGGACAGGACAGGCTGATTCAGTGTTCCTCCCAGATGGTGTGTGCCAAGAGGCTCCCACAGAGCACTGGCTAGAAGCTAAAGCTGCCCCCAAGATAACCTGCAATCTGAAATGGGAGATTGTGCAAAGACACCACCTGCTTCCCCTTGCAGTGCAAGCAAGCCTCTGGATGGGAGCCAGTCCCAGGGGCATAGAATTCTGCTGCTTGTTCACACACACATGCACAAGAGATTGAATGTGTTTTTCCCTAGTGCAGAATTTTTATTCCAGAGAACACAGGGTTCTTGGGTATTTTCTCACTCCCCATCTCTGTAGATGCAATGCAGTCTGAAGAGAATGAGAAAAATCTATGTCTTCTAAAAAAACTCTTTTTAAATTACTTTAACGCCTTCCACTGCCTTAGGCAGAAGATTCAAACCAAGATGAACGTGTGTTTTCATACTTTCAAGACCAGGCTTACAAATGCAACCCAGAAGTAACACAGTCAATATTACCCTATAACACAGTCTAACCCATTGTAGAAGGCTTTTCATATAAGTAAGTTGATGCAAAGAGCCTCCTCATTCTTTGAAATTTAAAACCAAGCATTTCTGCCAGAAACTGTCCAGTATTTTTCATCAAACAGGAGACTTGGCCTCCCTACCCCACAAGCTCCTGATACAAGAAGCTGTGCTCTCCCCTCCACAGCTCTAGCACACCAAACCCTGCATTTTAAAAATAAAATTGCATTTTAATCCAGCACTTTTCTGTGTGACTGTCTTTGGGCATAGTGAACACAGCCTTTCTTCAAGCCTTTGTATCTCAAAGTTATTGTAGACAGAGACCAAAGCCTGTGTCCACTGCTGTAAGAGCATTGACCATGAAGGAAGCACACACCAGAACTAAACTGATACTGAATTGAATGCTCTGCTCTGTTACAAAGAAAAAGAGCAGTATGCTGTTGCCTTTTTCCCAACCCAGAAATTAAACTCAAGATAATTTTAGCAAGGAGGTAATATAAAAGGAAATCTTTATTTGAAGGCCTTCAGAGGCAATTATGGAAAGATGCCCACAAAAGCCCACCCCTCCAGGGGTAAGTACATTTTTACAGGTTTTAGGAAATTAGCATAATTGATAAAAAGCACCGATTAGGAAGACAAGTAGTGATGCAATTCCCCCCCAGGTCAAGCCCCTTCTCTGGGGCCCCCCCACTTCATCATTAGTAGTACTTTGTCCATGAGAACGCATCTTGAAGAGTTGTTCTTGGCCTTGGTTCCCAGGAAGAACCAAGATAGCACAGAGCCTTGTACCTGCTGGGGCTTGGAGCTCTGCAATTCGTGTTGTCTTTCTGCTTAAGGAAAGACTATGGAGAAGTACTGAGAAAACTAGCCACTAATACAATAGACTACAGAGCAACAAATATGTGTGTGAAGAATACAGAGAACATAAAGAAAATACAGCAGAACCTAAACAGCATCAGTGTAAGCATGGCAATTGTTATCTGAGATCTAGTTCATGGGAGAATGAGCTCTAAGACTCTGTATTGTAATATACCAGTCCAAGGAAAATGAAAAGGAAATGCTTCAAATACTGCTACAACATTTATTTTCTAATTCAGGCACTGAAGAGGATAGCCTAAAGATTGCTTGACTTTACCAGCCTATTGCTCCATGACTGGTCCTGCAGATTAAACTTCAGCATAAGTTTAGTTGTCCCTAAGGCATCCTGCACCATTCACCTGAGTTTTGTATGTCTGACCTCTTCCAGGAGACGCCAACTGCCCTGCCTTGGACAACAATAGGCCATTGGAAGTTTTCACAAGTCATAACACTTAATAAATCTGAGGTTTGGGCTGGAGGGAAATTGCAGGGATGAAGATGAGGGGAACAGTGGGAAGAGGCTCATAGGTGACTGGAGCAGTGGGTCAGCTTGTGATATCCTGGCTGGCAGTCTCCCAAGTCACTGACCTCCCAAAGAGTCAGTGAAGTGTCTGTCACAGGGTTTTCTTTCTGCAGCTTCACACCCCATTAACATGCTCTGCAAAGTCTACTGTCTGCACAAGAGGAAGCATCACCTCTTGAATCTTTACACCACTCACTCCTGTTTTGACAGTGCTTGATTATAACCTATGGTGTAAAAAAAATCAAATGCATTTGCCTGCCTGCATTGCAGAGTGAAGATATTTAGCAGATACATGGTAAAACCTTTCAAAGTTATATCCAGATATTAAATTACAGAGAAATAGTCTGTTGACTGCTTCTAGCAGAAACACAGAATTATTTTAACAGTCTCAAAACTATTCATTACTATGGAAGAAACAAAAAACAGGCATATCTGGAAGAGAGAAATATCCAACAATACAAAAATACAAACTCATGACATGAAGGACAGCTGTGGAAAACAAAACTAGCAATGCTTTCACTGGTCAGAGCACATACTGAAATGATAACTAGAAACCCAGAGTGATATTATTATGCTTTTGTTATATGACCTTGTCAGAACTTCACTTGGCTGTACAGAATCTTGTAGTTTTGTTCTTTCATTTCACCCCTAGAGCCAAGTATCACTTAGATACATTTATTTTCTCAGCATGTTGTTTCAGGAAGTTGTAATTTTACTCAATACACAAAGTCATTTCTGTGTTCTCAAAAAAAAAAAGCCTCTATCCAAACTTGTGCATCTAAACAGTAAGGAAAATCATTGCATTAAGAAAGCATTTCATTACCAGCCATTCAGACAACATCTTTGTTGAAAAATTGTATTGAATAGCACATTTATACTACAGGCTTCCTTATGTTCTAAACTATGTTTTGACCATCATATCCACACTCAAAAACCTTCCTGTCCACTCCCGCATATCCCACAATTGTTACAGTGTAGAGTGAAATTCCTATTTTGCTTTCAACTAAAATTTCTAAACACACACATTTGCAGCATTAGTCCTGCTAAAATGCTGGAAGACAGAGCCAATACATTTGCTCTTACTGTATCCATGTGGCCTATTCTGCTTTCTACTTACCTGGTTAACAGCCCTCTCATTCCTCCTATGAAAGCTGCTCTGCTAAGTTGACCAATGCCTGGCATTTCCCCAGTATTCTTCCAGTTGCCCAAGGAAAAACCTAGAACTGTAGATAAAACTTATCATACCCCTATATTCTTTAGATGTCCTGAGCAGTGCTTGAAAGGCACTGAAACAATGACACCTACAAGAGGTCAGTGGAGTAAGGGTCAGTTATAAATAAGAGAGCAAAAAAGGCTTGAGCCAGATGACCTCTGAAGTTACCTGAACCATTCCTCAATTTCCAGGCCATTATTAGCAAATTCAGCAATGGCAACATTGCTGATATAGGATCAGACTTTATCATCTCTTTGGCCTTACAATTACATGTACTACCAGTCTAACAATCTAATTAAACCTTTTCCTGCTAAACACCATATGGTCAGGCCACATCACGAGCCATTGCATGACAATGTGAGTTATCAGAAGGAACAAAGCAGAAGGCCATGTCTCAAAAGGTCAGCTCGTATTTGCTGCCTTTCACAGCAGCTGCTCATAGCCCTGATTTTCCTCAGCAAACACCCACAGGATGGTGATCAGCTTTTATAGACTTCAAATACTCACACACACCTTGTAGCAAACAAATTTTGGAAGCCAAAGTACTGCTGCAGGCTTGAATAGAGCTTGGGCAGCCCTTTCCAAGGCAAGCATCCAGTTACACTGAGCACATTCACCAGCCATTAAAATACACATAAACCAGCTTCCACTCCAACTGGCCATGAGAGTCTAGGCCATGACACTCCTGACATGACATCCCCCAGGTAACACCAAGTTTTTATCACAGGCTTCCTGACCCTTATGAGGAAGAGCCAACCATACACAGAATTTCCACATCCCCTGTGCTGACTTCAGTATGTGATGCCAGCCATATGTCACTGACTGTACACACCTGCTTCAAGGGCAACAAGCTAGACTGTGACTTTTATCAAATGCCTGCATCCTGCCAGGAATTAATTTCTCCCTCAAGCCCTCCTGACATTTCCGTGGACCAGAAACTGTTAATTAAACACTTCCAGTCGTGTCCTTTCTCCCAGTTTGCATCCTGAATGCAACACCAGTGCAGCTTCAAGCAAGAACTGTTCATCAGCCTTGTTTCCAGCTGGGTTTGACTACAGCAAGGAGCAGAGCTGAACTCTTCCATTCGTCCCAGAACCATTTTCTGGAGTCCTAATGGACAAGGGAACCCTAACATTAACCTAGTACAGCAATAATGAAGCAATTAAATCCTCGAGGAACACACAGAGCACCCCAAAACTGCATTACCATGGGTACACAAACATCAGTCATGCAGCTCTCCCCTTGGAAATTTGCAGCTGTGCTTTGTGTGCTTCAACTGGCACACAGGGAGCCTGAGAGCTGCTGCAGATGCCTTGAACCAACACATGGAAAAAGTTTCCAGCTTAATTTCAAGATGATATTTTTCTGATCGATTTTTATCTTACATATACCAAAAAAATTTGCATTCCTAGAGATTTTTTCCAAAAAATGTTTCTATGTATTTTGCCTACATGCACAGGAGAAATATTTTAAACAAACCTTTTCCTTTAACTGTTTGCTTAAGTAGATGCTATTGCAATGAATTATCTTTCTTTAGCCACAGCTGCCTCCCAATGGATTTCTTCTGTTTCTTACAGGGAATTTAACAGCAGTCTCTCCAATCCAGCAGAACTGACAAGCTGCTTTAGTTTAGTGAGGCTCCATGCTGGGCGAGTCCCAGAACCTCCTATTCTTTACAAACAGCATTTCTTTTTAAAAGGTGCAGAGAGTTTGTTTCCATATGCTCAGGATTTCTCAATACTGCTGTTCTTACAAACTAGTAAATGAATGCCTCCAGCTAGCAGTAACATTTCTATCAATGTAACAGCCCAGCCCACAGGGATCTAATTTACTGAAACTGGTTAAGTGCTACACAAACATCATCTAGAGAGATTAATTGGCTGTTAAAGTTTGATTGCTTTGCAATCCCTTGGTGATGGTTGGAAAATGAAAAAGTGATCTTTTGTCATTACGTAAATACCTTAAGGTACAGTATATATGCAGGGCTTTGTGTACATTTTATAAACACAGCAAGTCTTCAGTGGGTAGGAGAGCCATGACCCATTTATTTATACTGAAGTTTATTTAGTATATTCATTATGGATGACATTTTCCTGAAGTTTATTTAGGAACAAAGTCTTCCCAGGCTGTAATTAATCCAAATTAAAACACATTTATGCTGATCATTAAAGCAATTTGTTGCAGACAAGTTTCCATTTGATCATTTCCCAAAGTCTGTATTACTGTATTCTGAATCTTCCATTTCCTAAGTGCAACTTGTCATTTCTTCTTCTGAAAAAAATAAAGATACCCTAAGTCAGATATCCCTGGCTTCTGGAATTTTTCCACTTAGATTCCCTGAAATTATAGGGGAATTTGGTGTCACTCTTCTATTACTCAGTTTTCTCAATTTCTGGCTTGTAAAACTCTTGCTAAACCAAGGGTTTTATAACCCTGGTTCTGTCAGAGGGAGAGCCCTGATCAGATGTGAGGAAGGGTGCACAGAACAGTTCAGAGCTCTGCTCACTGACCACGCTACAAGATCCTGTGAGGAATCAGGAGTAGAGCCCAGCCCAATGAGCTGTCAGTGGGATCATTCCATACGGCTTCAGCAAATGAAAATTGCTGATTTACACACTGCAATCCCATGGATATAAGAAACTACTTTTTCCTGAGAAACTGTCAGCATTTTTTCACAAGCTACCTCATTGACAACACATCTCCAATACCTACAGGCATGCTCAGAGGGATAGGTCCCCCTCATTAGTGTTTGTATCAATGTTTAGGATGGTGCAGTAAGGATCAGAAATACATAGGCAACAGAATATGAACAAGTGCTATTAAGATCAGGATGGAATTACTGAAATCACTACCAGCAATGTGAATGAGAAAAGAAACATTTTTCAGATTCATGGGAAGTTGAAGCTCTTACATAGTAGGAAAAATCCTTTTTATTCTTAGGCTCAGGAAAATCTGATCAGGAATCAGCAATACAAAATCCTCAGCATCCCACATTAAATTGCTCTTCCACTGATAAATTACTAAATACCCATAATAGTTCAGCATCTGGGTTGCATGTGAAGCTGTAATACAAAGGATGGGGAACAACTAGGACCCATAGCACAGGCTTCATATAAAACAGTCTTAAAATAGACTTTGCAAAGGCAGGGCATGAAGAATTTAAACAATTTGCAGATAGTGATAGATTTGTAATCTGGATATATGAACAAAAAACATTTTGTTGTATGCCACACAAGTGTGACAGTCCATTTATTGAGGAATTTGCACAATTCTGAAAGACAAATCTGAACAAATCATGTCCTCCAGCTGGGGTCTAGGACACGGGGTGGAAGTTAAATCTGTAGTGAAATCCACAGGTGGTACAGGAAAATAGGTAATGGCCTTTTGGGAAAAGTAATGGAAAAATCCATGATTGTGTGCATTAACAGACGCTCCTAAGTTACCATTGCAGAACAAAGTGCTCAGATACCATGGTGATGAGCATGTTATAAAACAAAGAGTGAGTACCAGCTTATAGAGTAAAGGGTTCTAAGAGAACTGTCCTTCAAATGGGCCTGGACCTAGCTTGTTTAAAAAACGAAAAACAACCAAAAAACACCAAAATAGCCAGAGGAAAGGCATCTCTTGGCACAGGAGGTGCCTAGCTCAGTCCTTCCAAGCACCTTATTCACCTTGAAATTAGAGCTTTCGACTTGCCTTTGGCCATTTGATCAGATCAAGGGCCAGCAGAGGGGAGGGAGAGGAGTTTGAAGTTTGGAAACCAAGTTCTTCCAAGCTAAATGCAGATGTCAGCTCTGCCACTGTTTTCAGAAGCTGGTGTACACATCCTTCCCCCTCCCACCTGCCTTCTCTTCCACCACCATACCGTGATGCCTGGAGAGCCATGCACTGCCCAGGAGCACTTAATCCAAGAGATGCCACTTGCATCCAGAAGATACCACTGGATTTGGCAAGTGGGATATGCGGGATGCCAAGATAAGCAGGGGAAGAGGGAATGCACTGTTTGGAGCTGTAATTGTCATCTACCAGGCAAGTCTTTTGCCACGGAAGCCTAAATTTGCACTCTGCACTAGGGGTGAACACACCAAACCCTACTTTAAATTATTTAAAGCTACCATGCAGCTGGCTTGGATCATGTTTGTGTAAAATAGCTGACTCAAAACCTCAGATTACTTATCCTGTTCAGATTACATTCCCTTACTCATTCCTGTATTTAAATGAAACCGTTTCAAAATAGGCACCTATATCACTTAGGGAAGAAATACACTTTAAAAGAAGTAATAAAACTGTCTCCTTTCTGCAGTGAAAAGGATCCTAATTGCCTTACACTTACTAACACCTCCCAGATTTATGGTGCCAGTTGGATTCATCTCCCTCATATCCCATTAAGAGTGGCTATTTCCTGTCAAAGATACACTGAGCAGACCCTGTGCTCATGCTCTAACCCACAGATAACAAGAATGGCAGCTCCCTTATTTACACTGCAGTCCTCTGGCAGTAACACTGTTTGCCTTCTTTGCTGCAGCTGTGCACGTTGGGATCAGCACTTCAAGGATTTTTATGTTCACTTGAAAGTGTCTTTCCTGGGCAGCACGCTGTGGAATCTCACCCATTATATACGATGCTTTAAACTGGCTCCCACCTTTTATAGCTTCCTAACTGACTGTTCTGCAATTTATGAGCAGAAACTTAAATGATCTGAATCTCCTGCATCTAATTGCAGCGAGGGAGGCCGCAGCATTTGTTGTGCCTTTTCATTGATTTCTAGCCTCAAAGTCCTTGCTTTGTACAGCATTGTCAGAGGCAATTACAGTACACATGTAAAGCCTGGATTCCATCATAGATCCTAAAAATCTCACACTACAGAGACCCTCCAGAACCTGTAAGGCTTGCTGATGGTTCCAATTTCCTTTCTGAAAAGGCCCCAAGTCCTTTCCCTCCTCCCCTTCCCACCAAGTATATTGAGTTGTTCGGTTTGTGGAAGGGGTTTTTTTGTTTTTTGGTTTTTTTTTTTTAATGAAACAAATACCCCATTTCCTTAATATCTTTAAAGACTTTGGGCGTGTTTAAAATAGAATTTTTGTCATCTGGCTTCTATTGAGAGCAGCAAGGCACTGATAACAGAAGAGCTGCCAGCAATTTGTAATGCCCAACATCATGTCTACACAACTTTCCACAGAGACTTCACAATTCTGGAAGGATCTCCTTGGCTTTTCATACTGCTTTGCAGCCTGTCAATGAGATTGGTTTGGAATTCAGGAGGTAAAGAGTTAATCATATGACATTTTTTTCCAAGTGTTTTCTCATTTGGGCCATTAAAATTCACTTGAACTTTAAAACAGTTTCTAAGACTTTCCACTTGAATGACATCAAACAGTGCAGTCTAAAGTTTTCCAGTATGTCACTTGACCCCTCGAATGAAGGCATTAGATGTTAGTCATATTCTAGACCTCAGCAATCTCTTAAACGTTGAGGTTTTATTTATTTGTTTTAAAGTCTGCTTAAAGCTTTTCATCTCCATTTCCCCATCCAACACTGGTAGATATAAGTTATGTTTGCCACATACTACTTACCATTTCTATTATCTTAAAACAATTCCTATGTTGCTTTTCTGATATCTGAATGATGACTAAAAGACATCTTTGCACTTCTAGCATGCAGTTACTGCACCTGAAAGTCTTTCATCATAAGTCTGAACGATTTTCCCATATTTTTCAAACATTGCTTTCTCACTGAAGGAATTATTAGAGTGCCTTTCACTAGTTTGGATTTTTAAATCTAAAGTAACCAGAAAGTTATTTGAGTTCCATAGGTAGCCCAGTGAAGGACTCCTTTAGTGCCACAATCTAATAGAATTCACAGCTTTTATTAGATTGCTTTAGCAGTGATTAGATTGAAACCATATACCGAATGCTTTTTTCAGCTATTTTATAGGAAATATTTTCCTTAGGTTTTGTTTATTTTATAAAGTTGAAAATATAAAATATTTAAAGTCAGATATCACAAGAGCTTATAGATATTTACTTTTACAGACCCTACCTTGGAGTACTACTTTTCTTCTATGATGTTCAGCCTAATGCCTCCATTCATGCTATCACAGACATAAACTTGAGATATCAAGCCTCTGCTCACCTCAATAATTTGGCCTTTAATTCATATTACATACAAATGTGAAGGAGCTTAATAGCATTCCAGTCTTTCACTGAAAAGTACAAAAAAGTAACACTATGCTTGCCATTTTTTCACTGAGCTGCACTTTCTTTAGATCTCTGGTAAAAGGAGCATTGCCCACTTTTTAAAGCAACAGAGGATTTAAATTATGAGAGGTTGATTTTTAGGTTCTCTGCTCAACTAAGAGAACAACACAGATACATGGCATTAGAGGAGATTGATAAAAGATTAGGTGAAACAGCCAAGCACAGCACAGATTCTCCATGTTCAGTTTTATTAAGAGCAGCACACAGAGAGGTCATTTACACCATTTTACCCTGGAGATAGAGAGAAGGTGTGGGACAGAAGGGCTGAACAAGGCTACTGACCACATTTTCTCCATTAATTCCTATGTTTTTCAACACAACACAGACCCAGATATACTGTTTTGGTTGTGCTACACTACACTAGAAAGGAATAATGCTCTGTACACTTGCAAACAGAGCACTAGATCAGAGCACTCGTGTCAGTAAAGGGACAAATCAGTTTATTTCTACTAGACATGAAATAATGTCAACACTTATCCCTAGTTCTTTCCCACCCAATTCTCCTTATGACTTCTCAAGCAAGAGCAGTAACCTCATTTGCCAGAATAAGCACAAAGAGTGTTGTTACAGCCCATTTTGTTCATTTTTTCTTATTAAATTCTGACACAAAGGCCAAACCCAAACAAAATATGCAAGTTCCACAATATCAGTCATTGAAGACCTGCCTTACCCTAGCAAGCATCTATATCCAAATATCATTAAATCCTACACAAACAGTTAATATCAACATATTGACTGCCTGCAAAAAGGAGTTCCCTCCACTTTCATGTCAAAAAGCCTCCCCACAAACAAAAAATACTCGCCACATTTGGGGTAAAGCCATTCCCAGGTTGATCCTTTGCAGAACAAAACTTTCAAGATAGACAGTTCAAATTAACTAATTCTGAGTATTCTTATTAACATTTACAAACAACCTTTCTAAACATTGTCCTGACAGCAATGCTGCTGTTAGAATTCTAATTAGTAATTAGTAATAATTCTAATTAATATACGTAGATGCTGATCACCTCCTAAAACCAACAGCCCTGGCATTTTTGTTAAAATAGTAAACCCTGCAAGCATTCATCTCTTAGTACAGCCTCAGAATTGCAGCATTTCTTGTCATTCCTGAAGGAATTGCTCTAATATCCTTGACACTGTGGCAGATCCAGGAGCACAGAGTACAAATGCAGACTTCCAGGAAATTTCACCTGTGCCTTTATTGTCTTGTTTTCACTAGACAATTGCAAATATCTGGCTCTAGAGTTATAATGTCTACTTTATTCATATTAACCTTACTGAAAGCCACTACCCTAGTGATGTGTCCCTCTGGAGAATCCATGGCTCCAGTTGCCTGAGGTACTTTTCAGCTGTCTGTTTACTAAAGCAGTACTTTAAAAAGGAAAAAACAACCAGAAGATAGGAAAAAAAAAAACCAAAACACCACAGACAAATTCAAGAGTTCTCAGGAGACTGAATTTAACAGCATTTGTAGACCATAATCTGAAGACCCCCCCCGCTCAAGTGATTGCTGTAATTTCTTCAAGAGAATTACAAATAGCATTTTAATTTATTTAAAATAAGGCTAATTAAACTGGAATTCATGACTACAATTTCTTTCCCTTGCCTTAGGAATGAAAAAAAAGAATACCCCAAACTTTGAAAAGCATCAAAAATTTTGAGGATTAGCTTGTTCAAAACATTTGTTCATGTCTCAGGTTACAAAGGAAATCTTTGCATCATTTACCCTCATATGGGAATAGTATAAGGGCATATTAATATTCCCTTTAAATTTCTCAATACTTGAAGCTGAATATCACAGCCCTTTCAAATTACATAAAGAACAACTTGGCATGAAATTAATGTGGATGTGGGACTTTGGTTATTTTTAACAAGTATTTCAAGCACTTTTTTCACTCTTGCCATGCAGCAAGAACTAAGAACATTTCAGTCAAAGTTTAAAAAGGCATTTGACTAAAAATTGGAAGTGGTTAACATTCTGATGCAATTTTAACTGCCACGTGAATATCTAATTGGGCAATCTCTTGCCTTAATGGACTGTTTTGAAGTGCTCTGTCCTCACAGCTAATGACTGATTCAGCTTTTACAGCAGAACTAACTCAGATTACACTTCTTATCAATTTTAATTCATATGATCTTGTGAGTTCCTTCAGAAATGGTAGCCATTTAGCAGACTCCTATAAGTAGATATTCCTCACACATTACCAGGGGAAGTGCTTGGGGGAAGGGATGTGTGTGTGCTGTCGTTGTGATATAAGACCTCCTTAAAGCATTAGGTGTTATGAAAGCAAATAACATTTAGGTAAAGCAACTTCTCCCCAACACCCCTACTTGATGCATTTTAAAATACTCAGCCAAGCAACTGCTTGTTAAATACCACAGAAATGGTCATGATACTACACAAGCTGTAGCATACCCCATAAATCTTGCTGCATATGCACTCATCACTCATATGCAATAGTGATGGGTATATTTTAAATTTCATATAATCCCATTATCTAGCAACACCAAATGCAGACAACTACATAATTTCCAAAGACAGCTTCTTGGCATATAAACAAAAGTTATCTCCTTACTAATAAATTAAACAACTTTCATTGTGAACCAAAAAAAAGAAAGATATTGCTCTATGCCAAGATTATGCATAAATTTATAGGCTCCAAGAAACTAAGAAAATGTTATCTGTTCAGAAAGAAGTCTCTGCACACACAATAACTCCATTCATTTTCATGATCAGCCTTTTGCTCCAGTCTCCTCATGAAGATCTACCGCTTCTTCCCACCTTTGGTTCCTAAATGTAACTTACTTTTATAAATAAGGAATAAATATGGACCCAATGTCAGCAAGCTCATCTAGCTTTGGCTCTGACCCATTGATATTTTTGAATACCAAGCAGATGGACACATGCAGCAGCTCTGTGTCCCCCTATAGAGGGGGGAAGGCAGTCAGGAGGTCAGTGATGACCTTTAAGTGAAGGTTATGGGCAAGAGAGAGCCAGTGCCAGGACTGGGTTGGCCAGAGGGACACAAGAACCTTCTCAGGAGCCAGCCCTAATCACTCTGCTCAGCACAAGATCATTCTCTTCATTGCTTTGCTGGACGAGATCTGCGTCCTGTCACGTACACATGAGTGAAGAGGGCTGTAGATGTACATGATCAAACTGTATTTGCTATAGAGTCAAACTTCATTATGTTCTGCAGGAGTGTTGCAGCCCAAAATAAATGGCAAAATAAGCCACTTTTTTCTAATGGCTTTGATGTGGTTGTAGAAAAAGCTTCTTCTCATATCAAGACATTTCATATTCTATTAAGTGACCTGACCTAATAATTTAAAAATTCATTAAATGTTACCAGCAGTCATGAAGCAGAAGGACAAAGCAAAGACCGACAATTAACTAAGGTCTAACTAAATTGAAAACACTACGAGAACTAGCTTATGCTGAAGTTTAGGAGGAAATTCAAAGCTTTAGGTTTTTAATAGGGTTTTTATTTGTCATTTTTCTCTGGGTTAAGGAATTGGGGTCAAAAGTGGAATTATCTGTTTGTTCTGAGCCATGACGATATATTCTTGCTTAAACTCCTCCTGTGGAATGCTAGATGAAGTCCATTGAAAAATAATCTTTTCAGTTTCTCATATTCAATCGGATACTCATAACTGCACCTACACAAGTTTTACATTTCTTATGTGGCTGCCACTGCTGTTTCCAGCATCCCAACCCCAGGGCAATGGCAGCAGAGCCCATGAGGAGCTGCAGTCATGAACAATTTAAGTAGGCACAGACTAAGCATCTGCAGGAACATTACACTCCAAAGCTTCAGTGGTTTGCTTTTTCTTTGCACTACTGCTTGCATTTTTACCATGTGGCAAAAATATCTAGAGGCGTAGGTTGAAGGGGTTTTAATCTATGACTTGTTTAACTTCAAAACAATAAATAAAAAATAAAAATCAATTAGAACAGCCAGGAAAAGAGAGCTGCTTTTGTTGGCTTTAAATGAAGGAGTCTAATATATCCTTTTATAAACAAACCTCCTCTCTACTAAGGTTTCTTGTAAGAACAAGGCAGGCTTCAAAAGAGGTTCAGAGATTCACTGAGGATAGGAACCCAAAAGCTCAGAAAATTCATTTGTCTGCAAAGCAGAGCTGGAAGTCCCAAGGGAACAGCTTGAGTGAGACTTTCTAGTACTTACCATGTCTGTTCAAGCACAAAGGGCACTGTAAAAACAACCTCTCGGGGTGCTTTTCAGGAAACTAGACATTTTCTGCTGAACCAGCCAGAACCCATTAATTTCAATGCATAAAATGATGAATAGAGAAGCTGGCTGCACTCAAAGGTAAACAGAGCTCAAGGTGGAGCTTGGCAAGCAGCTAGTTTTTGGTTAAAATACCACCCCCAAAAAAATGGTTTCATGCACAACCACTCAAATTAAAGGAAGTAATTTACATAAAGATTCTATAAACACTTTTGTTCATCTTCCAGGAATAATCCAGTCGATGAGTTTAGTGGCAGAAACAAACATTTCCCCATTAGCTTTTAGGGAAAACTAAAAAAAACAGAGGCATGATTTGTATGCCTTATAAACTGAAACCATAATATTCTGTTTCAATATGACCAACTAACTGTGTGTATACATGTCCAAACAAGAGAGGCCCACAAGTCTCTCTAGATTTCATTTAGCATCAAACAAATTGCAATTTATCTGAAGTCATCAACAAGAAAATAAGGGTAAAAGTCAGTAAATAAGTTATTTCCTGCTTATTCTTCTCTGGATGTTATCAATAATAATTATATATATTTTTATATATTTGTATATATTATTATAAAAAGATAATAATTTAATCAAAACTGGCTGTTATTCCTTGGACCACAGTGCTAAATCTTTGCAGTTGTAATAGGCTTCACATTCAGACACCGAGGACAGGGCCCAGGTTGCAAAGGAAAACTGACAAATAATATATTCTTTCAAAATATCTTTCTGCTGTTACAAGAAAACAAGACTTTCACTGGCCTCAATTAGTAACCCATTGAACAGTACAGGTGCTCAAAGGTAAGATCGGCAGGGTTCCTGCTTTTTGAGTGTATTGATGGAATTAATAAAATTACCAGAACTGGGGTAATGAGAACAGTTTTGCTCTTGACTTTCCACCCTCCAGATAATCCTGCTTTAATTTCCGCCTAACCCCACATATAACTTCACTCCTCTTCTGGTGCTTAGTTTTCTCTTCTCCAGACCCCTTTTACCCCTAAGGCAAGACAGAGAAGGTGAGGACTGTCAGAGGAAGGAAAGGAAGAGTGGGAGGGAATGCCCTTCCCTTGCAGCCTGGGACTAAGCAAAACAGGTTTTCAGAAATTCCCCACTTTCTCATCTCAGGCAGTGCCAGAGAAAATAACTGAGCAAAGCAGCCACCTGAACCCATGGCCAGACTCTGACTTGCATACCCCACTGGCCTCTGCTTGCCAGCAGATGTGATCAAACACGTTCCTAGCTCCAGGGATCCCAAACTGACAAATATCATACATCAGCCTTCCACAAAAATAGAAGGAAATCAATCACAAGGGTTACTCATTACACAGTCCTAAGAACCAGCTGCTCATGATGCCACTGGCTTGCTGGTGGATCCAGGAAGGGGACTGGAGGTGGATTTTAATTGCATCACCCAAGAGATAGCTATCTGCCATCTTTATGGAGCAGAAGCTGATCAGAGGAGTCTACCTCTACCTGTGGCCAAAAACAGCTTTGCAACAATGCAAATCAAAATGTCCTTGCCTTAGAAAAACATTACAAATATATATTTTGCTTACACTTAGAAATAAGAGGCATGTTCTGACCCAGGCAAGTCCAGGCTAGGTTGCCCCTGACCTTGACTAATCTTTTCTTGGCATGTTTTTCATGTGTATCATCTCCCTAGAGCACAGCACACAGAGAGGTTCCAGTTACTAAGGCAGCTCTTCTTTCCTGAGCATACCCAGATGAGGAGTTGGAGTCTCGATTTTCCATGAAACTTATTGTCATGAGACCTTTAAGGGCAAGGCAAGACTAAAGAATTGAAATGAAAATATTTAGAGGAGAACACAGAATAAAGGAGAAGAGAGAAAAATTGAGATTCAGGTTCTAAAGGAGAACAGATAAGTTCTTAGAGGGGAGACTAAAACAAGGAAAAGTGCCAATGCTAGGGAAAATCAGATAGAAAATAAGAAAGCATTAGTATAGAAATCACCTCCCAGGAGAAACCCTGCATCCTAGGAGTAAGTGAAACAGGGTTTCCACAGGAGAAAAAAGGCCCTGTGGCTCCATCATGCACCAATATTTGCTCCTGGATCTGCACCTTCCTACCTCTGACCTACCCTGCAAGAGCACTTGGAATCAGGAGTTTGGAAGGGCTTTAAGTATTTTACCCATTGTATTTATCATTTAGTCTTTCTTAGCCAAGACCACAATATTCGTTTTCTCAAAATCAAAACCTATTAGATGTCCCTGAAAGGGTGTTCCTTAAGCTATCACAGTGACCTGTGCCCAAAGAAGTGCCTGTCAAACAGCAGGACAAAGCACTTAGATCACCCAGGCCAGTTAATCAGCAAGGAAGAACTGGATGCACAGTGCTCCAGTGCCTACAGAAGGGGTGTAATAAGCTGCCTTAGCCAAAAACCCTCATCCCTACCCTAGAGCTATGGTTTATCAGATAACTTAATTCACATTCATACATCAACTTTTAGCCTATGATCCCAAAACCACTTTATAGGCCATGCATCCAGCATAATTTACTTATTCATACATACTCTCCAACAGATGTAGCCACACCAAAGTCAGAAGTAATATTTCATTTTCACCAAGAGGTGAGGATGAAGCATTTTCTTAAACCAGATCCCTCCTGCTAACCAGAGAAACACCACATGCAAAGTATTAGAATTTTCCTTATACCAGAATAAGATTCTAATTATTCCCTAATTTTGCTGGCTCCTATGAATCATGAGGAAGAGATTACAGCAAAAGTAAATATTGGTTCTTTGTTGTATTTACAGTAATCATCTCAAACAATGAAGCTACTTGAGTCACATTATTAGAAGGTGTATGTGGTTATATTTTCCTCATTAAATCTGCAGATAACTCCCTGCAAACCAAGTGTTACTCTGAAGAATTACTCAAATCTAAGCAGCAGCTGTGCCCATCCTACCAATACAATGCAATTTTTCTGAAAATTCAAACGCAATCTGTTCCCAGGCATGAGCAGATTATTGCAAAGCAACAGTAGACTGTAAACCTTACAGAGACCAACAACCTTACATTTATTAGCAGCTAAAGATTTTCAAAGTGTGGTGAATAAAAAAACTCCACCACTGCTCAGCCCTCCTTTAAAACACACCTCTTCTCAAAACTGGTGTCTAAATTAATTTTCCAGGTGAGCCTTAAGTATCTCGAGCAAATAACACTGTACTAATTCCTCTGGCATTCCTTTCATCCCAGGGAACACTGCACACATCACTTAAATCAAATACTTGTGTTTTCACTCTTGTTTTTCCAGTGACCAGAGGTTTGAGCACTCCTATCAGTGTTTAGAGGAGAAGGAGCCAGAGAAGCACAATAAATACATGAGGATGAGTGGGCACTGCTTCAAAAAGTCTGTGCTTTCAATCCATAAGTACTCCAGAGGTTTAAGTGCCATGATGTTCATTTCATCACAATGATTTAAATAGCCTGTTCTGCTACTGTAAGTCAGATAATCAAGGGCATGAACATTTTGGTTGTAAAAGCTTGAACAGGTACAACATGGTTGATAACTATAGGTGTACAATTTTATGGTAATAAAGATCTCTTTAAACTGAAAGCACAGATTTTTCTTCCTTTTAGCCTGGCAATTTTATTTACAGAAATTCATAGTAAGACATGCTGTTTCCTAAAAAAAAAACAACTTCAGTTATAATAATGCCTCACAGAAAGATACCCAAGTCATACTTGTGCTGGCCTTTGAAACAAAAGCCTCCATTCAAATGAAAGAAAAGCAAAACAGTTCACACACAAATACACTTGACAGTACGAGTCTTTCAAGAAACATTGGAATAACAAATACACGAAAGCATTTTGGTGTAATCTCACTATTCTTCTGATCTGAATGTCAAAGAAAAAGCAGAAAGTTAAAGTTCAAATCTGGCTTACTTAATGTCTAAGTAAAAACATATCTTTGACACACTTCATTATATACACTTCAAAGCTCTTTACTGGTTTTCTGTATAAATTCCATTTCACCTCTTGCCTAGAAGAAACCAACTCTCCAATGAAATATGCAGTCTTTTGAGGGCAGGTACTTTATTCTACTAGGGAATAAATATTGGAGAAAAAAACTGAATGACATATTCAACCAGACCTATGAAGGAAAATTAGCACCATCTTAGAGTTCAGGTACATTGAGGGCTTGCTCAACATTCCTCTTAAAGGGGAAAAAAAACTCCAGACCAAGTGTCTTGAGTCCAGAAGAAAGGACAAAGGATGGTTTTTCATCTGTGAAATGCCAGAAAGACACAGTTCTGCCATGGGTGAAATGCAGGGGCAGTGACTTGCTCTCCTACCTGGGGAAAACATCACAGGCTGAAGACGGCCATGGAGCACATTTTGTGTCTGTGGCAATCTGTTTTGTACCCAGAGGGCTCCTGAGCAAAAGAAAAAAAAGAAAATTCAAAACACACACAAAAAAAAGAAATAAGTCAAAGCACGCAAATAACTGTAGACTGAGGAGGAAAATGGAGAAGAACAGGTCTCAGTTCTGTCAGATCCCAAGGGATTTAAGCCAGAAGTACTACCAGTATGATCCACCATCCAGTCCAAAATTCCCTAACAGCATGACAAGCTGGCTTGACAACACTGCTTGCAAAAGCTAACA
>VWZS01010507.1:287669-378703 GCA_013397075.1 Rhabdornis inornatus | reverse complement strand
AAAAACACATAGGCACACTTTCACAAGGGGTCACACAAAGAAAGAAAAAGCAATGCAACATTTTTCCATGTCATCAGCATGAAACTCCACCAAAAAGCAAGACTGAATTTTAAAGTGACAATATTAAAGAAAAAGTTTTCTGGCTCTTTCCTGCATTTCAAAGCAAGCAACAGAATCTGAGTTGCAGCAAGTTCTCCCCAGCACACTCTAATCCTACAAAAGCCTTTCCTCTTATGCCTGAGGGACTCCTGCTCTATGCACAAGCTCCTCACTCTTAAGTGCCCTCTTCTGCCACTCCTTACCCACCATGTACCACAGTTCAAAAACCTCTCCTGTGACTGCACTCAGTAAATCACTTTTCCCCCCTCCTTGCAGATTATTTGTCCATTCATTCCTTAGAGAAAACATCCCAAGCCAAAGTCAAACAGCTGTCCATCACAGCTGGAAAAGGCACCTTGAAATCAGAACAGCTACCCTGACCTCCTGCCTTCAGTGGTCTCAGAGAAGCCACTTCCACTTACCCAAGGGGTTGCTATTTTTTATTTACTTAAAGTTCAGCACCAGCATTCAAATTCTTTATTAGTAGAGCAAGGGAGACCATAACAGGTAGAAGGTATAAAAAACACCAAAAGAGCAAAGAGTCTTACCACAGATGTTGTTTCTGCATTACCTTGTTTTCCACAAAATGCAGTTATCTTGCACAGCACATACTAATGTCATAGTTCCCACTTCCTGAGTAAGATTTACAAATTAAGCTGGATTTTCATCTCCATTCTTAATCTCAGACTTCTCTTGAATTAATCTATTTGCTTCTATGTGAGATTATCAGGAATACAGAGCTTTATTTCACCCAGTTATAAATCAAAGTCTGATCAGTATTACTCCCAAAGTTTAATGTTTCAAAGCTGCCTTTTCAACCATTAACAATAAACAGCAGTAACAGTATTACCCCAATCATGACTCTTTTTGTAACAAAAATCTCCAGTTACCTACTTCTATCATATTCAAGTGATTAAAAGGAATGTTTTTCTGAACAATTTCCTTGGATAAGTTGCACTCTTAAATGCCTGTACAGTTGTTTTTAAATGACTACCAAGTTAAAGAGAAAATGGCATTCTGAGAATCACTGGAAGCAGTTATCCTTAATTCCTTTTCCATTTTTTTAAAGGTAATTTATAACATTACTAAAAAACCTACTGGCAGAAACAACACACAGTTGCCAAAGATCTTTGATCTTCGTCAGTAACTGCCACACCACATTTAGTGAAGTGATTTATGATCAGACAAAATTCACAACTCTACATATTCCAGTCACAGGCTCTCTTTAAGGCAATTGGCATGACCATGCATGGGATGCCATAGAAATCATTTCCTAAGAAAACTTGAAAAATAGGACTACACCACTCAGTGACAGCAGTAATGAACCTCAGACATGGCAACTTCCTATACGATTTTTTTCACCCCATCTTTGCTCCTGAATACTTCACAGCCTTAAGTAGTTTGTTGTCTACACATACTAAGCACCATCACTTTTCCATATTCTGACACCATGAAAGCTGAATTACATCAGCTTCCTGCTCCCAACACAGGTCTAGACCCTGTGACCAGTCCATCCTGTCTTCTAATTAACTTCTCAGGTAAAAGGGGTTGCTGCTGTCATAATCAACCCTCTTAAGCTTTCATGATGAGACTTTAAAGCTCTCCTGTGCTGAAGAGATTAAGTTGGTTAAGAGTCAATAGAATTTTTTAAATAAAAACAAACTACCTTCCACTGCTCTGTGAAAATTTTATTTGCTTGATAGAGCTGATCAAATTCTAGAATCAATTGTTAGCAAGTGTTTTCAGTGATACAAGCATTGGCTTGTGCTGCTCTTTGTTACTAACTGGTAAGGTGGTGATAGGATACTTGAAGGATTTCCAAACAAGAACAGTTCTACAGATATCAGTATGCCACAGAATGCAGGAGTTACTTAAAGTTAAAATGCCTTGAATGATCTATTTGTAACTGGTCACTCAGAAAAATAATCAAGCAGTAAAAAACAAAACCTCTGCCATCCATCCAGAAAAAAGTCCCATTCTGTGAGCCAAGCGAAAAGACATCCACCACAAAGGGTGGATAGCAGAAGAGAACAGTTAGTAAGTAGTTCATGCTGAAAATAAACAAAACATGCCTATGAGTAAAGCAGTGAATAGCAGCTGTGAGAGTAGCAAATTTCATTTGCAATCTAAAAATAAAAGGGACAGTATTTTCCAGCTCTGGCCCCAACAGTATCACCTTTGATTGAAACTTGATCAAAATGTCACCCAGGCTTCTCTATGATACAAGTATGTTACTACATCATCAATAATAAAACGTCTAAATAGTATCAGTACTCCATTCACAGCCAACTATATTTTAAAATAATAGTAATTCCCACTGTTTTTTTCCTGCTGAGCACACAGTTTTACAAGAAAAGCTTAAACACATCCTTAGTCTGTATATTCCAGGCTACTAGTCCAGTGCTAGTTCTAATTAGGCAGAGGCAAAAGTTTATGATAACTCAGCTCTTAACTGGATTTAGGCTACTTCTGCTTTCCATCCCAGGCTGGGCTGTGTTTCAAGCAGCAGCATCCTACTGGCAGATCCACCGCAGAATCTGCAGAAACCCATCAGTCCAAGTAAAACTCTGCCATTTGACACCAATTTAAACCTTTCCCTCTCAGCCCTCCAAGCCCCTTTTCCTCCAAGACTTTGAGCGTTTCTTTCCAGCATCACTTGATGGGGTCCAGACATTGCATTGCATTTCAAAGTGAGATGTGGAGAGTCTGCCCGTGGCAGACAGGGTGCTGATCACCAGCATAAACATTAGGAGATAAAATACCCAGTGACACCTCCTTAGCAGATCGACTCCCAGATGTGCTCAGCAAAAGAACAGGAGACAATGAGGCCATTGCTCAGAAGGTGAGTGCTGAGCACAGGAATTGCACATTGCAAATTGACAAAGGAGAATCAGACAATTCGAAATACTTTAAAATATTTGTTGCTTTATCAATAAATGCCAAAGGACAAAATTAGCTAAAACATACTTTTCTTTTTTTGCTGCAGGCTAGGACCAGGCCACAGACTCCATCGTGTTAACACACTTACCCAGCAGACAACTGCAGGGAAATAAAGAATGAACAGAAGACCACAGACTGACTCTTTATATAAGGAATATTATCAATATTTGCACTGAGGTAAAACCAGATAACAAGAGGATGAATGCCAGCCAAACTTTAAAGTCATAAAGATAGGGAAAATTACATCTTTAATTCATTAGTCTGTTATTACATCAGTCTTTGGCCACTAACAAACAACCAATTTATCTGGAAATGGCAGATTTTCACTTTTGGTGTATGCATGCCTGGATAGGGGCAGAATGTGATATAGTTTTGCTTCAGTGAGTGTTTTGCTGAGGATTTTTTTTAAAGCACAAGCACTGCAATCCTAAGGAATGAAGCCTGTTGTGAAAAAAGAACTCTTTTGCACTTCTTAAAATACAGCCCACCAGATACTTATCCTAAAAATAAGTTTTGACAGAAAAGAGGTGAAAAGATTAATAAACTCTTTATCTTGTCCAGAGACTAAAGTGGTATTGCTGCATTTCAGTCAGTAAATTGTGTCACTTATACTCTCTGCTCCTATCTGTTCTTATAATAGACTGGAGCAGAGTGGATAAAATAATAATGATTAATGGTGACCACTGCTCTGCTCTTCATTTACCTGCCTGGAAATACAATTCTTTAAAAATAAGTAAATAAGCTCCTGAGATATGCCTCTCAACTGCAGTAACCCATTGCCTGCTTAACAACATAGTTTAGATGGCCCCACAAGGGACAAGGACCACACTGTCCTAAGTACTGTGCAAGCAAACCAGAAGAGACAATTCCTGCCCCAAAGTATCTTTCTGTAAGCAAAGAAGAATCTGAGTGACAAAAATCAAGTTGGAACAGACTCCTGCATATAGGTCAAATTAAACGAAGACTTCACTAGGTCAAAAGGTCTTCAGCAAACTTTCTGCCCTAGGATAAGTTTCTCTCTATTAACATAGCTAAGCTAAGATAAATATTGAATAATCAGTGCTGCAGTAGATAAAATATTCTCATAAAATTATATCAGATAAAGCAGCCTCCCATTTCATGTAAAGAAAACTACTAGACAAAGTTAAAAATTCAAACTTAAACACACTCAGCTTTAAGGCTAAAGTATCCTATGTTTCCATTATAGACACCACCTGTGTTGCACAACCAAAGCAGAGACAGAGTTGGCACTAATGATCTCACATAACAGAGGGTGTCCAGTACTGACAGCAGCATTGATTAGGACAAAGATGTCCCTGGACATCATGTTCAGCTCTATAAGGTGTTCTGTAAATCTAAAGATGTGCATCAAAAACTATGCCCTCCTCTGGGCCCTGGGTGCTCCAAGGTGCCCTCCTGCCTGAAGATCTATTCAAGACCCTCAGAATGTCCCCAGGTGAGCAAGGGACACTGGTCCAGAGCCTTGTGTCCACATCAGGGTTGGTTTGGAGGCCTCAAGTCAGCAGCTATGGCAGATATCCTGGAAATAACTACATTCTTTGTAAAGAATGGGGTAACACTTTCACAGGGAGTGCTCCACAATTCTCATTAACTGTTAGATTCAAAAATACATTACTGCATTGAACTTGACACTTTTGTAGATGACAGAAACTGTCATTTAATCCCTCAATGAACTTCCCCTGAGGTCATTAAGTGTTGGTGAGAGCCAACACTTAATCAGCCAAGGGAGTCAGTACTGGCAAAGATTATAAATGGGCAAGTGATTCCTACTTTCACATTTCATGTCTTCAGCCCATGAGGGAGGGTTGCTTGTTCTTTTTTTATTTAGAATAGTCTGCCTTTAGATTAACACCGACTAACCTTTAGTATCTCCAGTGCAACCAGAGCCCCTGATGGAGGAACACAGTTGACTATAACTACTCATGCAATTTCCTCAAAAGTAAAATATTAAAAAGCTGCAAGAGGGTTGTTTTTAAAAAAGAAAATAACATAGTCCACAAGTCCAGTGGAGGGCACTTGAGCCTTTTAATAAAAAGGCAGAAAAAGAGATTCATTGCCACAACTACAGAGACCAGAAGAAAAATTGTCTTCAAAAAACCACAGATTTGACTGTAGATATAAGCAGGAAAACAGGTTTCTCTCATTTGTGAAGTGCCAAAATCTTGATAGAGAGGTGGAAAACTTAGTTAGAATGAAACATGAGGTCAAGTATTCAGAATGCAAATAATCCACCCAGACCTAGGAGTTTATATGCAGAGTAACCACATTAAGCAGCCTGCCAAAGTTCTCTAGAAGCTCAAATTTCAAGGGGGGTGGGGGGGGGACAAAAAACCAAAAAAAAGCACAACAGAAGACATCCATTTATACTTGAATGGGGCAGTTCTAAAATGTGCAAGAGCAACAAAATATTAGTACTAAAAACTGAATTTTCTTTAGTAACGCATATCTTCCCATGAATAATAAAAGAGTATCCTCAATGTTTTATGAGGTATAGCTTAGTCTTGAAGACAACCTGCAGGACTTGCTTATGCTGATACTTTTGCATTAAAAAGATCAGTAATATTCAGCTAACTAACAAAGGGCAACCACAAGCTATAATGACAGCCTCAGGAAGCAAAAATCAAAAAGGTCATTCTAAGAAATGGATTTGGAGCTACAAAATACTTTATTTCTTCACATCACTGCAGTATTCCAGAAGCCCTGATGAGCCCAGACCCCACTGTGGTAGATGCTACCGTACAGCCAATTTATGAACCAGACATGCTTCTCAATGAGTAAAAGAAAGTACATGCTAATAATGTTATTACAGCATCAGTACAGCATTATCTTAGACAATGAGAAGTGTGGAAGTTTTATATGCTTCTTTTATTGTTATTAAAAGTAGCACTGTTACCTTGGCAACTGCTGAACCACTTGGGAGTTTGTTAAAGAAACCCGAATGTTACTTATACTTGCACATTTGCAATCAATTTAGGGAAAACAATTGGGGTTTTGTTTGGTGTCCTTTTTTTCAACAAATCACACATTTTTTCCTTATGACTATGACCCTGCAAATTTCAGCATTTTGGGGGTTTCTTCTACATAAATCAGTTCTTGGGATTTAATTAAGGCAGTTCATTTCTCATTTGCACTCAAAGTAGTCTGCACTTTCTTACACAATAAATTCTAATAATTCATCTAGGATGTCAGTCAGAAATAGAAGCACAGACACTCTGCAGTGCACACAAAAATTTCTATCAGCTTCCCACCTCCTGTGCAGGTACTGGGGATAGGGACAGGCATTTTCCCTGGGGGAGGGACAGGAATCCCAAACTCCTCTTTTGCAGGGGTTCAGACCACATTCACAGGTATAAGAGCACCTGTGAAATGGGAAAAGGTGGCTGCACAGTATCCTAAAAACAACAGGCTGCCAAACCTGAACTTGCCTGTCTTAGCTTCCAGGTGTTGGCATCCTTGTGGTTTTGAGGTTTTTTCACCCTTCCTCAGCAGTATCTGTCTGCTTTTAATGTAAAAACTGGGCGCATTAAGATAATGGGAAACTGCAGGAGGATCAGTTTGTGAGATGTAATGATTGTGTGGGATGCCTGTTTTCTTTCTAGTTTTCATAAACATTATTCCCCAAGTACAGGCCAACAGCAATGAAAAGCAGAATACTGGCAACTTTCAGTTTTTCTGTCAAGGAACCTCATGAAACTCAATTAGACCATAAAAAAGGGTCAATTTTGCATGATCTCCATTTTTAAAATTGAAATTGCCACACACAATCAGTGTGTGAGTGTAGCCCAAGTGAAATGCCCATTTTCCTTAAAATAAAAACGGCTAAAGGCACAGACTCCTTCAGACTGCCACCTCTAAGGTGTACTTAGTGGATTAAAAGTCAAGGGTTACATACAAATTGTCTTAACCCACACTGGCAAGACAAAAGGAGGCTCAGGGAAGGCCTTATCACTCCCTAACCTGAAAGGAGGTTGTAGGGTTTTGTCTTCTCCATTAATTCTTTGTCACATTGCACTTAGATGCTCAACTTACACCATAGCCAGAGGAACTCCTGTTTTAAATACTTATTTAATATTTTTGGTGAGAGAGTGCAACTGAAACCCACCCTCCAGAAAACACGAACACTCACAAGACTGAGGAAGACCAGAATTCAGCTATAATTAAACATAACCTATTTCAATAGGAATATTGAATAGTTACAGAGTTCCTGTGATGGTTATTGCATTAGAAACTGCATTGGCAAGAGGATAAATATAGAGTTACTGGCACCTCCACCACTGGGCTATGTTACCCCTATGGCCAGTATTTATTATTGTATTTCCTATATGCCTTTAAGGACCGAATAGTTAAATTGCTCAGAGCATTTGAACCTTTAACACATAATATTCCACATTTGCTTGCATGTATATAAGTCTGAGACAATGACTCAGCCAGATGCAACCTTAACTCTCAATTTCCTTTCATTTAAGTCTCTAATGAGATGATAACAGAAGGGCCTTAGGGTTTTGTTTTACAAGGTTGTGATAGAACTCTATAGCAGCTAAAGACTTTTTCACCTAAGTTTGTTCTTGGGGATAAAGGAGGGCAGGACATTGAAACTTTTTTCCTTCAAAAGGTACAGAAGAGAATACTTCTGTAAGCCTGTGTTTGTCTCTGATATCATTCTTTGAGAAGTGGCTCACATTAAAAAGAAATAACACAGATCAGACAGTTTATTCACACACACATTCCAATCCCCAGGCATGTTTCAGCAGGAAAGCAGAGTTCAGGATCTGTGCAGAAACATGCATGCTCCAGCCATGTTTAATGCCCCATGTTTCTCCCACCCCAACCTCCCATTTCTGTCAGTCCTCACTCTGGGCTGACCTGCCTGCCTGTGCTATTCCCATGTGCTGGGGCTGTGAAGACCTCAGTGCCCTGACCTGAGTTTGCTGCCTCTTGATGTCATCTACACACAACACCCATGAAGACCAACCCTTCTTTCCAACCAGAACTGCAGTGTGGAGCAGGAAGATTAGCATGGAAAGTGTGACCACATGGGGATGTGCCTTTAAAAAGTGCCCTGTTTCTGAGAGAGCAAGCAAAAGCTTGAGAGAAACAAGAGAGATCACTGGGACAGCTGTGCTGGGGTACAGAGCAGTGAGGCTCACTCACCAAACTGGCACAGACTTTCATCATTTCCTGATTCATTTTTGGACCCAAGTGATGTGAATCCTAGGCAAAACGTATGTGTGACACAGACACCAAAGACTTCTAAAAAATAAAAATACAGACAGCAAGATCTGTTTTGACAGAAATGGTTCAAAATTGGCACTGATACCCATGTGCCAGAGAGGATACCTTTACTACAGGTAAGAGCCTGTAGTAAAGGAGGGAGGAATAAAGCAAAGCCTCACGGTTGCCTGTGGAACTGAACTTGTCACTTTGGTCTTCATGGAGTGCTTAGTGTCAACTTCTGATGCAAACTGCAGTCCCAAGGCAGCTGCTCAGTGGCCACAAGTGCTGTCACAGTCCCTCTGCCTCACATTGCTGCTGAATAAGCCTGAAAGCAGCAGGAAATTTGTATACAGTTCCCTAGGTATTGAAAAGAGCCATGGCTTGCCACCTGTATAAGGCTACTCTCAGAATCACCTCCTGAGAGCATTGGCAGCATTCACCCCCATTACATTTTGGGAGCCCCGTGAGGAAGAGCAGGTGCAGTTTCCTCACGAGGAAGGGGGAAGGCAAACAGGACAAGGGGGCTGCCAGGGACACCCTCCTCAGAACACTGAGCAACAAGACAGAGTAGAAGCTGACATGAATGCATTCTGCTTATGTCTTAATTATTCATACTAACTTAAGTCCTATTAGGCCAGCTTGTGTTTACCCAGTTTCACATGGCACTACTATAGCACTCAAGGCAATTACCTCTGATTACAGGACATAACAACTAAATAGCTTCAACACACAGTGCCTGGTCTCAGAGCTGCCATATATTCCAAGATCACCTGCAAAAAATGGCCAAGCTGGGCATTTAATTCTCTTTCCAAGAGTGGAGAAGCTACCTTTGAAAATACACTATCATCATAGGGAAGGAAATAATTACATACTTCCACAGCAGAGAGAATAGCTCTTTCTTTCAGCCCCATCCCTTTCTGCACCCCTCCAAAGAAATGGCAGGGAGAAGGTCGCAGGCAAAAGCACTCACACAGCAAGAGTGCTGCAGGAAGGTGATGTGCTTGTACACTCACTCCTGTGTCACCACATTTCCTACACAGCAGGATGTAGCACAGCAGCTCCATTTCTTCTCCAGCTTTTCTGACCCTCCTGCTAAAACTGCTTGTCATTTGACATTGCTACCTGCAACTCTGCTTTTTCCTATTCCACAATCTCACAAGTGAGAACATGAATCCACACATCAGCCAAGATTGCCTAGCAGAAAAGGAACCCCATGATTGAGGAACAGGATGAAATTCTGTCTTGCATTTTAAAATAAATAAAAACAGACAAAGAATAGAAGCAGAAGTGTTTTGCTGCATCTTCTTACAAAAGATATTCTCTAAGCTCTAGCTGCTTATGTGCAAAGCAATTCACAGCAGTAAAAAGCCAGGAGAGAGCTCTTGCTAAGCAGTGAATAGAAGCAATTAGCCAAGAGAAGAGCATAAGAAACTTGCACTTTGCCTTCATACAGCTTATCAAGTTTATTCTGCCCTGTTACATCTGTGTAATTTATATAAAAAGCCAGCAGCTATTTGGCAAGACTTACATCTAGAAGCAGCAATTTAGTCACATATGAAAGATCAGTGGAAGTAAATGCCTCAGGACTTGCAAACTTCTCACCTCCTACTAACCTGCCTGAAACTTGCCCTGGTCATGTTAAACGTTCACTAAAAATAACTTTTAAATATCTGTTTCATTATTAGGCTCATCTCTCTAAACAGAAACATGAAATTTATTAAAGTTATCATGTAAAATATTGAATGCTTGCACAGCAGAAACAAGTAGCTTGCAAGTTCAGCAGTATTCCCTCTGCAGTGATGTAACTACTCTAACATAGCAGAATTCGTAGCAATTTCTTGGCCAGGCAGAAACAAGTTGAATGGCAGATGTTAGAGATTTGTCATGAAAAAAAAGCCTCCAGAAGCAAAACTGTCAAACAGACCTTTACTCCCTAAAATAATAAAATTAAGAAATTCACATGTAACCTATATGTAGTAGCTAATCCCGTTAAGTCCAGGATACCCTGTCTTGTTGCTTCGTTATTAAATTTCTGACATTTTAATATTGAACAGCAGTTATATTTACCAAATACATCACCTTTGAAGCCTGACCTCACTCAAAGTGTCCTAAAGCTTCAAATGCCAGCACTATGACTGGTTAAGTGACTTATTTTAGACAGTCCTGTATTTATTGCTGTTATACAGAGCTCATAATCAACCAAGGCTTCTCAGAAGCCTTGTTTCTTTCTTTTTTATAAACCTCTTTATGGGCAACAATCAGACAAGACCAGAAGTTGTTTACTTGCTGATTGGTGTTCAGAATTTTTTCTAAATGTGTGTGTGCCTGCATTACAAACACAGTTGTTGCAACAGGTACCTTCCATGAACTCTTAAGAATTGGGGTCAAGAACAGAAGGGGTTTTAAATTAGCATTAGTTTGCCAGACATGGCACTAATCACTCCCAAATCAAAGCTTATAGAAAGCACAGACAGCCTGCTGAGATGTACTTGATCTGTGAGCAACCGCTCTCACCTGATCAATATTCCACTTCAGAGGATGGAATTTCATAGTTGAAAAACAGAAAATAACTTAAGCGTCCAATACATAAGCAAAGCTCTGCCCAGTAGGCAAAAAATGACAATTCTGTCACTTAATTGGAAGTCTAATTAGAAAGCAAAGATATATTTAATACACAAATTCTTACCCTTCATTAAGCCCCCTCTTCAGAAAATAAAAGAATCTCTTTGGGAGCTGTAGCCTGGGGGATTTTTGTTTATTTTTTCAACAGTCATTTATCTGCTTCTCATAAAATACAAACAAGACTGGCACACAGGAGAATTTCTATTGAGTCCATGAAAAAAATATTGAGTGCGGAAGTTAATGTACATATTAATGCTCAGAATGGTGGGGCTTTATACAATTTCATCATCTGATATCTGTGCCAAGGCCAAACCTCAGCTGCTGCGTTCAGCTGTTTGCCAAACGTGACATGATCTCACCAGCAGCAAAACACGTGGGACTCCCAAACCCCAAGTTTCCAATGCCTGCTTAGGCCTTTAACATGCTCCTTAGCCCACATTTTTAATCAGACTCTCCTTGAAGAAAATAAAGAGAAACAATAGGATTCATTCACATCTAGGAGAGAGTAAAAGAGTAGATATTCAGACTAAACTGGGAGCTCAATAATCAGTGTCCTGATTAAGATAAGCTGGAAGTAATTGAGAAAGCAAAGGCTTTTACACTCTGAGTTTACTATGTTCCACACCTAACAAACAACTCAATCCATCCATTTTTCCAGCAGCTCAGGCAATAGGTACTACTGGGATTTTCACTAATAATTCTACAAAAAGTAATCATAGAAAAATCTTTCCACAAGCATCACTGAAGTCTTAGAGCAGAGATTCTGTATTGCAATCTTTCACTATATATTTTTTAAATCTTACAACTGACTCTTCACTCATTTTCTTTCATCTCTGAAACACAAAAGGATTCTCACAATCTTCCTATTTAAAAATAAATCTGATTTAAAACAACAGTTGTAAACATTAATAGGTTTAAACAATAATGATGATGACTTGCCTGCCATTCCATCTGTAGCCAAATCTGTGTTAATTCACAGTAGAATTTCTAAGTAATTTGTGTGATGCCACAAGAAACAGAGCTGTGCTCAATTAGCATGACCAGTAAACTATCAAGATAGGGAAAGCTACATTTCTATATAAACATTGCCTTTTATTACAGCAAAAATACACAACCTAAAATTAATTTATTCACTGAAAGGTTGTCATTTTCTGTAATTGAAGATATTCAGCATCAGATGCATTCCAAGATAAGGATGCTAAAAAAGAATCCTTTATTACTACAAGGCTGCTGTTTCACACGGAGTGAAACAGTGACAGGGTCCCTCTCAGCCTGAAAGGCTACCAGTCCAAGCTTTAAGGGGCACTCCCACCCAAAAAAAAGAAAACCCACATATTCCTTGCCATCTTAGACACGCTTATCAATTGACGTTTTGGTTTTTTTTCCCAAATCCTTATGTGCAAAAGCACTTCAAATTCTTAATCATTATCTGCAGGAATATTAGAAAATCTAAGTCCCAAAGGCAAAGTACCCATAACAGGACAAAGTTGTTCCACACTGACCTCTTGGGACAGTTAAAATGTAATAGCCAACATTACCCTTCTGCAGCCAGCTAAAAACCATAACATGAGAAATCAGAATTTAAAAAAAAAAGAAAATTTAAGGATTTTATAACCTAAAAGAAAGACTAATGGGCCTTTTATAACATCTAAGAGAAATTGTATAGTATACAAAATTCTCCTATCCTTGATAATTCTCAAATTACTTTCCATAAACATGATCTATTTGGCAATTTCCAAGAGATGTCAGTAATAACAACGATATTTGATTCAGTAATGAATTAAAAAACCCATGTGGGGTTTTTTTTTATTCAAGATACACTTCAGTTCTTCAAACTTTGTTATGCAGGTTTTCTGTCGAAAGATTTTTCAGGTTGACGTGGAAATCTGAAAAGGTTATTAATGGGAAATAAAGAAAAGGTATTGCTTCAGCCAGCTGGACCACGCTGTAACTAACAGCAGTTTGGGGTGGAAAAGAACAAATGTGATCTTTCCAAAGGACACAATCACACTAGGCATGCAGTGCACACTCGTTCTGAAAGACCCCACATTTATACCCAAGATTATGATATAATCATCCATGTGATTTAAATAGGGAATCAGCATCTCTTCTCTTCCTTCTTCTACATAGTGACCAGCTGATGAACGAGAAGGCAAAAATTATAAGTTTTGGATACCTTTGAACAAAAGTCATTTAATCCACAGGAAATTAAGATCGTATCTGAACAGAGTCCTTTATTTGAACTGGCAATAAAACTCTTCATAAGATTTGCCCATTGTTTCTCTGAGATTCATCCTTTCTAGTTGTACCATTAGGAAAAAATAAAAACCAAGTAACAAAATACAGCCTACAATGCACATGCCTGTAACAAGTTAGAAACAAGTATAAACAGAAAATTTTGAAAACCAAGTATATTTTAGAATTATTTTTAAAAAGGCCTTCTGCATTGAGGGAGAAGTAACGCCTTCTGCCTCCACCCCCAGCTTCCTCTAAGTTTGAGCTACATAAAACAGTTTAATGCCTTTATGTATTTCACATGTAGACCATCCAGAACACTTACATAGCCTACCAAAAATAATTTTGTGCAATAAATGGATTAAAATACAGAGAATGTAAAACTACAGTTCTCTAAGAAAGCCATTTCAAAGTGAAATATGCAGTGTTCCAATAATTTCCTTACATTTTTTTCTGCCTAATAAGTTTCAGTCTTACAAGAATTATACCAATTATTTAAAATGCCATAAGACACCAAGCAATTATAGGTCTGGTTATTTTTTTTTTTAAGTAGCAATTTAGAACTCAAATCTGTTTTCTAGGTTTATTTTCAAATTCATCTTGGTAATTTACCACAGTGCTTTCCAAACCTGGCCTCTAGTTAATAAGGCTTCTACACATATGGTCTGACTTTCTAAAGGGCCTATTAGGAAAGAAAGAAAAAAAAGAAAAAAGAAAAGAAATTCCATTACTGTTTTCATGCTTTTTCATTGAACCATCACCGCATTCGCTTGCAATAACTCTAAAGGAGGATTATAAAAGTGCTTTCCCAGAATGTGTGCTAAAAGGGAAGGAGCTCCAAACCTGGAGAGTGTCTGAAAGGGGCCTCTTGTGAAGTGAATTCTCCCATGCAGCCCTTTGAAACCCTTTGCCTGGTGGAGCTGCTGGGCCTCTACATACAATTAGCTATTACTGCAGCTTATCCCAAATACTTTCACCAGCCCATCACAGCAGTGATTAGGAAAACCCTTATTGCATGTCTGTAATGGATCCATTAGCAGGATCCTACTTCACCTCAGAACAAGTTGAAACAATTTTCACTTTTTTTAACACATCTTCACTGCATGTGGCCTTTTGAAGAGCCACATGTTAGTTACTTCTCTGCACTCCACCATAAAGATTCTCTCCAGATATCCAGTCTTTAGTGATCACAGTTTTATTTTGCAGTTCTGCTTTGACAAATATGAAATGTTTTCAGCTTGTTAACAGTGTGCATGTAAAGCAAAATTCTGTCAAAAAATCATTAATTTTATACACTAGGAGAAGTAAAAATAAAGCAAACAACCATCTGTACTCTTCACTGTTAGGCAATACTTGTTATCCTCTTATTGATATGATTTCAAACTGACTGGCCAAAACCAACATTTTGGATAGGCATACAGGGGAGATAGAATTAGCTGCAATGTAGGGTAGAAGTCTTTTTGTTCCCAAGACAGCAGTGCATCAAGTCTCTATTTCTCTACATATGATCCCAAGTACATCATCCTCTTTGATAGTATTTATCTTTATGAGCATGTCCCAACCACCCCATTACTGGTATTTTCTTTGGACATAAAAGCTGCATATCACCATCTACCCATACTGTGGAAAATCCCAAATCTTTTTATCCACTTATTCATGCAAGGGAATACAGTGAAGAAAGACAGGAAACACTGTCAAATATCCAAGTAGTCCTAAAGACCATCCATGAATTCAACTGTAAGGGGAAGAGAACAAGGTTCCTGCACTTTTTCAGTTTTTGAACCAAAAACTTAAGGAATGCCACAATACACCTTAAGCCACATTACTTCAGGGAAGAAAAAAATAAAGCTGCACAGTTTGACAATTGAACTGCATCTAAAAAGCAGAACTGGAAAATCCACAGGGGCTGAAGAAGTGCCAAGGAAAACAGTGGAATTTGCTAGAAGCTTTGAATTGCAAATACAAGGGGAAATCCTCTTCTGGAAAATATATTCAAACTCTGTATATAGAGCACATGAATGCCAAAAGAAATCTGATACCTTTCTCTCCCTTTTCTCCTTTTGTCTTTCAGCCTTCTTTTTTTCCTGTCTCACTACTTCACCTTTCCTTATCTCTTTTTTTTCCTTTATTAGCTGTGCTTTGTCACTGCTGTTATTTTTGTACAGAGACAAGAAATCTCAGTGTTTATTCTGCAGATCATCTCAAAAAAGGGCACCGTTTTCTCCCAGGGTACAAGGGAAGTCCCACAAGACCACCCATATTAGCAGTTCTTCCCTCATATTCAGATCTCTGGTGTTTTTATTTGTCCAGTGCACGAGGCTCCATCTGTTTTCTCCCCAGGTCATCCATCTCACCCCTGCAGTGGAAGGGGCATTCACAGCACAACCTCGCAGCACTGCTGGGATGCACCACCACCACCCCCTGCTTTGCTCCCCAGCCCTAAGCACCAGATGAAGATGGTTGGAAAACTCCTGGAATGAGAGAATCTGCAGTACAAGCCCCAAAAACCCAGATTCAAGCTATGAACACAGATATAAATAAATGAAGAATGAACCACTCATATAGCTTAACCTCAAGAGCTAATCTTACTGTCCAGCAGAATTTCAGATCAAACAGCAATTTAGGTTCTTTCCTCAGCAAGATGGTAGCATGTGTCCAAGTGCCATGCTAAGCTCACTGTTTTAATAATTAGGGTCTGATCCTGAACCAGAGAAGTCACTGACAGCCTTCCAGTGAACAAAACGAATGCAAGAGTCCTGGGATCACGGCGAGGCATTCCAAAATTGCAAACCAACACAATTGCACATGTTTCCCATCCATGTCTAATGTCAACTTTTCAGTGTTAAAGCTAATTTACAGGTTCTGGCCATGCTTAGGAAAGGAGGAGCAGCAGAGCTTTTACCACTGCATTGACAGGACAAGCAGTTCAGCTGACCAAGCATTTTGTGAACTACGTTGCTCTTGTAGGTACACAATTCATTAAATCCTATTGTGGTATCATTTCCCCTTGGAATGGGAAGTTCTACACAAGACTTCAGTTATGTAAGTTTAAACCAATTAAGAAGTACAGAATTTGGCACATGTCTTCTCACTAAATCAGAGTACAAATGCCACACACTCCAATATCAGTAACAAACAGGATGCTACTGGGAGATAGCAAAGGCTTTCCAAATTACAATACAGAACCAGAAAGGCACCCAAAAACCTCTTCTTCCTTTGCCCAAGCACATTAAGCAATTAAAAAAAAAACTAAGCCAACAACCAAAAACAAAACAGAATTTCGAACTTGCCTTAGCAAATGGATCTAGATACCCAGAAAATATCCAAGAGTTATATCACCTACAAAGCTGGTGGACAACTCATAGATTGTAGCAGCCAAACCTGGATTAATTAGACATTACAGTTTGGTTTTTTGGTCAGAAGAACCAGGATAAAACTGTGTCTGCTAATAAAATCACATCCAGGTGGTTGATAAAGCTGCTCCTTCTGCTTTCCTAAAGTCTTAATATTACAGGCACAGTAGCATTTTTAGTAGAGTAGAAATAGAGAACTAGGACCACAGTAGTATTGATTTCTTTCTTTCCTTCCTAAAAATCATAATTTCCTTGTTTTTAAGGGAGAGACATCGTTAGAGAAAAGAAATTTTTACACTATCAGGGTGAAGAATGACAAAGAGACTCATCTCTGCAATTGCTTCCCAGTCAATAACAGTTTGTAAATTTGAGAAGAAATTACTTTCCAGAGTAACCAGACACATGACCAGCTTCTCAGATCATTACCCATACATAATTTTCTAAGCAAATACACTCTTTGATTACAGAGCTTCAACAGCAAAGGAGTTTTAAATTTCAAGAAGGCACAGAGAATACTCACAGCTCATCCCTTTGTACCGTATTTTGTGCACAATTGCCACAAAGTCCTTTTATCTCCATAGCTCAAAGGGTCACCCTTCCTAGAGCAGAAAGGATTCATTGAGTGTTCTAAAGAGCAGAGAGCTGCAGGCTGTACCCCAGTGAGACCCACCTCATTCATCTACCCATCACCCAGACTGAGAAGAGGCAGAGACTACACCAACCCACTCTCCACTTGTTCCAACCTTAGCACACAAATACCTGGTGAGCAGCAGGTTTGGACCTCTCTTTCAAGCCTTTCTGCAGCAGCCACGTTCTCCTAAAGACCCTAACAAGAGTTAAATAGTTCAAGAGTTAAATTGTTCAAGAGTAAATAGTTCAGACTGTGTCAAATTGCACTCTGCACCACCTGCTCCCCATGAGCAATGCAAGAAGTGCTTCACCTGTGTTTGAGGGTCAACATGGAAGTGGATATCAGCTGTGAAAATCTTTCCTCACTTCTATGAGGATTACACCAACCCAAAAATTAATTTAATCTTTTTATACTCCGTTGCACTTTCATCCAAAGATCTTAAAGTGGTTCTCAAACATCAGCTAATTAACCTCCAGGTGCCCCCTGTGAGGTGTGTACGGGTAGGTAGAGGAGCAGCTTCACATGGGAATTGCAAGCTGCACGAGGGAAGAAGTTGGGAGAAAGAACAGCCTTCTCCTCCTCCTCCTCACAGCTGTGTATAGCCCTGCAGCACAACTGCTTATAGACAATTTATAGATGACAGAAACAGACACTGACAGCTTAAACATCATAGAACACATATGTGGCAAAGCGAAAACCAGGTCATAGTGTATTGGGGATAAAATATTAATTAAAAATAATAAGCCAGTACCATGCTTTAACTTTATCTGTGCTGCTGCTGAGACGTGTGAAAATCAGATTTTGTGTTTCTGTGAACCACTCTGTTCTTGGTTTCCTCACCTCTAAGTAAGATTTCCCTTTTTTGAAACACTGGATTGCTGAGATAATCATGGATCTATGTGCCAAACTCTCCTAGGCAAAGTGTGCACCTTCCTGGGGCAGACTGAAGGGCATCTTTCAGGGAAGCATGAGCACTGTGCAACAGCACCAACAGACTTTGGGACCAGCATAACACAGCCAAGTGAAATACAAGGGTAGGGCACGTTAAGGTAGGGATTCAGATGACACCTGGGCTGATCCAACAATTCACTGCTATCAAAAGAGTTAACACTTCCCTCTCTGCCCAGCAGTGTGTTCCAGTCCCCTTCCTGCACTCAGCCCTGGTGTTTGCCTCAGCCCAAGGATGAGTTCAGCTCTCTCAGCCTGCAGCCAGCCATTCTCCCACTCTGCTGTGCCAGTTTTAGAAGCAGTGCCCTTCTCAGGGCTGGGCTGTTCAATGAAACAGCCTCAAACTCCTCTGGCCTTCTGAGATATACTTGTTAGACAGCACCAGATAATTCCCAGTTGTCAAGATAATTGTCATTATGTACTCAAGAAAATTTCTATCTTTTCAGTCTTTGCCATTTCTCTGCACACACCCAGGTGTAACTTGTAAATAATGTCTCTTTTTGGTTTGGCGTCATATGGGGCAGGATGCAGGTGTGGAAAGGGATTTCAAACCAGTCTTTCTGTTGCTGTGGTGCACCCCACAGTTTTTATTTTGTATGTGTCTCTCTCAGCAGACTGAGTACACTAGACTGCATTGAGTGGCAAATGCAACCCATACACTGTGCTATAGAAACTTCATTTCACTTTGGTTGTTCTTGTGCACCACTGTAAATGATGGGAGATGCTGAGTCCCACCAGCCCCAATGCTCAGACTGCATAATCCTGTGTTTCCTTCAGATTTCCCCTTTCAGAAGGTAGTTTACTTGGACAAAGAGGTGTCTTTGTCTCACCCTCGATTATGAAATTCAAATGACAGCCCTTTGCCTTAGGTGCTGCTTCTGCTTTTCCTCTCTACTTCTTTCATTTCTCCTCCCTGCTGCTACACTGGAGTGAATAATGCATTTTTTAGCTAATTTCCGTGGATTAGGCTTCCAATTAATTCAAGCCAGTTTTACAGACTGCCAATTCAGGTTGCTAAAATTCAGTTGGAGTTATTGGGGTAGGGTGAGGGGGTTTCCCATAAATTTTTTCCAGATTAACTACAATAATTCAGTGGAAACAAATCAGTCATTTTTACACGTGAGTATATACCATCAGTATCTGCAGGATTTGTTTCAGCCCTAACTGAAAGCACAAATTACACTCTTCCTTTCTAAAAGGCCCAAACATGGTTTCACACCAACTGACAGTGGTAGCAATTAATGTGAAGGATCCCTGGGGTCTTTTAACCTCCTTTCTTAGCTTTTGATGGCTGAGACAGCACAACCTGTGTGCCATTTAACCATCTATAAAACTGAGGGGGGAAAAGCATTTAAACACGACGCTGAGTTTTCTTTAAACTCTCTAATGAGCTCTGGATAAAGCAGAGAGGTTTTTACTGTGGATTTTAAGAAACACTTTTTCCTCTCAATTGTTCTCCCTAGGGCAGAGCATTTCTCTCTCCCCATAGGCAGATGAAATCCAGGAACAGCTCCCACAAAATCCAGGAGCACTGATTATGTCAAACAGGATTGCACAGTGAAAATCTGCTGTAGGACCATTTTAGCCTTTTCATCAGCTTGGTGAAGTTTGCCCTGTCTCCATTCAGATGTAAAATTGTGACAACTGTTTTTTCTTTGCTTCTTTCTTTGCTGCAGATTTGCCAGCTACTCCAGGGTGGTTCAGAATTATTAGCTCGTTCAAATAATGCAGCTTTATGACACTTTACTTAAATCAACTAATCCCTGAGAGAGATAGCAAGGACTACTAGTTGGACCTGGGGTTGGGAGCTAAATTTTGCCACCAAACTGTGATATTGGACAAATCAGTCAACCTTCTTGAACCTAAATCTGTGCAATGCCTCAGAAAGGAAGCATCCCCCTGGCAAAGCACTTCAATATCCTCTAACGATGGAGCTTGTTGTCAGTGTAGAAGATATTAAAGGACCAGGGAGAATTAGCTTTGAGATTGATTTCCAGTTCAGGGATTGCAAGTTAACAGCGTAGGAGCTGCTCCTCGTTAAATATTCCAATACTTTGTACAGTAAATAGGAGCTGCTCCTTGTTAAATATTCCAACACTTTGTACAGTAAATTACAAAATAACCTTTCCAAAATACATACCAAAAGAGAGACTGCAGATGCTAAAAAATAAGCACTCATATGCTTGAATTAAGGCTGCCAATATCCAAACTCTGCCAGACAGGCTCCTGAGAAGGCCACCAGCAGCTGAGCCCTGCCCTGTGTCCACCTCCAGAGCCATGCAGCAGGAGCAGATCAGTTTTTCTTAGAACTGACATTTTAGCAGAAGCTGCCAAAAAAATGGGATGCAATTGGACATGAGGCTGAGCCTCTGCAGCAGGGGAGTCCCTCCTTGCAGGGCCAAGATGTTGGAACCCTGATCACTGAGAATTTTGGACTTTCTGTGCTGACAGGCACTGACCCCCAGGAGAACTCTGCATTTGACCTGAGGCCATGGAGAAGGTTTCCAAAATTGAATGATAGAACTGGGATTATGGGTGTGTACTTTGAAGAGAAGTGTGTACTATCACATGGTGGAAAACTTAAAGTTTTAGAGTATAGTAATATATATAAAGCAAAATGGAGGTTTTAGGGCAGAAGTTTGTCCTTCTTCTTCACCTTCTTCTTCATGGGTTTGGGTGATATTTTATGATTAAATAGAAAAGTCTTCATTGTGGGCCACAGGTAGTTGGTTATTGGGTTAAAAGTAAAAATAATTTAGGTGGCATTTCTTAACTGGACATTTACCCTTAAAAGGCCTTGTAGAGAAAGAGTCCCACAAAGGGCAGGAAGGGGCAGCACCAAGCAAACAGCCAAGCATGGGGGGATTCTCTTTGCCACTCAAGCTCCTTCAGCAGAGGCCTGGGCTTCCCCCCAGGCTCTGCCCATGCAGGACCAGAGTGACTCCATCACATTCTCATTTCCAGTAACTGGGGGAACTGGTTCAGATGGAGCAAGAGCATTCACTTTCACTTCACTTCTCTCCACGTTTGTCAAGTGTCTGAAATTCTTGGTTTGGGCTGGAAGTACAAGCAGAGCATGAGAATCCTTTTAAAATACAGCAGCATCTGCTGGTAATGAGAACTGTGAGGCAGTTATGGTCTGAGCTTTGTTCCTTTTATTTATGTAATGCTCTTATTTACCAAAACTGCTTTACAGGAAGTTTTGACACAGCCTTACCCTGGTGAAGATTAGAATTTAAAATCTGACATCTGAAATTATTTAAACATATGAGAAACAGCAAGTGATTAAATCGATTTTCCTATTTTGAGGTTTAGAAAAAAAAGAAATCAGAAAAAAATTGATCTGAAACACAAGCTGCTGGCTGTTTGGAAGAACTCAAAAATAACAAACGAAACAACCAAAACCAAATCAAAACGAAGAAGGTCAGCTACATCTTCCAACACAGGATGAAATATTTTGGAACATATTTTGAAATATTTTTATATGCTAAAACGTCATCCTAATTCTATCTTTTCGCTGAAATAATTATCCAACTTTAACCCTTTTTTTTTTGATATTTCAATCTTTTTATTTCCCAACAAAATCACTTTATTTGAAAATCTTTTATCCAGAGAGAACTGAACTGGAATTTCATTTTCAAGTGTTACACATAAGGATTTGAACCAATAGCTGCTTCTTGGGGCAGCTACACACCATGCCTGGGATGTTGACATTTAGTTCATGAGACCAGACTGAATTTATTCTTGAGAAAAATCTTCAAAGAATATGTAGTGTGGATGCAGAAGCCTCAGCACCAACTTCCTTAATCAACTGACCTTCAACTACCACACTGATTTATGGCTTAATGTAGCCAGAGCATAGGACATCTCATGGTGAACATCAGAAAATACCATGAAATCACAAACAGTTCCTGGAATTAAAAGCAATAAAAGAAAGCCATTTGCAAGATGAGCTGAAAGAAAACAGAAAGGACACAGCAGAAAGCTCATGAAATCACTGAACTTCCATTTTTTCACAACAGTTTATTGGTCAAGGCAGGAATTGGTATCTTCTGTACTAGTACAGAGACATCCCAGTCACTTTTAGGTAATGTTAGATAATATTTTCATAGAAAACCACATTGCAGCAAACATATTAACAAGAGTTTTACTTGGTAGAGAGATTGCAAAACCAAATACTGTAGCTGAGACACAGAAGATGCCAGCACTCTAGTGGGAAAGTATTAATTTCCTATAAATGTTCTTTTAAGAGTTAACATAGTAACTATGAATTCAGCTTGGGATTTTTAATATGACCTCACATAGTAGTGTCTTGGCCTGGAAAAAAATGTGATGTCATATGTAAGCTATTCATTGTAAATCCACTAATTGAAAACTTATTAACATCCTTTGGAGCCATATGCTAATAATGTCCACATTTCTGTAGGCAAAGAAGAGTAAAGACGAAAAGAAATTGTCAGTCAGGCCAAAACATTTCTATTACAGCCCAGTCTAACACAAAAGGAAGATGATATTTTTAAGGCATTAGAGAAGTTTGCAGAACTCTTCAAAATTATCAGTTGAAATCCTGATATAAATCTGAGATCAAATGGATGAGACATCGTAGACATTTTAGCTACATCCAAAATTTTTGGTTTAGACCTAATGGGACACACCATGGTAGGTATTTCTGTAGCCCTGATGTTCACAGATGCACTGGGAACCCCCAGGACATCAGTGGGGAGCAGAGTGCAGCAGTCAGGATGTAGAGAAAACAATCTCTGACAGATCAGAGAGCCAAGGAGTTTGATTATGGCTCAGCATGCAAATCATGAAAGCCCCCTAAACACCTCAATCCCATTTTCTACAACATGTAAAAACTGATGACAGAATCACAGAATGGGTTTGGTTGGAAGGGACCATAGTGGGTCATCTGCTCCAACCTGCCTGCTCAGAAGAGAAAAAGTTGCCACTTGAGGACACTTCTTTTTACCATTTCACAGCCCGTGGGACTGAAGGGATGGAAGCCATGTGAGTGCTGAAAATCCACAACTTTGCTTTCATTTTGATAGATCTCACTTCTTGTCATTGGTAAATGGAAGAGTCAAAACCCATACTAAAAGATAAAAATAATGTTTAAAATTAAGTTAGAATTTAGCAGATTTTCTCATTAAAACTTATTTTCTTTTCTTTAGAAGCTTCTAAGGAGTGCTCCATGGGTAGATAAAAAGCCGTCTGAATCATAGGTTTTTTTTCCTTCATTCAGGGTAAGTTAAGCATCTGGTCCTTCATGGTGACCCATCTCCCTGCGAAGAAGACAGCACCAAGCCTAGATATCACTTAAGTACTATTTTAAAAAATTCAGTACTGAACAAGCTCAGAAAAATCTCAAACACCGATCTCTCTCAGAGTTTTACTGTTTCAAAAGATAAATTCTCAGGCATTAAAAAAGACATTTTGTGACATTTAAAAGAAACAACACCCAGAAGCACTGAAGGAAGCAAAAATCTCTCTATGTTAAGATTGGATCCAACCCCGAGTCTTTAGTCTGGCTTTGTCAAACAGCTGCCATTACTTCAATCATTAGCAAGAGAGCAGGCTTCCATAAAATTTGGGCAGATCAAAATTAAACATAATCCTTCATTCCCTGGGGAGCAGATAGGTTTGTGCCATGAGGTGACCCACCAATTTTTTATAATCATTAAAACTGTAGCTCAATACCAGACAATCACATCATTTATAGCGATTTTTGTAGTTGGTTTGTGCCATTTCAAACAGAAGCCAGGCTTTTCTCCTGTTGTGCCAGGTAAAATATTAAAATGTGACTGTTTAAGGCCAATGACCAAAGAGATATTTGGGGCAGGGGGGTGGAGGGAGAGAAGAGGAAAATGATAAAGATACTTCCAGAAGGGTTATGAATAAAGTAATTTAATGAGTTTTGCAGTTGTGTGGCAGGGCCAGAAGACTTTATGGCTTCCTGTGGAGTGTGATGTCACCTTCCAGAGTCCTGTAATTCTCCACGTGTGTGCTGGGGGAAACTCCAGTCTGGGAAGGCCAGAAGGAGTATTTCAGCTAAGGTTTTAATATTAGCTGAAAGAAACTTGGGTTCTTTCCTCAGTGTTTATGAAAACATGAGCAAGTGGTCTTGAGAGTATTCCAAGTTCAAGTTTATTTACTTTACTGATTAGAATTAGATGTGCAGAGCATGGCTCTCGTATGATGGGGGTGGGGCCAGGGTGTTATAAAACAGAACAGCTTTTCAGCATTTACAGATCAAACATGAGGGCTGAACCCATAACAAGCCTCTCAAAATTCTTAAAACAACCTTTGGTGAGCCTGTAGCATTCCAAATCTCCAGCTCATGCTCTCAGATTAAGTGATTGATCAATACTAAAGTATGAAGACTCCAATTATTCCAAATACACTTTTTTCTTGACAAAGTGCAATCCATCATGTGAGGATTACAGGCTTTTCATGTTAGGAAACTGCAGACTTCTGAGATTTCAACACTTCCCATTCCAAGTGGGTGTAGAGATAGACCAGAGTTGGGGGCTGGGTGACATTGGTCTGAAAAACTCGTGTAGTCAGTGGTGGCTGTGGTGGGTGTTTGTCCCTGGAGACAATTTAATGCAGCATTTTGGGCAGATTGTTTAAACAATGAAAAGCAGAGGAGAATAGGGGCTTTTTAAGAAGTTGCTAGCAGGAAACTCTACTTAGGACTACATCTCATGACCTAATTCACAACTGAAGAGATGCAGATGTTGATGAAACCTTTGTAAACATGAAAAAAATTTAATATACTGGAGTAAGATGTATTATCTGAATGACTGGGATCATGGTTTTCATGCAGCTTTCCAAGGTTTTAGGAAAACAATTGTGTCAATCTCCTTCATGTGTGGAGGAAACATCAATTCATTTCCCTCTGTCTGACAGATAATCAGTAAGATGAGAAGATCCTATATGTTACAACTGATAGGTTGCAAATGATAGAATGTGCCTATATGTTAGACAAGTGCACAAATTGTAGAGCATTAAAAATTGTTAAAAGTAGAGGTGATGGTATTAACCAGGAGACAAGGACATGGAAGCTCTGACAGAAAGAACTGGATTGTTGAAAATGTGAATTTGGTGTGAGAGATGAAGTGTCTGCAGAAAATCTCGCATCTTTCTGAAGAGGGAGGGTTCTGATGAAAAATTAATATCTCACTGATGCAGATCCTAAAAGATTCTAATTCTGGCCTTGTTTTAAAACCAGAAGGTTAAATCTTGAAAACTACAGAATTTTCTAGAAGATATGGACTGAAAAAGTAAAGCAAATTACAATTTTCACTTATTTATACATTTTACTCATTTCTCATGGTATTTTTGTACATTTCACTAGCCTTATAAACTCCAGGGGAAGGTGCAATTTTATGGTAATGATATGAATGACTTCCTAATTAATTTGGAAATGCAGGTATTGCACACAACACATCAGCCAGTCACGTTAGGAATGTGGATGTGTTCCAGAGGTAGTATGAATAAATTCTTACCTGCAGTTGCCCTGGTAACTCCTAATTTGTCACTGCATAACAGAATTGTGTTTAAGTAGCTATAAAACTTTCCTTGAGGCTGCTACAAAAATACGCAAATGTCATTTGCTTTTACTTTTCAAATTGCATACACGTCCATGTGTGTATATGTGGACATATTTAGTAGGAAAGATGCTTTTCCAGCTTAATTTTACCTTTCTTACAGCTGTGTAGCTTCAGGCTGTCATCATGGAAAGAAAGCATCTTCTCCAGGCAAAGGAAAGAAGTCCCTGTTGCTCTGGAAGAGAAGTCCTCCAGAACCAGCCATTCTCCTCTTCAAACACCAGCTTTGTAATAGAGGTTTTTAAAATTCCACTTTACTTGTCTCCATTAGATGTTAGGAAGAAAATATAAAGCAAACATAAGATTTTTTAATCTTATTTATCGCAGTTCTGATAGAAAACCACAATGATTCAACACAGCTATTAAATGAAGTAAATAGTTTGATACTTATCACTCACTGACAGCGAATAATACTTTTTTAAACATTTGTTTTTTGGTTTAAAATAAACAGGAACAGATAAGACTCATTTAAAATACACATACACCTCCTTATTAAAAAAAAAAATTCACCACCTTTAAAGTTGCTTCTTTCTATGCTTCTTAATAGAAAAACCCAAAACCGAGAAAATGTTTTCATCAAATTTAACAAATAAAAGAGAACCTAATTTTAATCCGGTGACAATCTCAAAGTCTAACAATGAGGTAAAGCATCCATAATTCTATTTAACTCTGCTTGATGTGAAGGTTTTATTTTGTGATCATTTTAGTGCATAAACCCTGATGAATAATGGAATTTTAGAAAAAGAACCCCTATTGAGCCAAGCTTCATTGACATCTGACTGGTAGTCTAAGAGCCTGCAGAGAGGGTCCAAAGCAATGCATCACAGCCTCCCAGCAGGTCATTAAGGCATTACCCAATTAGAAAGCAAGGCTACGGAGCGACATTGTTCACAGCAGAGCAAACATAATTGATTTTTATTTCAACAGGGGGGAGAACCTCCTTACTAAAGAGCTTTAGCATAATTTCTTATTTAGGAGAGGTTTAAAGAGATTTGTGCTGGAGTATTTAATTCCAAACCCTGGGACAGTCTCTGGCAATGTGTATAAATTAAGGGGCAGTTGACTTCACTCATTCATATTCAAAGTAGAGACTCGCTTGTTGCTCAAAAGTAGCATGAAGATTTCTGAGCACTGGCATCCAACACCAGCTGTGCAGGGGCACAGTGCTTGCACCCTCCAAACCTTTATACAGTTCATGTAGCTATCAGCAAGCCAGTTTCCTGCTTTAAGGCTCCTCTCTGGGGCACTTTAACATGCTAATATACTGTATGTACTCTACAGCTCTTCAAAAGCACCGTGCAGATGGAATTTGCTCCCAAGACATCTTCATCATCCTCAATCTCCTTCTCATCTTATTGTTTCCCCACTGGTTATTTTTAATCCCACTGTTCACAGGCACCACTAGATGGGAATGTTCAGTGACAGCCTGTAGCAAGAAAGGCTCCTAACGAACGACAGCTTGGATTTTCCCAATTTACCAATTTACACTATTACAGTAACACAGGGAAAATGTTAGCCCTGTTATCTCCCATCTCCTTTTATGTATGAGTAACATGATGCCTTTTTTCATTGCAAGCCATGCAAGTTAAAAAAAATTAAATATCCTATTGCAAGCTCTACACTCCATCTTTGAAAGCAATCAAATCATAAACTCTACAAAGAATGTTTGTTTTAATTTATTAACACTCAGTGCTTCAATGTCAACAAATAACTTTTCAAGAGAGGTGCTTTTTTTCCAGTCTTTGCATTTAAGGTCCACTGGAGAGCAGATAGCTGGAAAATGCGATAAAATCCTCACTTTTTATGAGGCCCAAAGCAACACAACTGAAGTTCTTATTGGAAATATTTGTAGATTACTATCTCCAAACTATGTATAGAGTAGACTTGAAAAAAATTGTTTTCCTCTATTAGTTGTACTTCAGTGTGCCAAATGAAACACTTAAAAAAATTCAAAGGACTTCTTAGCTGCAATGGCGAAAGTCCATTCCCAGCTTCATACTCTGGGTCTGTACCTAAGAATCATGTGACTCATCAGTCTCTAATTTTCTATTTTCCAGCATGTTTCTGACAAAAATAATAATTTTCAACTTGACTTATACTTATGCCTTAAACACACTTTTTTAAAAAATTCTTATTAAAAAAAAAGCAGGGAAAAATTTTTACATGGCACTTTAACTTCAAAGTCTGCCAGCAACACAGTGACAATTTTATTCCACTTGGTTGTTCACAAGCCTACTTCTCTGTCTTGTGTAAGTACTCTCCTGAAATACAAGGAGAGCAAAGATATGGAGTAAATAATTTTTATAAACACTTATGTACTCAGATATATCACAAACCTAGCAGCAGCAAGGGCAATTTAGCAGTTGTTTGTCTTACTCTGGCACTTAGGAGCCCCAGGCACAGATTGCCACCCCTTAGTGCTCGTCACGACGCCAACACATATCAAAGCAGCAATCCCTGACCTGAAAAATCCTTCTGTAAAAATTTATACCCAACACCAGCTGTTTATGGGTTTATCCATGTATTCCCAATTCTGTGTCCCTTTTTCAATGTTAGGATCAAAATCGATTATTCCTTTGTGCAGATCAACACAGGTATAAAATGTCAGTGGCATCAGCCATATATTTACTGTGCACTGCTTCTTAGTCATGTACCAGCAGAGTTAGGAAGTTTTTCTGAGGGCTGCCAAGGCACATCCAGTGCCCATTTCACAAAAGATCAGCATTCTCTCTTCCTCTTGAGTCAGAAGGACTATGGCTAGAATCTTCTTCCATGGACATTTTACCACAGATAAATTTACTGTCAGCTGGCATTCAGTTATTCAAATCCACCCATACTTGACTGACTAAAGGATCCATTGCTCCCACCACATCAATGCTTGAAAAAAACTTCTAAAATAATTGGGACAAAAACCATCAGTGCACGAAGCAGTGGGGTCATTTTTATTAGTTACTACTACAGACAAACATCCTATACCCCAAACTCTTTCAGCTACAGCGATTCCTGGGAAATTACCTTAATTCACAAAGAAATTCCCACCGACAGACCTGGTAAAAAGCTGCAAAAGTCATCATTAAACGTACGTTTTCTAAGAAATTAGCTAGATCAACAAACACTCAAAAGTGGTTCAGGAATAAGCTGATCCTCCCTTCAAAAACAAATTATCTGAGCCAGTGGTTTTCTACCGTTCTCCTTTTGTGAACATCTAAATGTTTTCTTGCTGTAACACAGACCCAGTACCACACAGCAATAATAACTTCTATTTTTTCTTGGGCTTATTATAACTGTCATGTACATCTTGAAAATAGTCACTGACAACTAAAGGATTTTAGCCTCAATCTGGGCTGTCACCACTCAGGTAGTATATTTGAAGTAGGCAAAGATATTGACCAAATATCTTGAAAGCATGTTGGAGTAAGTGAAAAGCTTTAAACTCTCTGAGTTCCTCATGCATGGCCATGCCTTTCCTCTGCACAACTGAAGCAACAAACCTTCAGAGGTGCACTGTGCAGCCAGGAAATGTGGGAGAACAGGATCACATGCTGAAAGCCAGACATGGATAGAGGAAAATGCCCTTTCCAGCTATAAGTGGAAAGCTTACATCTGGAATTAATAGGTCTCTTGACTTAATGAAAATATGCAATGCATGTTTTGCATGCTAGGTTAGAGTGTTTTGATTTATAATGAGGAAAGAAAGTGTAGAATATACTGTACACGTTCTCCCACAGGTGTGTGATGTGTGGGCTGGAGTAAATGGGCTAATTTTAGAACTTTCACCTTGTTAAATGTTTCTGGAGTTTAACTTTGTAATAGGAGACATGCTGATATTACGGTCCTTGAGCATTCCTCACCAGTGAGAAAACAGAGGGAAATGGTCTGAAAATGCAGTGCTTTAAATGATAACTATAAATTATATTGTAACTTCAGTCCTTTAAAAATGCTTATTTTGCTGGAGGACATTGACCAAGGCTGTGTTTTTCTCTAAGGAAGAAATGCTGCAGTTCACCACAGTAAATCTGCATGCTGGCACTTACGTACACGAATAACCATTATTTAGTCTATAAAATCCTTCTCTAATATTCAGTAAATTGTGTGTCACTGGGTTCTTAAATCTTGGAAAACTATTCAAATTATTTGATTTTACATTTTACATAGTATCCTTTAGTTCACCTTCTGTAACCTTCATTTACATGCTCACTGGCTAACTGCATGTTCAGTGCTGAGTATGCATGTACACTGTATGTACTGTGTTTGTACCTATGCTAATTGAGAGACTAATTTTCAGAGAGAAAAGAGCACGAAGAGTCACCTGAATATAAAAAAGCTGTAAAGACATCAATAATGGGGCAACACGGAAAACATCTCCGAAAGAGAAGCTTAGTTTTTCTTTAGTGTCCTTCAAAACATAAAACCAAAATATCGAATGAACTAGCCAGGTAATTGACATGAAAAGTTTATGTCACCAGGTTTCAGGTCATGGGCTTAATCAGTGTTACATAGACCAACTCCGTGTTTTGGGTTCAAACGTTTATCCAGCTCTGTGACAGCTGCATTTATAGATACCTGTGAAAAGATACTCAGAGGTTCATTTATCTCTTCAGTGTTTCATGGCTAAAATCTTGGTGCTGAACTGCTCAAACTCCACAGATTTGGGGGATGCAAAGTGTCCATTAATTTTATACAGATCGAGAAACACGAAGCAACATTGACTATTTAATTTGACATTGAGAAAGGGTGTGGATAACAAGGCCCAGTCACACAACACGAGCAGTAATAAAGTGGAAAAGCACTCTTTTCTTTAGCTCAGTACAGTACAATCAAAGAAGAGATATATGTCACCAAGCAGCACTTCTGCTCATGCAGTCAAGTCCCTTTAAATGGTACAATAAGGTCTGTCCTGCAGCCCCATGGAAAGCAGATGGCACTGTAATGACCCAGGGACTGCGAGCGTTTGAACCTGCGGTGCCATGTCCAAAGTTCACTGATGTCAAGGCACATCTGTCACGTGCCCTGACATTAAACCAGGCCCATAAAAAACATCAAGCATGAAAGTGGTCAGGAGTCAGATGGGGCCTTTCCTGTGAATGAAGATAGTCCAGAATATATTTGCCTTTTCAATAATTTCAAGCCTAAGGAGTTCATGGAGAAAGGCCAGACTTTACCAGAACATTTTGTAAGAAAATGCACCACTCTGAGCTTCTATCTCAATTATATATTACACATTAGAGAAAATTTTATCTAAAAGAAGAAGAGGGAGAAAGCAAGACAGAAAACATAATTTTTCAAAATTTCTGACTTCTGCTAGTTTTTCACATTACAGTTTTGCAACTTTTCCTTTCAAATGGTTAAATGAACTATATAAATTATATAAACATTTTAATCATTTGCCACTGTAAAGAGATGGACATAAAAAAATCATTTTGATTTGTACAGCATTTTTTATTTTATGCTTTCCATAAGCCCCCAGAAGTTTCAGAATACACACGGGACAATATTTGGGGGGAATAAATTTTAACAGACTAAGAACAGTGGAAAATGTTACACATTTTTCAACTTCTAAGACCAGGGAGCGAGCTATGCCCATCTGATGAGAAATACACCATGCCCCTGAGAGGTTTCTCATTTACACCCCAAGAAGTGTTGAAAAAATATCTTTAATCTATAAATACCTACAAAGACATTCAGAAAACTTGCTACTGTGTCCGGGCAATTTACTGCTCATATATTTCAATAAATTATTCATCAGGATTTATTTTCCATAGCTAAGTATCACACATAAATTACTGATAAATGCTAGTGAAATCTGACAGCTGAAAACATCTGTCCTCCCATGCTTATACATCTTAATTTTCTTTCAGCTTGCCTTTATTTCTCAAAACTAACTATGCTAAGAGGCTTAAGGATACAGTATATTTGATTGATGTCATGCAAACCAGAGCTGCATGGCACACTATACACTTAGAAAGGATACGGCACATCATTCCCAAGGCTGGAATTGTCTCAGTAAGAACACCAGCTTTTTATGCCTATGGCTAATGAATTTATCTTCTGAAATAAATGTATCTTTTGGACTTGGATCAATGCATGCCTTAATTAAAACCATGTTTCTGTATAAGCATCTAACAAGAACACATGAAAGCCCTATTTAAATTGGAAGAGAACAGTATAAACCAGTATGGCCTTTAAAGCTAACTGCTTCCAGGTGCAGAGAGAGTGGAAGTTTAGTGCTGTTTCCAACTTGATGCTTGGATGCCTTTGTTCTTGAAAGTGTAAGGTTTCTCTCATTCTCAGTTTTATGACTGCAGGTTTCTATGTTGCATAACACCCTATAATAGAGCACCAAAGGGCTTAGTTTAATTGTTTTGTTTCACTTTATTGACTGCATGTTTTATTCAGCTAATATGTGCCATAGAGGCAGGCAGTAACATCTCAATTACCACGCCAGGGCTCTTCCTTCTCTGTAAATGACCAGCTCCAATCTGCACTTTATTATATTCACATGCAGGTGTTAAAAGGCAAGGGAGGAGGGGTGAGGGAAGACAGAGTTGAAACAGACATTTTAAAGCACTACAACTGGAAAGGCTTTTTCCCAGGTAATCCTTAAAGCTAAACACATTCCAGTATATGATATTCACGCTGTGGCAAACCACCAAGCACCAGCAACTATTGCATAGAAATGGGTGTGAGAAAGTTCAAATCTAAATAAAAACTTCTCTAGAGCTTGATCAGAGCTGGATCTGGCATTTCACGTTACTCATTTCTACTATTGTGCATCCCTGCTGGAGAGCCAAAGAGACTTTGGCAATGCAACAAGTATACAAGCAAGAATTTGGCACTCCCTACAGCTTATTCAATGTCCTGAATATTAAAGCTTGTTTTACTAAGAAGGGGAATGCTGAACAGGATGACATTAGGAGTCTTCATGGTTCCTTTTGTAGTGCCACTGGATTTTTTCATTCCCACAAGATTCCCACAAGGGCCAAGAAACAGACCAGCTTAACATTAGAGACAGATAAAATCTTTTCCTGTTAATCAAAAGTATGCTGAGCTGGCAGGGCAATGGGTGGGAGGTTGAGTGAACAGAGGGGAGAAAATGAGGAAAGAGTAATCTAGAACTTCATTAATAATGGAGAAACAAGGCAATTCCTTGCAGGTGGAGATGTAATTGAAGTGAGTAAAAAATTCTCCTTTATTTTATCTGAAGAACACCAACTCTAATAATGCAGCAGTGTCAATCAGTTCAGCACACGAGCCCAAGTCCTGCTAATGGACTTAAAAGTTTAATGTCTGTTTTTCTGGCCATGGATGAATAAGATACCAACAGATACCAACAACTGTCACAAGTCACCATCCCCAGAACCAGCAGACACTGAATACTGAATGCTGTAAGGAACAGCCCTTTGCTTCCCATAGGAAGTGCCTGTGAGCCAGGAATGGATTGTTCCTGTGAAGGCAGATATTGTGGCATTCTGTAGATTCAGACAAGGAAATAATCTTTACAGTGTTTCAGAGATTATTAATAAATACTTTACTTTGCTTGGATTGTTTATACTGCATTGTGAGCCTTCTGGAAAATCATGATATTTTCATCTTGTGTTTATAAAGAACTCAAATATTCAGTATCTAGTTCAGTTAAAGGCAACTGGAAATAGCTAGATGTATTCACAGTGATACTTTGGGCCAATTTGACAACAATAAGAAAGAATGATTTCTTTTCAGCCTGGTACAAAGGGTAGCTTATTGCACAGACCTTTCTCTGTCTTCAAAGGGCAAAAACCTGGCTCAGCGTTTTTCACATTTCTCTCACATCCTGACTTTAGTATTAAAGCAAAGCCATACAGCTCAGTCCAATGCCAACATTAGTCCCCTATATAAGGCACTTGAAGGCTGTTGCTCTACTCACTGACTACATCCAGAGAATTTTCTGGGTCGGGAAAGACTTTGCAGACCAATCCTGCAAGATGTGTGTGTTTCCTGCAAGGTGCTACCATCCTATGGTGACACCAGGTATCAACATTTGGGCTGACACCTCACAGGAGCAGAGTATTCCCTGGTGTTTTTACTCTGGCTCGCCAACCAGCCCAGAGTTGATCCTTAAGTCTGTGTGGAAACCAGATGGGAAACTTTCCCGACTCCTAAAAGCTCCGTTTTTTTTGTCATACTGAGCTTGAGAAATTTTCCACCTTCCAATTCCTTCTTTCTTTAGTTCATACCAAGTACTTGGAGAAATACCTGTGGTGGCAGCTCTGTGATCAAAAAACATCCAGCTTCAGGTGTAGAATAAGCTGCCTGACCCCAGAAGGGATGATTAAAAATTACTTGCAGCAGCAGGCCAAAAGCAACTCCTTCCTTTTAGATGCAGATTCCTAAATCTGTCAGACAAAAGAAAAAAGGAGCAGGCTACAGAGTCCTGATAGAACTAGGCATGGGCCAGCAGCTGCTTTTGTGGTCCATGGGCAGAATGTGCAGGATGAGCAACCAGGAGAGGTGTAGCAGCACTGGGACACAAATTGGGTGGGTCTCATCCGCCAAGCCCCGTCCAAGACAGCTGCACAGGTCCTGTTAGACTTTGTAGTTACTTATGATTATTTATTGAGCATCATCAGCAAGCCTGGGACTGTACAAGGTACAAAGAGAGAGTATCCCTTCTCAAAAATGGAAACAATCAGGCTCTGTGTGGGAACCTTGGAATCCACACAACTTAAAAGGCTTCAGTCTCCAGGCTGTTAATTCAGCACATATCAGGAACAATAAATTAATTCGGAAAAAGTTCCAAAAATCTGTGAAATTTTAGTCTCTGAGTTTGCACTGAAACAGAAGTTAGAAGTCAAAGACCAAAAAGTAAATATACTTTACCTGCAATCCTCCATTTTCCATTTTTGCCAAATTATATGAAAATACAGTCAATACCTTTGATATCCTGATATGGTTTCTTCCGTGACTTTTGTGGCCACATAAATATACTGTCTTTGACAGCTGGGCTCGATGCTTTCCTGACATAAATCAGTGTCACAGCACTAAAGCCAATGCAACTGCAACTGCACAGAACGATATGGACCTCTAGGTAGAATTATTTTCTAAATGGGGGACAGGATAGGAGAACAGGGCTTAATGATCCAATACAATTATTTCCTGCTGAAAGAAAAAAATTATCATTCTCGTTGTACATAGTACATATTAAATTATTGTTATTGAACTTTCATGTTAAATTCACAATAATCTGAGTTCTGCTCTGTGGTGAAAACTGTATTGCAGCTCTGCTCCTGATAACATCATAAATACAGCATTACAATAACTAATGCTGCCCTCCTATGACACACTGCAAATTAAGGACATTGTTAACAAAACCTGAAGTGGATGCATATTTCAAGTCGTGCTAGATGGAAATAAATTTTCTCCTTGTTTTACTCCCTTGACTATGTCACAAAAACACCATTTTTCAGCTCTGTACAGCTATACTATATGCTTTTAATATTACACTAAATGAAAAACCTGTGATTGTCTTATGGGGGTTGACTCTGTCTGGACCCTGGTTGCCCACTGAAGCAACGCTGTCACTCCTCATCAGTTTCACAGGGAAGAGAAAATACAACTAAAGGCTCCTGGGCTGAGACAAGGACAGGGAGATCACTCAGCAATTACCATCATGACCAAAATGGGCTCAACTTGAGGAAAAATTAATTTAATTTATTACCAATCAAATCAGAGTAGTATAATGAGAAATAAAACTGAATCATAAAGTCACCTTCCCCCACTCCTCCCTTTTGGCAGAAGCCACTCCTGCAGCCTCCCCACCACAAAATGTTGCCACATGGACCCAATACATTCCACCCCTCACCTCTATAAAATATTGAGAATTACCATTGAAATCCACATTCATCACACAATCTTCACTCGCATCAACAAAAAAGAATTTCCTACACCAAAATCAAAGTGATGTAACAAAGAATGAGGGTGGGCAAGTGACACATAACTCATCCCTCCACCACAAGTAGAACACCAACAACTCCCCATAACCATTCTGGTCTTTAACATTGTCTACTGGATGTTTTGCCTGTTAGCTCTCCCAGTTATTGCCCTCATCTTGCTCCATGAGCCTTTTGCTCTATTTTTTTCTCCTCTGTCCAGCTGAGGAGGGGAGCGATAGAGCAGCTCTGGTGGGTACCTGCCATCAAGCCAGGGCCAACCCACCACATGTATCCCACCTACGCTTGCCTACAGGAAACCTCTTAAACAGCCACAGTATATAGGGTGTGATTCAGAAACACAAAAATCCTTTGTTAATATTCCTCTCTAAATGGTGACTTCTTTATGTGGATGTCACGAAGCTGATCTACCTTCAAACACAAAAAGCTGCAGTGTGTGCTCAGTGATCCTCTGGCTTCTGCCAGAGTAAGCTCTTCAAGTCAATCTTCATGCCAATTACATGGAAAAAAAAAGGCAAAGTCACAGAGCTTGAGCCCTCATGCCACTATAGCCCAAATGCAGCTATAGAGTGAATGAATATTAAACCTGAATGTCTTTAACAATCAACAGGGCATGCAACACATAGAAGGGGGAGAAGGGAATCTATTGTTCTGTCCCATGACCAACATCCCTTCACCTGCATGCAGGTATAATATGGGGTGTGTGGTGTCCAGGAACAACCCCACACACTCATTCATACCACCATGGGGCTTCATTTCACTCTATCAGATGGGGCAAAGAAAGGACTTCCAAGTTACTGGCATTTGAAACTGAGAGGAAAGATCCTCTTAGGAGAAGCATCAACAGAAAGCTGTAGTTTCTCCCATTTTGGACCCTCCTTTGTTCATACAAAGCACACCGGCAAACATTGCTTTCCCCAGCCAGCCACAAACTTATCTGCTTTTTTGGTGAGATCCAGCAGAAACTGTTTTTGTGGGAGTTTCATCTGCTGGAACTAAACGACACTGGACAATGATCACAGCTTAAAGATGTAAATACCTTCCCCGTGCAGTGCATATGTAATGCCCTTCAGGAGAGGATCTGTGCAGGCAGGTTTTACATTCATCACACTCTTCTCTGTCTTGAGAAGGAGGCTACAGTACAACTCTGGGGTGAAACAAGTGTGTTCAGCTTTGTTGCTGCTAAACATTTCTTTTTATCTTTACTGGCTCACTCCACTCCCACAATGAGCAACATCTCTGAGTGACCAGCCAAGAGATCCCCAGAGCTCCCAGGTTCTAGGAGCAGTGGTGGTGCCACTCCCATTCAACTGTGCTTTATTTCCTTCTAGTGAATTCTTTTGTCCTCCTTCCTTCCTCATAAGACCCTGATGGCTGAAAACCCCCTGGCAGCCCCTGCAGCAGGCAAGCATGGCAGAGTTCTATGAGACTCTGCTATCAGAGCAGAATTTGAACCAGAATAATAATTGCCTCAAGTACTCTCCTCCTCCCTCTCATCCCAAAATTGTATTTTTTATGTTTCTAGACATTTTTTAGTTTATAGTTCTTTTCTGAATGAAGCACCAGCAAGCAAGAAGTAGTATGGCTGGGGGGTCACTTTTTAGAGTGACTATCAGAGTAACTTGTCGTGCTGGCAGGTGAGTAACTATCTGGGGGGGTAGGTACCAGCCAGTCTCGATTCATGGACCCACTGGTTAAGGTGGTCACAGTGTCAGTCAATCCTAGTGACTAATGCTGGAGCAGAAACCTGCTGAAGCCAGCTCTAAGTCCTCCCTTGGCCCAGGAAAAAGAAGTACAAGCTGAGAGGAGATTTTCCTCTCTTACTGGAGGAGTATGTTCTCCACCTTACACCAGACACAAGCTGGTACTTGCAGTACCTGTTGCCTGAAAGAATATGTACACAGAGCCATCAATTCCCGTTTTACTATGAGTTGTATGTGCCCTTTAGTAGCTGGGAGAACAGCAGTGCAGCAAAGACCACGCAAATGCATCATGTGAATATCTGGAGCTGTGAGCTTAATAAAAGCTCTTTAATACCACAAAGCATAGCTTACAACATTGTGTTCAAAGTATTTCTCCATGAATACTTCGGGTGAATTCCTGGTCCTACCAAAGACAGTGGGAGTTTTGCCCTTCACTTCAGTGGGATGCATTTCACCTTTTGTGTTTAATTGCCAGTTGTTAGGGAAAGGAATAAATTACAGTCTGCTAAATCTAGGCACAGTAATAATCAACAAGTCCCTTTTTAAAAGAATAAATGCTACCATAAGAGCCCTTTATATCTAGCTGAAGTCTTAGAGAGTCCTTTTTAAGTGTTCTGAAAGTTATTTTCTGATACTTTTTTGTATTCCCGGATGGTTTCACTGCATTTGCATCAAACCAACTGGATCAACAAGAAAAAACAAACAGGGAAAAGTCATTAATGGACAATAGACAAGATTTAAAAACTTTTCACAACCATCCACTTAAAAGACTGCACTGTTTAGCTGGCTTGTCCAAATTTACAGTGTAGCAAGAGCAATAATCTCTGTCAGTACTGTTTACAGCCCCTGCCAAGCTGAAAGCAATGTTCCCATTGACTTCTGTATGCAGATCAGATCCTGGAAAAGAGGAGCTCTATGCCAGAGTTGGAACAGTTAGACAAAAGAATCTACACTCAGATGGAGATATCCTTTCTCAGAGTGAAATTATTTTGCCATGAACAGAACATTTCAAGTTTGTATTGAGATGACCCACCTGTGTTTTAAAGCAGATTAGAGTGCGTTGGGAAGCAAAGGACATGCTGCATTATTTAACACAAATGTTCAAAATTCCATTTGTTATTGGTGCAAGCTACACACACTGAATCTTCAGTCATGTGTCTGAACACATTCCTGGTGAGCTTAAGCAGAGTAAAGTTAATTGAATCAGCCTATGGAATCCCTACCACACCACTACAACCTGAAGCTGTGATTTCTATTTTATCAGCCTTTGAGTAATTTTCATCAAGATCCTCTGATTTCTTATCTTCTTTTCTGCACTACCTGTAAGGATTCCACTGTACTGGTTCACCACAGTGTCTTTACCTTCATTTAGACAACTTCATTTTATCCTTGACCTTTACAGCATTGAAAAATGCTTCTGTTCTACTATCACAGAGTGTTATGAAATCTGTCTCTGCCAATGCAGCATTCACCAATTTAATACACAAAAGTACAAGTACAAAATATTGATCTCATTTGTTCTTCCCAGATGCCTCTCCTCTTCTCGAGAGTCTCACCATCCAAGTAGTAGTTATGTAGAGCTGCCAGAGGTTTCCCTGCCATCCAGCCCTTGAACATTCCTGATGTCGCTTATGGCTTTCTCCAGGCAACTTGAGAGCCAGTTTTCTTGAGTCTACAGATTTTATTGGTGAAAGCAACATATGCCATCAGCTAGAGAGAGGCTGGGAACGTGGCACTACCTCATCAGTCAGTACTGCTGCTTAGGATAATCATTCAACATGTTATTCATGTTTAACACATCAGTTCATTGAGCTGGCACTCTCATCCCACTTACAAAGGTAAATGAAGGCTAGAAGGGGCCTGTGAAACTCGAGCTAATGAAAATGATGCAGCTGGCTCCAAACTGTAATTCTGGCTCTGAGGTGCAAGATCTTGCCACCATCTGCTCCTTCCAGAGCTAATATTATTGAAGAACTCATCACACCCCTGCTGAGTGAGGGGATGCTAGCACACAGATCCCGACGGATGCACACAGCTTTCAGCCATATTTTAGCACTGCTGATGTGTAGTCCTGCCAGCTTTCTGTGATATGGAAATTTGAGCCGTAGCATCTGTGTGAGTTCAGTCTGGAGGGCCTGGGCTGCAGCTCCTCTAACCAGGACATCCTGGGGAGGAGCAGGTCCAGGTGCTCTGGGCAGAGCAGACTCAGCAAAATGGGTCTCCAGGCCATGTAGAGCTGCCTGGGCACACCGTGCATGCAAGATACTGCATCTCCAGGATTTCCAGATGCTTAAAACCTTCAAAAATCACCAAAGTCTTCAAACTCTAAACTAAATTTTCAGGTGAAAAAAGAAGGTCCAAGCAGCTCAGGTGGATGGTAGTCCTTTGTGGACTATAAAGCAATAAGTCCATTTTAAACCAGGTTTCACACCCAAAAAAAAAAAAAAAAACCCAAATGTGTCTGATCCTTTTTCTGCCCCACACCCCCCTTGGTTCTAGCCAAATGATGTCTTGTGGCCCCATTAGCCTACACATACCCATCATCCTGCCCTTATTTAAGAAATACAAGACCCAGAAAGACTCAAGAGGCTGCTGAACACAAAATAATCTTTCTGTGTCTCCAAACACCCAATTACACTGCACTAGCATTACCACATGGATGCGCAACATGGTTTGTAGCAACATCCAAAAAAATAGAGGCAAACAATTCCCACAATTCAGCGTTTCCCACCAATACTTTTTCCCACTTAAAAATGATAAGGTATGTGTTGTATTCTGCAAGCCACTGAAACAAAGAGCATTTTGCATGCTTGGTGTATTCTGAAACTCTGTGTAACCAGACTGCCCAGCTATTTGCTTAGTTGCATAAGAGATCTCATGCTGCTAAACCCTCCAGAGTTATCTTGCCCCCACCCTACTGCTCAGAAGAGACTTACAAAATAAAATAAATCACTGATCCAGTGTCAGGAAGGCTGCCTTCCCAGTGTTATCCAGTCCCAGAGTATCCTCTGTAGGACTGTTTCCTACAGATAGTAGGGATAACCCTGAGGCATTTATGGTTCCATAACTTTAAATTTTACACACAGACTTTGGCACTGACATCACCCTTATTAAAGATATAGGACCCCATGCCCATTGAAATTCCCAACAGACTGACAGTAATAGAATTGTATGGAAAAAAAATTAGATTCTCATACTGCAGAAATTTTAAGATATATGCAGTTGATGCTTAAATTGCCCAATTTAAAAATATATACTTTGCACAAGAAAACTACCCAGTAAGAACATTAAGGCTGCAAAGTGAAGTACTCACAGTTTCAGAGATGTTAGAATTAGGATTTCTTAGCACATAGTTTATCCACTTTCTGCATATCCCTTCAATAAGGTATAACCCCTGGAGGGCTGATTTCAGCTTGGTCCAGAGTGTGGCTGAAATGGGTTCTGGTTTTAGCTGCTAAATACACCAAAGCTGTCCGTATGCAACATGTGCAAATTTTAAATTAAGGAAATGCCTACAACTTGAACCAAATGTTCATAGACTAGAAATTGAAAGAAAAATATCCCTGAGTAAAGAGCCAGACAATCCCTCCCTACCAAATTTCAGATTCTTGCTTCAAAGCACTGAGATATTTTACCTTTTTAAAGTTCACCCCATTTTTGCCAGCGTATTGTTCTCTACATCTATTCTCAGGCATCAGTTTGGATTAAATCTTCCTAAAGAGTTTAGGGAGTTACTTAGCACAGCAAATTCCCTCCGAATTTTGTTCAAAAGGGTTCAAGTCTGGCAAAACATATGCCAATCAAACCAGGGGCTTGTTACACAATCTTCACAGTAAGAGACACCAGCAGCTCCGCCTGTAATATTTTTGCCGCTTACAATTAATATTCTGGAAAAAGACATCTTGAGAAAGTAAAATAAGTGGCACAAAGAGGAGGAGGGTTTCCAAGCAACTGCTTCATTTTCATTTTAAGCCCATGCTGCAGAAGTGTTAGCAGCAACTTAAGGGGCTAGTCTCATCCCCAGCCTGCAGGAGAGTGAGGAAACTAGGTTAGGAACAGCAATTTCCTGCATATGACCTCAGATTAACATACAACAGGAGGGATCAAAAGGAACAGGATTTTAAATTATTGTGCACACAGTTAATTTCTAGATGCAATACATCCCGCAGTCAGCAAATGTATTTGTACGTCCAAGTTACATTCCCACTGATTTTTGCAAATCCTCTGCTCACTAGATCTTAAAATAATAGGGAAGAGAATTATAAAGAAAAAGCAAGCACAATTGTTGCCTTTTCTTAGCAAGCACCTCCTGAAGAGCCTCTTCCAAGCCCTGTTCCCACTGGTGCTGGCTCAGCATGCCAACCTCACACTGCCCAAGCTTCACTCCCTCAGTCACCACTTATTGCTTCTTGATCTTTTTGCTAAACTGCACCTTGGAATTATCACAAGCCTAGTCCCATATTTCAAAATCAGGCACCTAAAGAAATCCTCTGATTTTTCAGGAGCTGCTGTGCATTGTCAGCAAAATAGGAGGACTTGCAGGTGCCCTGAATGCCCTGGAAATCAGGCCACTTCAGGCTGTGCTCGTGCTCTCAGCTTTTTCAGTTTTTCCTCCACCCAGTGGCCACTAACAGAAATAAATCACCTAATAAAATACACTGTACTACCACTCTATTCACTGAAATATTCTATTAGCATGGCAGTAGTCTATTGTTCTCTGGACTGCTGTACCTCTATTGTAGTCTATTGTACCTCTGTTATGGCATCAAGTAGAGGATTACATTATGGAAAATGCTGGTATGACATGTAGGTGACAGAAAGATAGAAAACCACACTGTTTGTGGGGATGGACACAGGACCAAATGAAAATATTACATACCCACAAGGTCTAGAAATATAGATATGGTCAAAACCAGTAGCTGCTGCCATTGACAGAAGTGGGGGAAAAAAAGCCAAAACAGATTCAAAACTATTGCCTTGAACTAAGGCACAGAAATCTACGTTCATTCATATAAATCAAGCAGCTAATGAAATCTCCTGACCAGTTTCCTGCTGGTACTGCAAAAACACAGATTTCTTGACAGCTGTCTGCCCCACCTGAGCAGATGTGATGAGCTGCAGATCTGGGCTTCAGAACAGAGCTCCAGCAGGACACACAGGAGGGAGGAGCCCTCTTTGGTCTGGCTACAGACTGCCACTAAACCCTTTGGTAATTACAGTCTAATTTTGGATTTTAATATTCAGCCAGAGAACTGAAAAATGCTGTGCTTCTGTAGATGATGAGAGCATATTACCTGAGCCAGCTGGCAAAAATGTAAAGTTGCATTTATGTTTATTACTAATAGTTACTGAATTGACTCTGTAATCAAAACTTTAAGGGTATTTGCAAGACATATTCCATACAGTATGCTAAAAAACAGTTTTGCTAGACATTAGCAGGGCTGCACTGAAATGCAAACACATATATGCAGATTTCTGCATGTTCACAAACATTGACACCCCTACACTTATGCGCTGGTAAACATCTCCAGGAGGATTCAGGACTAGAGAAGGAGCTACCAGGTTACATAATTTACAGCTTAAGACAAAACATACCAGGGAGACCTGTACAAAAGTACAGTATACTATTGCTTACTGGTTGAAAAGTTCAATTTTAATTATTTTTTAATTGATTCAAGGTTTGGTCTGCACCTATTTGACTGTGTCACCAGTGCAGGGCCACTGATGCTGATGAGCTGCTCCCCTTTGCACACCAGGTGCTTGCTTTTCAGAGTCAGCCCCTTATTCCAGTTTTTGACCCAAGAGGATGTTTCAGCTGGACACTTGAACACATCACACAAGTGCCCACTTTGCTCAGCACCATGAGGCAGCCCATTTCCACAGCTTGCAGCACTGCTCACTGCTGCCAGGACCTTTGAAGGCTCCATTTGCTCAAGGCTCTCTTGCTGGAAACCCCACTGCTACAGAGCATGAAGAGCAAATGAGGGCTGGAAATACAATACCACAGATTAAACCTCTCTCTGTTTGAAAAAATGATTGAGACTTGCCAGAGTATTTGCCCAGCTCTGCCCATAAAGATTTAAACTTGTTTGCTATTTCTCCCTCACCTTGAGTCTGCAGTTTATGGCAAGCAGAGATGGTAGGAAAGGTGGGGGCAGCCCAGTATCTCTGTGGTCCTCAGGGTGCTTTAAGGCAACATCATAAAAGGGATCAGGGACAGAGCTCTTAGCCATGACCCCTATCTGCAAACAAAGCAAGAATTACTGAGCAGTAGTGTCATTCACAGTATTTTCCCCTTGAAAGTACCTCTGCAAGAGCCACCACACTTGGGCAGCAGCAGGCACTGTGTCCTCCAAGCAGGGGAGCAAGGCTCACACGGCTCCATGGCTGACCTGGCACTCCCCCAGTGCCCCACGGGGCTGCAGACCTGCCACAGAACTCCATGAATTATGGTGATTGAGCAATTTTCAGTATTTCTCTGGCTGACAGCAGCAGTGGTGCTCTGTCTGCCAGCTCTTGGCTAGACAAAGCAGATTTAGTGTCCCCCATCTGGTAGTTGAACTCTGTGTGCAATCTGCACACAGCCACAGCCAGCACTCAGGCTGGGACCTCGTGGGGCCCTGGCAGTGCTGGTACCAGGTAGGTGAATTCAAGTAGTGCTGTGGCAAACCCATCTCTGGGAAGCAACTCTGCACCTGTGAGGAGCAGCAGTGGTGACAGAAATATAACCCTAAAATGTGGCCAGCATTTGCAAAGCCAGCGTTGCAAAAAAGGAGTTTTAATAGCTATGCAGATTAGAAAAAACCACAGATCTGGCAGTGCTTCTGGGACTTGTTTACACTTAATAGTAAATGCTGGTTACTAGCAATATCTTGTTTAAAATACAAGGCTATTTAAGAGGCAGCTATTGATAGTTTACTGTGCTAAGATGAAGGCATTATTGCCAGAATTTTGCATTTAAATAAGCCATCATGCCCCATAAAAATCACAGCTATTGCCTCTAAGCTGCTGCTTTGAATCCAGCTCAAATCAGTAATGACCAAAACCAGTCACTCTGTGAGGATGCTCAGTGACATGAACACCCTGAGCTCACAGGTACAGCCTCGCTGGGGCTTGAACATCTTGCCACAGGGCTGATGTCCATCTCCATGGCTGTCCTCAAATGAGTTGTGTCATTCCACCACCTCAGCTCCCAGGACACACATCTGTTAGCCTGATGTCACCCTCACCCCATATGCTTGAGTCTGAAATTACCTGAAACCAGTTTCTTCAAACAAGTCCCACTTTCCCCTCCACCTCCCCTCAAGGGTCAGTTTGTTCTATTCACCCTCCTCTACTGTGCTTTGTGCATGACATGCCCCAGCTGGGCACTGCTGCAGATCCACATCAGCACCCACAGCTGTCACCTGCCTGTGCCCTGCCAGTGGGGTCTCTCCAGCACCCATCTTCACTCATTCCTTATGGTTAGGACTAGATGCTATCCTGACATGGAAGTAAATTAACATAAATTTGGACCACAACTCTTTCTCCAACAAAACTGTTAAAAATACTGAAGTACCTCAGAAAGCTGCCTTCCTGCTCCCACACTTCGCCCCAGTGTTTTGCACTAGAAGTGAATTTTGTTTTCCACCTGTGCAATAAATTGTGAATCCCTATAACATTGGCCAAGCAAAACCTCTGTAGCAGGGCTCTTTCCTGATCATCCAAAGGCAGCCTGAACCCCTACAAATGTTTCTGCCCATGCATTGCAGCTCTGGACTCCTCAGGCTCAGTGCATGGTGCAGCTTTCCCTGTTTGTGTTCTCAGGGCAGCAGGATGTGCAGCCTTCCTACACAGGGGAGCTCCCCACCAGCTGCTTATCCTTTATCATTGCTCCATTCAGGCCTTCTCAGAGAGCACATGTAAAACTGAAGGTCCTCATGAAGAACATCAGATCTCATTTCATTCCTAATTCAGACTTTCCATTTAATTTCAATTAATTCCTTATTTTTCTTAAACTTGTCACATACTCTACTTGGATACCCTATCAGATCAACACAGTTATAGAGCAATGTGCTGTCCTCCCTGATCAGAGCAGGAGGAGCACAGCCAAGGCCAGGCAGCACTGGAAGACACAGCTTAGACACAGCAGCAGCAGCAGCCTCCGGAATCCTCCAAGCTGACTGTGCAGTGAAATCTCCTTCCATCTTCAGGGGTTCCTTCAGAGTCAGTGACAGCCTGAAGGTTAAACACATCCACAGAAGCAAACCATTGGCCTCCCAATGACTGGATTCTCACCACCCAGGAGCTCAGTTACATGTCCAAACATTTGCTGTCATCTGCTGAACTCTTCCCCAGGCTAAGTTTAAAGCAGTGGGTGATTCTTGCAACATTTGCACACATGTGCACATGCATTGAAAAGCACCCCACTTACTTTTCTGTTCTTCTAGCTGAGAGCAGCTCTTCCTTTATTTACAAGAAGGAGTATTTCAGAGGCCAAGGTGTGCATGAGCTGGAAAGGAGCTCTCTGCTGCCAGGCTGTGCTCTGGCTGTGCCAGCACACTGGGACCACGCTGTCATTAGTGCAGCCAGAGCTCCAGGCACTGCAAATCCATCATGCCATTTCATCCTCTGTGAGGGACCTGCAGCTCAGCCTGCACTGGAGCAAACCCACCAGACAGGCAGGCAGAGAAGGAGGCAGCACTAGATCTTCCAGCTTGTCTTATCCCTAATTAGCTGGAGGATGATGATGGCTGCCCTGTCTCTGCTGGTATTCTTCAGGATTTAAATAGATGCTGCCTGCCTGCCATGCCTGCATAGTTTTAGGCCAGCAATAATTGCAGGTATGAAAAATATCCCAAGGAAAATCCGTGTGAGATTCATAATAATAGCAAAAAATTAAAACCAAAATGGCAAGTGTTCCAGTATTCTACAGTACGCACTTGTTCCTTAATGTGAAACAATCAAACATCTAAAATATGCAGGGACACACACAATTTGTATGTATAAACATACATTATTTAGATCAGCTGAATTCTCAAGAGCTGCAAATAGCCCATGAATTATTCTGCAATTTATCCTTCCCCCATCTGAGAATATGCTTCCACCAAAAGATTTTTCTTTTTCAATTAAAATTCATTATGTTAGCATCCCAACCAGGCAGCCAAAAGAACACAGAGGGACCGGCCAGGTATGACCCACGGGCTTTGTGTGTCAGTCTGCTCCCAGACATCATTTTCTCCATCAGTCCCTCAAGGCACAAGCAGAAAGCAGGCTCTGAGCAAGCTGAGCATTTCTGTTCACACACACCTCCCAGGCAGCACCTTTTCAGCAGGCACCTCAAACCCAGCTGCAGATTGGGACCAGCAGGAGCCTCCTGTGCACACCCCCTTGGCATGATCCAAAGTCAAGGAGTAACTGGGATCGACTGCTCCTCGCTGCTGTGAGGCTTGGGGACAGCAAATGGCTTTCACTTCTCGACATTTGCATGTTAAGCCACCACTCAGAACTGATTTTAAATGTAAAGTTCCTGCTGCACATAAACAACCAACTTTCCTTAGCTCTGTCAGTCACACAGCAATGGTTTCCTTCTGTAGCATCACTGCCCAGGACTGGATCCTGCACAACACCAAGGCTGTAGCTTGGGAAGCCACAAATATCTCTATTTATTCTGGAGGTTGTGGATTTTCTGCTCATTTCACTTTTGCTCTTAACCTAGAACTTCTGGAGTCTTCTCTTAATAATTATTTTTTAAAAAATAATTACTTTTTTCTCTTATCTGTGATGTATAAAAAACTTCTGAAGGTACTAAAAAATTATAGAGGAGGTAAAATATTTTTATATTAAAAAGTCAATAATTTTTCTATCCTAAAAAAAACCAAACCCAAACCTATGAAAACTCATGCAATTATAGCTGCAAAAGAAGATGAAAGAAGAAATGTCAAGCCAGGCTGGTCCAGGTCCAATATCCTGCTTTTTGCACTGACACCTGTTGAATCCAAATGCTTAGAAGAAAATTCTTCTAAAAATTAAATGCCTCTGACTCGCTGAGCCATATTTCACTTTCCTGTCCTTGAAATCCCCAAGGAGTTGTCTAGGGAAAAAAAGGGGGAGGGTAAGAGCAACAGCAGACTTAGTGTTATTTTTAAATATAACAAAAAAATCTCCAAGTAGAAATCTGGAAATATTCAAAGCTTCCCGACCTTTGCACAACATTTTAAAACCCAAAGGGAAAAACAAAACAAAAAGGAGTGGTAAAAGCTAATTTTGAAGTTTCCTTAACAGGTTGCCTTTGAGATGAAGTCACAGATTTCCTCCACATAATATGGTCTGAAAACACATTATTATGATATTGGTGGTTTCTTTTCAAACCAGCAGTGCCAGAAATTAAATTAGGGCTGTCTTTCTCCAAGATAATGTTGAAGCACTCAGTCCAAAGTCTTGCTTTCTTGTAAAAACTTATGAACAAAATAAAAACTCCTATCCCAAATACAAGGGGTCCTACCTCTTGGAATAAAACACAGCTATTGCTCTTAGTCCTGCAGAGACCCTTCCTATCAGCACACATCAAGTGGTACCACAGTCCCCTGCATGGCATTTTTGGCTATTACTTCTTATAAGCACCCTGATGTATTTTGTGTAGCAGGAGCCTCATGGAGATACATAAAGAAAGCAATTTGAAGGGTTCACCCAGAAATATTGTTCTTAACTTCATATTTAAAGCCTCAGTTGAGGATTTGGTTAGAATTTCAGGTTCATTTAAAGAAAGAAATTCAGTAATTCCCATGGAGCAATACAGTTACACTGAAAGCAGCTTCAAAGTCTTACTGAATGGTTTGCACTATTAAAATCTCATTGCTTTTGCACTCTTACAAACTTACTGCATATGTTTGCCCACAAACTGACAAGGCCTTACTTCCACACAGGAACAAAATCCAAACTGTTCACCACACAGCTCAGCTCCTGTCCCTGTACCACTCACAATGCCAAAGACACCTTTTGGGTGTCCCAGTGCACCTGCCCACCCATGAGCTCATTTTCCAGCCTTGCCTCAGATCATTGCTTGGCTGCACCTCCTATGCCTCATGACAAGCATTTCAAAATCAAATCAGCTACTGTGAAAATTTTGTGTAGGGGCTTTGGGATTGTTTTTTTTTTTTAGCTCTGACAATCAAAGCCAGTCAGTGTCCAACTTGCATCATCAGGCTATTGGATGAGAATTTGAACGAGAAAACATAAAGCAATACCTTGCATTGCCCGAAACCATGATCTCCCCCAATTTATAGGAGAAACCAGCCAGCCAGACTGTGAAGGGGGTCTGTATGCAAACCCTAAATTTTCCAGTTCTTCCCTGCATAATTTTTCTTTCCACATTCCTTTGCTGCTTTCTGAGCAGAGCAGCCTGACAGCTAAAGGCAGTTCAGATTCCCAACAAGGACTAGGACCCAAACTGTGAATAGAAAACCCATCAATTATAAATTATTTATCTAATTATATCTTTACTCTTTATGAGATTAGACATGGAATCATCTTCAAAAGAGAGGTAGTGTAGAATCCTCCCCTCCCAAAAATAAAGGACTTCAGCTCACAGCCTGAACATTTCCTTTTTATTGTGTTCTGCTGCTCCCCAAGATGGCCAGCAATGCCCAGCTGATCACATCTGATCTGTGTAAAACACCATCTTTACCTGACACTGTTTTGTCTGAGGGGAGCTCTCTAAATTAACTCCACAGGCTCAGAGCTTTGACAGTTCTTTTTTGATCTTCTCTGCTGCTTCTCAACGCTTCAGGGATGCTTAAACCCTGCCAGAACAGCCCAAAATGAATGGCAACTCTACTTATAACACTGTCACTATTGCTATGGGCACTGAGCTCCCCTTACACAGCAGCCACAGGTAAATCAGGGCACCACACTGCCAAAATTAGGAGCACTGCAAGTATTTTTCTTCCCCCACTTCTTTTCCATCCATTTCTGGAAGGCATTGTGAGCCTGTATGCCACTAAGCCAAGTCTCTGCAGCCTTTAGCTTAAGCAGAAGTACAGAACTGCAGGGCAAGCACCACTAAGGTGTGAGACAGAGCTCAGGCTGCCAAAACCACCCAGCACACTCAGCCCTGTTTGGGGCCAGAGAACTCAGGCTGCCAAAACCTCCCAGCACACACAGCCCAGCCCTGTTTGGGGCAGGAGAGGTGGCAGCACGAAGCCCACGGTGACAGAGCCCTTCCCGTGCCAGGTGGCTTAGCTGCTCACAGCACTGATATAGAAAGCATGCATTAAAAAAAAAAAACTTTGCCATTGTTGTATCCACATATTTTCTCTCTCTCTACCCTGAAAAACCTTTTAGATTTTGAAGAAAACATCTCATCCATAGAAATTAGCATATGGCCATATTTCAGATATTCAAAACAAAAATAGTTGTTTCATCCAGATAATCCTGGCCACATCACAAAATATTTCTCAGTGAATTAGACCCATCGCCTGTAGGAAAGGCATGAAATAGATTTTCCTGTTCTCATTTGTTTCAGAATTGTGTTTTGTCTCATTTCAGACCCCCTTGAGGATTCATTAGGTTGCAGGTGGGAAGCACACAGTGTTTAAAAGCAGAGCATTTTCCTGCTAAGGCTAATAGCCAGCATTTCCAAACTTGGGCTAGCCAGATCACAGTGGGCGATTACAGAAAATCCATGACATGCTAGAGCAGTAGCTGAAGAAGTTCAGTTTAGCTGAATTTCACACCATGTCAGAGTCCTATTTGCAGCTTAGAAAATGAATTTAATAAAGCTTTTCTGCTGTAACATGGAGTGTCAGCTAGCAGATTCTCTGACACCTGCTGCTCTTTGAGTCTGATACCATATTGCAGCATAATGTGGTCTAAAATTAGACTTCACACAACACACCAGGTTTCAATCTTTCAGAAAATAATTCTGTTCAGCACCTTTCATTCCCTAACAGGGCTTTGGGACACATGTCCTTTCTTTCCTGCCCCCTCCTGGATTAGCACTTAGAATTTTTTTAGCAAAGGTTTGAACCATTCGTAAAAAAGAAAAATAAAAACAAACCAAAACTGAAATAGTTTCATTTTCACTTGATTGCAAACTATACCATGAAGAAATATACTTGCCAACCTATACAGTTGCTTCCTACCTGCACCCCCACAGACCCGAGATAGCATAAAGCTGGAAGGCTTTCAGCTTTGGGTGCAGAGAATTATTGTCTGAGAAGGAAAAATATTCCAGCCTTAAATGACAGACGGGTGTTTGAATATCTATTTCAAGACTGAGAAGCAACTACAGGAAGAAGCCAATGACAGCTCCACAGGATAATGCAATTTTTTCTGTATAAATTTCACTCATTACCAAAGAAAAGAATTAACCTGAACTATTTTTTTCTCTAATCAAGATACATTTTTGTATCTTCTTGTATAATTGTATTTAAATGCAATTAAGTGGTAGTTCATTCCTTTTATAGAGAACTGACTGCAATTAATGCTACCGTTTATTCTAAATACTAATTAGATTTTTTGAAAGTGTGCCTAGTCTTTAAATGCTAAGTTGGCTCCAAAACCCAGAGCTCAGCTAAAATCACATAGGAAGCTTCTTTCACAAGACAAATGCCTGTCTTGTCTTTCCCAGCTACCTGAAAATCTTTAAGACAATGTGGAGCTTATGCACACAGCATGAATAACATTGCACTACCAAGAAATCTAGCACTGATTGATGTGCTCCAACACAGACATCAGTATTTTCCAAAGAATACATAAGAGGCAAAAATTTTAAAAAATGTAATTAACCTAAGCATAAGGTGTAGACCTTAAAATGTATGGAATTTACTGTGGCAGAAAAGATACAGCCTTTCACTACCAAGTAATGGCTCTGAGATATCCAGTAGAATTAGTAACCTTACTCTCATCCTGGGAATTGCAATCGATCTACTTTTTGTATCAAAATCAAATTGCTTCCCAAGCTAGAATGCAACCTCCTGTGTCAGCTTGCAAATGAGCTGGAGTGAGAAAGTAAACCGATCACAAACACTGAACTTTACAAATATAAATAGCATGCAGATTGAAGCAAATAACATGTCCAGTGGAAAAAAAAATCTAACTTCCCCCATTTCATCTGAATGTCCAGAATATTGTTTTGTACAGGACACCACCCATAAGAGTAAAATTGAATCTGATTGACTGCCTTGGCCAATTCATAAAACCTTCCTTCACCAAATGTGTTTAAGCAAGTGAATCTCCCTCCCTTGTAGCAGCAGGAGGAGGGAGGGGAGACAAGGGGAGCGCTGTAGTCAGAGCCTGCAGAGCATCTCTGAATCCACCTGGAACAGCACAGAGAGCTGTGGCCTTCCCATGTCCCAGAACAGTGTCACTGGCTGACAAACAAAGCCAAACCAAAGGTTTCAAATCAAAATACACTCTTCAATTTATCATCTCCTCACTCCTCTCACTAAATGTATTTTCGTCATATATTGCTGTTTCCATTCAAAACATGGCTGAAGACTGACATTTCCTTCAGCACCAATATGTGCTGTAATTCCTGCAAATTACTAACCCCTTCCTGCAAAATGACATGGGGCTGAGCAGAAGCTGAAGAGAAAGGAGAACATAAAGCATCTATACATCTCATTTTGTTTAAACTAGCTTCACTTCTTCAAAATGCGACTTACATATTGAAACAAAGCAATACTCTCCTAATGGGTACATTATAATAGCAGCTCCTCCCATCAATTTCCATTTATACCCATCCATATGGAGAAAAAACCTGATAATCTCAACACAGAGAAGCTCCTCCAAGCATTCCTGGAGTATTCTCAGGCTATTCAGCCTATCAAATTTACATATATGAACAGACTCATACCATTTTAGAGATAGTATTCATTAGGGTCATCAAAACTATTTGGTCTCATTTCTATGTTGGAGGTACAGATGCTTATTTACAGCTCAATTAAACTTAAAAAAAAAAATCCAACAACTTCAAATTGCTATGACCTGCCTGTCTCTGTGGTATTCTGCAAGTTCTGAAAATGCTGGTGTCAAAGCCTATCAGAAATACCAATAATCCAGAATCTGTGTGTTTGGTATCCTGGGCTGTAGCTAAGCCAGAGTCAATCCTCCTTCCTACTTTGCATGGCCTCTTGTTGCCCCTGATATATCTCTCTATAAACCAAGGGTATGACTAACCAGGCATGTAGGTGGCTTGTGAAAGTTCATTAATAAAAACTTGCATTTGCAAAATAATGAACATTTCAGTGCTCTGTAAATCTTCAGATTCGTATAAATGAGGCCATTTTAAAGTTTGAAACTCCACACATGAAAATTCTAAGATAAGATGGCTAAAGAAAGGCATATGAAGCATCTTGTCACTTGGGACAGGTTTGGGGCCTGGAGAGGAGAACCTGCACTAATTCCTGAGGTTTGGGCAGTAGCTCGTTAGTGTTGGTTTACAGCCATCCAAAGCTGATGAGAGACTTACTCATAAATTATTTATCTTTTATTTTAATGTTATTTCATGAAAACCAGCTATTACGTTCTGCTTGATTATGGTGTTAGTTTGCATTTTAATCTGTTCTAATAATTTCGAACACTATGATTAAGAGAGAAGGAAATTAAGAGGGTAGACCAGGACAGGCACAATCCTGTCACACATACCCTTAACTGATCCCAGGCTGAGATTATGCTCATGTACCAAGTATCCCCAGAGCAATAAGAAAGATCTCACTGTCCTGAGGCACCAAATATTTCCACTCACCCCTGTCTCTCTCTCTCTCTCTCACAGCTCAGGTTGTGCTGGGTGATTCCCTGGGATGCACAGGGGTGTGAAGGAGTAGCTGGGCAATGGAGGACACAGCCAACTGCAGCCAACGCAAATCCCTGCACAGCATTCCTGCAGAAATGCACAGGAGACACAGAATACATGGGGGTGGTGAGGAGAGGAAATTGTGAAAGCTATTCACAGGCATTGCCAGTGCAGAATATTTTTATATCCCTCTCAACTTCAAAACAAGTAATATGTTACTTCGTGTATGATCAATATTCCCAGACCCAGGAGGACCTGAAAGCCAGCCCTGGGAGAGCAAAAGCTGCCTGAGCTTAAGGCAGCAGTAGTGAAATCTTGCCCAAAAACTGCACCAGAATGTCTTCAAAGCAAGCTCACAGCAGTGGCCTCCAGGACAGGCTTCATCCACACAAACTCCTTCAGCTGTGGCAAAAAGGGAACCAGAGGCACTGCCCCAGAGGGACTTGTGGGGTTAAATTAATTAAAGTGGAGCCGCTTTCCTGTATTTTATAGATCTTGACAAATTGTGATGTGCACATGGCCACAGAAAACTCTTTCCAACATAAAAAACAAGAATTCCCCAACCTGAAAGCAACCACATTCAAACCCCAACCCCAGTTTAGCCCTCTATGACCCATTCCCTGCCTAAATATTCTGACTGGATTCACAAGCAATGGGCAAACTCCAGTTAACTCTCATGCAGACAGTTTGGATGAACGCTGCTCTGCTACCTGAGCGGTAGATGAGAAGGGCTGCTAGTAATTCCAGGTGATAAAATCACACAGTTTGGAGAAGCTGGGCACAAAAAACAGCTTTAACTGCAGACTCTGTGCTGTACACACAGACAGTAAATGGACCATTAGGGGCTTACAACACCGTAAGAAAGCTTTTTAGTTTTCAGTTTTGATGGACATATAGTTCTGTGTCAGTTGTTGATCCAGGACTAACTTAAATGAAATCTTGTTTCAGAAACTGGATGAAATTATAGTTATTGAAAGAAACAGAGATTGTGTCACAAAGGCTCTGTACCAGTACAACAGGGCAGGCTAAATCTGCAACTGGTTTTCTAAAAAAACACTTTAACTGTTACCAGTGCTACTAACACAGCATGCAACCAGTTCCCATGGCATAAGGATGACTTAAGCCAATAATAACTTGTTTCTCTACTTGGGAATATACCAGGTCACAGTCAGAACCATGGTAGAGTGAGAAAGCATTGGCATTACAAAACACCTCAGAGCAGAACTAAGCATTTCAGACTCTACACTCCAAGCCAGAATGAGCTACTGGTTCAACAGAGGCAGCTGAAGGACTGCAGTAAGACTGAGCAAACCCTTGGTGGTTTGCAATGGCAATTCCCATCAGAAGTCTCTGTGGGCTGCTCAGCCTGAGGGATGCTCTGGGAATGCAGCCTGTCCAACACACACCCAGGAGGGCTCTGACCAGATGCAAGGCTCCCTCCAGGAGAGAGAACCGTGTGTCCAGCATTAGAAGAAGTGGGAAAACCTGAACAAGCCACACACTGCTTTTCCAAGAAAAACTCCTGCCTCACTGTGGCATATGTAGTCTAAGACTTACCTATTCCATCAAATATGAACAGGAACAATGGGAGTTCAAGGCTTCCATCCACTCAGAGGTATGATGTATGACAGACAATAGATCTGTGACATACCAAACAGTTTCTTACTGGAGCCACAGCAGGCTTTCCCTCACTCACTGTTGCTAGGTAGTTAATCAAGATGTAGTCTAAAATAAGTTAAATGATTTGTTAGTTCATAGTTATTGGCTAAAATGTGTTTTCAGTAACCTGGCTATTTGCCTGGTCCATGGTTTTTTTTTTTCCTGAGATTCAGTCTATCAGGCTGTAACGAAGCCAAGATTCAGCAGAGATGTCCTCCCGTTTTAGCAGAGGAGGAGAAACTCACTTCCCTGCTCCCCCTTGCCGTAACTCCCAATTACCTCAACTTGCAGAAGGTTGATCCAGATGGTGAACACAAGACTGCAGGCAAGCATGCCTCGAATGAATTCTCAGTGTGGAAGGGTGGAATAAGCCATATGTTTTCACAAATTAGGGGTGACTCTCCAACGCCTGAATGATGAAGCAGATCCAAGAGTAAGTTATGCATGATCCTCCCCGATGAGTGAAGAGAAATGTTTTATTCAGTGCCTCATGCTGTGAGCTATATTTATACCAAATGTATCTTTGTACATTTTAAAATATTATCTATTAGGGGATATTGCAACTGCAACACAGTTGCAGCACCACTTAAAACCCAACAGCCACAGGAGGGCTATAAGTGGCCTTGACACCATCCAGCTGTGAAGTTACTTGTCCTGGTGACTCAGGCTAAAGACCTTAAAATCCAGCCAGCAAACTGCCTTGAATAAAGCCTTTTCCCTCTGTGCACAATTCATCTGACCAGACGAATACACAACCAGCACCTTGCTTTCTTTGTTATGGTAACTAGCCAATAGCACAATGCTTGAGACTTTTATTTTTTTTAAATCCCCACCTTCTGAATTCCTTGGATTATGTTGCCTTTTTTCTTTTGATTAAAACCTCTTTAAGAGAGAAAATTATACATCAAACTAATATTAACATTCTTCTAATGTCAGAATCTTTGCAGGGACTTTACAAGCCTCCAGCAGCAGGGAAGGCTCAGGCAGAGCAGTAGAAGGGAGCCAGCCCTTTGCTCCTCCTTGGGAGCAGCATCCAGAGGGAGCACAGCTGCACAGGGGGAACCCACCCACCTCCTTGGGACTGCCCTGCTGCCTCCAGAGCCCGCTTGCAGCAGAGGGGAGATGCAGCGCAACAGTGCTTTTGCAGCAAGACTATATTTCAGATGGAAAGAGAGAGTAAAAACAAAAGCAAAGATCATTCTGACTGAGGATCCACAGCTTCTCTTAAACATAGTTACTACAATCACCTTTGTTGACCAAGTAACAGAGTTAAAGACCATAGGCAAGGTCATCAGTGAGGATGAATTGCCACAGCACCATTAACTTTACCCTTCCATGCTTGATCTCACCCACTGTGCTCCCAAAATGGCCATGGTCTTTTTTCTACTTTTATTGTACAAAAACACCAACCTTTTTTTTAAAGTACATTTGCTGCACAGCTTACATTTCAGTTATTTTACACCTCAGTCTAATTCATTCCTCAGCCTAATCTGTATCTAAACACATGCAGCAATGTGGTCTACTAGCATGGCACTTCTGAAATTCATGAAGCTAAGAGGCCATAGGAATATTTTGGAAGCCGTCTCCTGACCTTTTAATCAGTTGTTACCTTCTGTAACAGAATTTCTCAAAGCTCAGCTGCTCTGAATTCTTGCCTGTCTCATGTAATGAGCAGATGTGGCAAAGTAAGGATTTGAAACATGATGAAAGTTATGCTGACAGGTCTTTCTCTGCCAGATTTTTATGTTTTTACACCCTAACACTGAACTGAAGCACTTTTTTTTTTAATTCAGCTTCTGACAAGAACATATAAAAAGCATATCAAAGGCAACAATAAATTCACTAAAATAGTTCCCTCAATTCAAACAGATCTGCACTTTACAGGACCGTGCAGATCGTGCTCTGTTTGAATTTACTCATAAAGATCGACCCCAGCATCTCACAGTGCCCTGCATGTCCCTTCTCCCACCTAAAAATAACCCCATGTGTTGCTTGGTGAGGGAAATCAGGATGATGATGTGGAGCAATGTTTAACTGACAGAAGAAGGCAAAACCCAAGCCCAGCACTGAAGACAATGATAAAAGGGAAGCAGTGCTGTGCCTCCCCTGGGCACGAGGCAATTACGACGGAGCGCTGCGCCGTGGTTATTATTGCAGGCTGGAGTGGCAGAGTTCTCCATGATTATCACAAATGTCTCCACTGAGAGGAGGGAAGTGGGAGGATTTACCAAGCAGCAAATCCTCTATTTCCCTCCCCCTATTGCCAGTGATTCCTGCTGAGCTGAGCTCTGACAGCAGAGAGGTGCAGCCTCAGGCAGCTGCAGCAGATTTGCACCCCTGTCCCAGCAGAGCCAGACCAGGGCAGGGTGGCTGTGGTGACCATGTCAGCATCAACGTCACCTTACCAGGCTCACCCTGAGCTAGTGAGGAACTTCAAGTGTCCTGCAAGGCCTCTGGCTGAAATCTGGGTCATCTTTGATGCCTTGAGAGGCCACCTAGAACAGAGGCTAGGCAGTGTTAAAGGAATAAAGTAGATTTTTATTTAAAAGGCCTTCAAAAGATACACCTTGGGCAGTACAAGAGCCTGGCTGAGGCTACACCTTGGGTGGACAATGGGTCACGAGTTTTCACACTTTTATAAGTTTTGGTCTATTTGCATATTGGGGTTAATTGTCCAATTACAGCGTTAGGTCATGAAACTCTGGTCCCATCCTTCCAGTTTGCTCTCCTCAATTCACTGTTCTTTGCACTTTCTTGGGCCTGAAGCTGTGATGAGGACCTTGGTTCTCAGGCTGCAAAAGGATTGTTTTGTCTGATTAAACTGTGACGAGAACTTGCTAACACTTTTCAGAGTTACATGCTAATGCAGTACAGAATCTGAAAAATATGAAAGCTAAAACTTAAGGTATCATCTTGGTATCCTTTCCAATACTTTTAAGCATAACCTTTTTAAACATAACCTTGTATCCCTTTTGCTTTTAACTCAGGACAGTTTGAAAAACATTTATGAAATTAAAATTGCAAGCTTTTTCTTCCCAAAAAAATTAAAGTTTAAATACTTTATTTCGATGTCAACACCTCTAAGTATGGTTACACACCTAAAACTTTGCTCAAAATATTTTGATGATAATAAGACAGAACTGGTAAGAGTGAAATAAAACATGGTGATAGCACCTCTCTGGATCTGAAAGAAAGAAAGACAAAAGCATTTAAAAATCAGGGTTTCCATCTAGTTGCAAAACCAGCCAATTCTGCTGACACCTGACAGATCCCTCCAAAGCAGCCTGATCACTTCAGGGCTGCTCCCTGCATGAAGTGGGCTGATCACTGTGTGTAGCTGCTGGGGGTGCACCTGTGCAGCTCTTCACAGACTGACAAAAACTTGCTCAGCCAGTGAGCCAAACCAAAAGTAATCCAAAATGCAATAAAGCTTGGCAGGATGCTGAGCACAAGTCAAGATATTTGGCCAGGTTGGAGAACAGGGCTGTCCCCTCACCACAACTGCTGACCCATGAGGGACATGACTGATAACTCCTTGAGCACCTGCTTTGCAAAATACTCCAGAAACATTGTTCTAAATATATTGTAGACATTTAGAGACTAACAATAAGGCCCACAAAGCCTAAAATACATCATTATCCTTAGGACTACTTCCTCTAGAAGTGAAACGTATTATTAGTGGGATAGAAGGGGAAATGGCCTGCATTGTCTCAGCAATACCTGGTTCATTAAGGGAAAAATCTGCCTACTGCTTGAGTATTTCCCTGGCTAACCCAACATATGGTTCATTATTATTGTGCATTTCGATAGCCCCCAAGGAACCCAGCTCTATCAGGGCCCCAGCCTGCTAAGCACTTGTACAAACACAGGAAGGGAGCCCCTCCTCTGAAGAGCTTGCTGTCTAAACAGAGCAGACAGACAAAGGGCTGTGACGCTGCACGAAGGTTTGCAAAACTCATCTGACATTCAGAGGGTTCTTTCCTCCAGTGATGAAAAGAGGATTTTCGTTTTCAAGAGACAAAGGAAAATGAAGGGAGGGACATAAAAAAGGCTGAGAACAGGGAGGTTAATGACAATAAACTGATATGAATAAATACATACAGTTTTTTCATTTCCAAAAGGAAGGAGAGTATCTTTCCACCACATGCACAGCAGATAAAACAAAGAGTAATGGGCTCATATTGCAGAAAAACCATTAGATATTCTAGAAATAAGTTTTATGGACATGAGGCTGGGGAAACTCAGGGACAGGCTGCTGGGAAAGCTGGAGTGACACCAACATTGGATGGCTTAAAAAATACATTGAACCTTCATTAGGCATGACTTAGACGTAAGTGACTCTGGCTGGAGCTGGAAGCTGAGCTCCTAGCCCCTGCAACTGCTCTCCCATTCTTCTGCTTCCAGCACTGTCACCTCTATCTCAGTTTTGGATGGGATCACTGCTCTTCCACAATGCCTGGAGGTACAAAATGAGCAGGTTTAAGTTCAGTCAGAAATATAGTCAGAAATGAAACCACCTCTGGTTTCTCATGTTCTCACTCATTTTTGTAATGATGCCTCTCTAGGCACGAACTATCTTGGGTCCCCAGTAAAGAGGGATCACAGACACAATGAAATGTGCTCAGAAGAGGGAAATACCCCCGTTTTTCCAGCTTCATGTAAAAAGCCAAGCAGTTGCAGAAGTCCAAATTGAATTTCCTGGGAAATTCCAAAGATGCCACAAGTCCACATTAGATCATGCATCCCACAATCATGGAGAGACAACTCTCCGAAGAGATGGGCAGGGAGAAAGAACATGGGATGACAGCAGCACCAGTGGGAGGAAAGCCTTTGCTCAGCCTTGGAACAGAGCTGTGACACTTCAGGCAGGGCTGATGTCCTGCACAATCCCCTCCACTTGTGAAGGAACCCTTTCTACCCCTTCACTGAGGGCAAAGTGAGCACGAGATAACCAGAGCTAGAAACACTGAGAGTTTATGGTGTGCGTGGAGAAAAAATAAATACTGCTGAGCCTCCAAGTGTCTCCCTTGCCTGGTGAAGCAGCAGTGATATCTAATAGCAGGAGAGAGCCCATCTGATACCTCCTGTTCTCTGCTGCCACTGCACGAGATAATTTTTCCTTTCTCCAGGAAGAAGAAGTGGGATGCCTTCTCCCTGATTCTCATTCTAGATGATCCAAAAAACCCTGCCAACTCCCTCTGCTCTCCCTTCTTGAAGGGGACAGACCAAGTGACTCAGACAAAAATGTGAAGCAGTATCCACTTATCCACCACTCCCCACAATCATGAGCAAAGCAAATTTAAGTAAGGTCCAAAAGGGTGTGGAGGATGATGCACTGCTTGCATTTTGGGCTTGCAAAGGATAATGCCATGTTTCTGCACTGCTATTGACTTTCCCACGGGAGAGCCATATCCTTCAGATGTACTTATCTGAAACACCTTTATTTTCCTGCAATGGTCTATTTTGATGTGTTCTCCCCTCCTTTCAAAACCTGTTGAGAAAAACACCATTATCCTGAATGGGGAAAAGGGTCACGTGAAGCCTCTTTTAGTCTTTAGTGGGAGTCTTCCCACAGTCAAGACCAACGTCCTGCAGAAATAGCAGAAGTTAGGAGCCCTCTGTATCTTCCTTCAGCACCACAGATGCTATTGTTCACAGAGCAGCACTTGGAAGGAGTGAAGTGCTCCAGAAACCCTTATCTTATGACCTGCCTCCAGCAGAGAAACCAGCTTATTATTGTTTTCCTAAAATATTATTATATTAAAGCATAATATTGTTTCATTGTTTCTACTGCAAGACCTTTGGTCTCACTCTCAGAAATTTCTTGTTGGATCAACCACACACCTAGAAAAAGGCAGTCTACGTTTTACTGGATATAGGTTAATTTCAGAATTGCAGAGCTCTAGTGGTTCAGTTGCTTCTGCAGACTGAAGGATGTGGTGACCATCCTCTCTAACAAACCCAGCTCTCCCCTCTCCATCACCTCCCCACCCCCACCAGAGTAATTAGCCTCAGCATTTAAGGAGAAATGGAAAAAACCCAAAACAAAACTAAACAAACATACCAAGTCAACAGACTAAAGCTTGTAACCTGAAATCCTTATTCTGTACATTTTTTCTTCACTGGTTCATCTGCCTGCAGGGAATTCAGTCAGTTACATTGCTAGCTTAAAAACCCTGAAGCTGTCCTTGAAATGAATGGCTCCATTCATTTAAGTGGGAGTGTGTTCTGGTTTTATTACCTGATCCCATATTTCTACCACAGAATCACAAGGCAAGCAAGTAAAACAACCTGTTTTCAGCTGTGGCTGCCTGGTTATGTCCTCCTATTACATTAATTTCTGTTATTTTTCCAGGATTAGTTCAGTGCACTAGGCAAGGATAATATCCGCCACCTCTCCAAGAAAATACAGTTTTTAAATATCTTCTGAATGATTTAGTGCCACTCAGCCCATTAAATTTCTGTCTCACCAATTAACAAGAAGACCAAGAGAATTAATTTATAAACCAAGAGAAAAAAAAGGTCTTTTAAAATAACCATTAGCAAAGTGCACTCAATGCAACATTAGCCTTTCCTTCATCTTCAATGGACTTTACATCAGATCCAAACTGCAGGCATTTCTTTCAAATAAAATAGAGCTGTTAAACAGCAACCTAGAAAAACCCCAACAGCATTCACACAGCTGAGTGCTGCTTTCCCCAACCTTTTCATCATCCTTCTGCAAGGTTTTCAGGAGTGCATCTCCAGGAATGCCCCTTCCCAAAGCTGCTCCACAAGGCATTACCTCTCCAGTATGTCAGTGACTACACCCAGCCTGAGCCCTGCTGCTCAAGGATCACCTGAACCCTCAGCTCGGGGCACCCCAGGCCAGGGCTCACCTGTGCCAGGGCAGGGCTGGGGATGGGCACCCCAGTGCCCCCACTCAGCGCTCCCAGTGCCCCCACTCAGCGCTCCCAGTGCCCCCACTCAGCGCTCCCAGTGCTCCCACTCAGCGCTCCCAGTGCCCCCACTCAGCGCTCCCAGTGCCCCCACTCAGCGCTCCCAGTGCCCCCACTCAGCGCTCCCAGTGCCCCCACTCAGCGCTCCCAGTGCCCCCACTCAGCGCTCCCAGTGCCCCCACTCAGCGCTCCCAGTGCCCCCACTCAGCGCTCCCAGTGCCCCCACTCAGCGCTCCCAGTGCCCCCACTCAGCGCTCCCAGTGCCCCCACTCAGCGCTCCCAGTGCCCCCACTCAGCGCTCCCAGTGCCCCCACTCAGCGCTCCCAGTGCCCCCACTCAGCGCTCCCAGTGCCCCCACTCAGCGCTCCCAGTGCCCCCACTCAGCGCTCCCAGTGCCCCCACTCAGCGCTCCCAGTGCCCCCACTCAGCGCTCCCAGTGCCCCCACTCAGCGCTCCCAGTGCCCCCACTCAGCGCTCCCAGTGCCCCCACTCAGCGCTCCCAGTGCCCCCACTCAGCGCTCCCAGTGCCCCCACTCAGCGCTCCCAGTGCCCCCACTCAGCGCTCCCAGTGCCCCCACTCAGCGCTCCCAGTGCCCCCACTCAGCGCTCCCAGTGCCCCCACTCAGCGCTCCCAGTGCTCCCACTCAGCGCTCCCAGTGCCCCCACTCAGCGCTCCCAGTGCTCCCACTCAGCACTCCCAGTGCTCCCACTCAGCGCTCCCAGTGCTCCCACTCAGCACCCCTGGGTGCACTGCCAGTCCCTCCAGCACATGGAAATAATCACACTCACAGTTGTGGCCTGATAGGCAAATAGGTCTTGATCATTACCCAGCTCTGTCACAGATAAATACGCCTTTTGGACTAAATCATTATCTAACTGCCTCTTTTTAAAGGGAGCTGGGCAATTATTTTTAAACCCTGCTATGAGGAATAATAGTCGACTTCACAGGGCTGGCTGGGAATAGGCCATAATACTTGGGGAAAGTCCAGGCTGAAATGCTCTGTAGTTCAATGGCATATTACATAGGGAGAAAAATGCATTTGGAAGGAAACACCATTAAAAGAGGTAAGAAATAAAATGCTGTGCTGTGAAATGCTTACAAGAGAGGGAAAAATATTACCTATTCAATTTTCAAAAGATTTCAGAGCTTGTCTGCCTCGACTGTGATGAGTAAACTACAGAAAATATGCCCCGGTTATGGACTGAGCCAAAGGTGACCTTACAGGACCTTTTTTGTTCTGAGAGACAAACTAAGGAAGGTAAAACAGGTGCCATTGTTAAGAAAGGGATATTCAGCCCTAGGATGATTATTATTCTTCAAGCTGTAGAAATGCAGTCAGAAAAATCTGCAGCAGCTTTAACATCTATTAATAATAAAGAAGCATGTTCTGGCATTAAAATAATGAGGAATGCTAATTCCAGATCCCTTTTGATCCCATCTCTCTTGGTTTTTTTAATGACATATCTATTCTTTCCAGTTTAATGTTTCTGATTATTCAGGAGATAATTATTCATAAATTGTTTCCAGTAAAACCTGTTTAATAACCTATTTTGATTTAGCAACCCCAAGCAACACTGAATTTCTAATTACTTACATCAGTGGTCACCTCTCAAAGATCACTGAGACCTCCCAGAAAAAAAAATCTAATTGCAAATGTCCTTCCTGGGCTTGAAAGTCAAAACCTGCCTATTCCACACGTGTGGTTTCTACAGAACTCATTTGGTGGCCGTAAGCCATAGAACACTGGCATTTCCCAAGCACTCTGATTAGACACCCATTTCCTGACTATCCTTAAAGGAGAATTTTGCAGCTGAAAAATTAAAATTCTTTTAAAAATCCTTAGGAATTAATGGTTTTTTAAAAGGAGATAGCAAATATTTTGCCTGCAAGTAGAAAGGTCACATAAATAGATAACACAGCACTAAGAGCTCTTTCAAACAATTTGAGAAGTCTTAATCAGCACTTCATGTATCAAGAGACCCATGAAACAAAACAGAGCTGTGATGTATATCCAGTAGCTCCTGTAAAACACAGACTTGGGATCGCACTGCAGCCAGCACCCCATAAATGAGCAGAAGAAAGAAGCTTCAGCCTCAGAAAGCTCATTTCAGGTTAACAAAAATGTAGCAGGAATAATTTTATCTTGTAAGTCCTTCCAAGCTGCCCTACTGACTGTCTTTACAGCACAGAGGAAGACAGATCCATGTGTGGAGTTTATAGGCACTGCCAAAAAATAGGGAAAATTTAAAATTAAATAAATCTATGATTTTTCTTTTCTTACAAAATTAAAGTACATGTCAAATGAAGAAGACACAGCAAAAAAAAGAAAAATGCACCAGTAAATCTGGTTTAATTTGTTTGGAGAGGCAGACTTGGTGATATGGCTACTAACCACTTGCCAAATTCAATTTTAAAAAAACAAACAAAAAAAGAATTGTTACTGGGAGTTCCTTTCCAGGGTTGCATTTCCGAAGAGGAAAGTGGAAGATGACAGCCCAAGGGAGGGAGCCACACTCCAGGGGTGGCTGCTCCCTCCTCTGCTCCGTCCTCAGAGCAGAGCACAGAGCTCAGCCTGGAGCTCAGCTCCTCTCCTCGGGCACTCACGGTGTCAATCCTTGTCTCCCTGATGGTGACCACACGTAATCGATGCTAATGGAAGAGCAGTGTCACTGTGTGGAGTATGGCATGTCCCATTTGGTGACCCAGGCTAGCAGAGGCATTTACAGCACACTGGGGTGAACATCAGCTCACAGCACACGGGTGAATCACGACAAGAGACTTCCCTGCTGCAAGGAGCTCACAGCACAAAGGTCTCAGCACAACAGAAGAGGATGACAGTGCTTGTAACCACAGTGCTTTGGAGGCTGGAGGGGAGCCCCTGTGCAAGCAGCAAGGTGGGAAGCTCAGTACAGCATCATGCAAACTATTCTTAACCATTTGTCTGAGTGGGCAAAGGGGCTGAACGAGATCAGAGAATAAAAAATTTTTTTAAATGCAACCTGAACAGAAGAAAGAGATCACTGAAGATCTGGTGAGAGAAAACATTGCTGAGCAGGTGCAGCCATGAAGGAAATTGAAAGGCAAAGATAAAGAACAGGCTACACTGACCATCCCCTATTCACCATGTATGCACCACCATCCCTGGGGCAGACATGGGCAACCTCATACCCACCAAAAACACATGGAGAATACCCAGCTGTGATAAAGATACCTCCAGTTCCAGGTAGTTCCTCTGCTGTTTCCTGATAGCTGCTTCCCTAGAAAGCTAAAAGACATCTCTTTGGCTCAGCAAAGGTCTGCTCATTTCCACCTGGAAATAAGGTGTGTTCCTATCCACCTGGGTGAGGGAGAGCCTGATGGAACTGGTTTCCAAGGCCTCTCAGGTTTACTGGAAGAGACCCTGGGATGGGACATGCAATATTTATTAGAGGGAATTTCAAAAGTTTAACGTGGAAGAGAATAGCAACAGTGGGAAGAATCAAAAGATGTAGATCACTGGTACCTGCCAAACAAAGTTGCAAATTTTAGCCTGGTTCACCAGCACATGAGCTGCAAGAGACCAAAACTGTGCTCAGCAAGGACCAGCCCTAAACCCAGCCCAGCAGTCTCTAACCAAGAGCAGTTGAGCTGACTGTGACTCAGTGGAACACCAGCTGCCCCCGTGCAGGATGGCACAAGCAGGTGACACTTGTGGAGGCAGTGTGAGGACCCTGTGAGGCTCCCAGGGCCACAGACATCAACCCTGAGTGCCAGGGTGGCACCAAGCAGGGGCTCACTGGGCACAGCCAGGCTCTCTAGACACATCTCCAAAGCCAAGCTACGTGCAGTGCAAGACTGAAGCCTCTAAATGAAGATTTGTCATTGCAATTCTTTGTTAGCAGGTACTGTAAGTCAAAGTGTGCTTCCAGTTTAGTGAAGCAAGCACATAATGCTTTTAACTTACTCTCTAAAGTGCTGTCTCCTGTCAAAATCTCTTCCCCAAGCCACGATAGCTCATGCAGACTCACTGCCTCATGGCAAAGGGCTGACATTTCTGGTGAGGACCCACAGCCCTCTGCTGCTACAACAGCAGCATCCTTCAAGAAAAATCACTACAGATTCTCTTTGAGGAAAAAAATTCCTGGAGATAACAATAAAGAGCAGCTAAAAAGCATATCCTCAGAGGTATACTGCAGCCTGGATAAAGGCAGAAAGAACATGGCAAATCGCTTTTAAACCCAGCTGAACCATACAGCCCTGCAAGGAAGGAAGAAGAAAATGAAAGGAGGTGAAGGTGGGGGAGGAAGGAAAAAGGAAAAATAACCCACACCTCTACCCCTCACCCAGCAAGCACTCAGGCTTCTAGTGGTCCCTGTACAGGCTCATCCCACAACTGAATCACATCAAGCCATGGGGCTTCTAGAGATCACCTTCAGCTGCCGCAAAGCCTCTTGATATTCAACTCCATAGAAAAGTAATGCAGAGTCAAACCTGAGCACTCTGATATCAAACAAACACTGGAAAATAGCATAAATAACTTTTTTATTCAGTACCATGTGGCTAAGGTTGCCTGCAAGCTTCCAAGCCATTTTTAACTAGGCAATTGAGGCTGTTAGAGCAGATGCTTCCTTCTAAGAAGCTATTTGGCTGTCTGCTGGCTAGAGAAGCCAAAACACAACGTGACCAACTAACACCTCTTTCCTTCAGCTCTCACAGCTCAGGTGACAACAGGAAAAATACCTGCCTTAGTCACAGTGTGTGGATTCATGCACAGCTGGTAACAGCCTAGCAAGGTGCAACAACTGCACACCCAGCTGGCCTTGGTGTTATCACAGCCAGCTCTGAGCCTGATGGCAGCAGCTTCACAAAAGGCACGTTTTCAGCCAGCTTCTTGAGGGGGTTTTACAGCCACAGCAAAAATATCTCGCCAAAATATCTCTATAAAGCTCATGAATGTGTCTGAGGCACAGGTCCACCCCTCGGTTACACTGAAATAACACATCAGGAGCTGGTCTCTGCTATTCACCTCCACAGAAAATTAATGAAGGTCTCTCAATCCATCACAACTCATTAGCCACCCAGGACACTGACAGGTATTATTTTATTTTTACCAAAATTGGCAAGGACAGTGTCTCTTTGTTCCAGTGTTTGATGTGCCTGTATGTTTCCTCCCCTTTCCATGTGCCAATTGCTCTTCCAAAATGGATTTTTATTGAGCCTGGGTGGTGCAGGGAACCAGCATGCTCTGAGTCCAGGCACACCAACATTGCTGAGGACAGTTTGGGTATTTTGTCACTGAAATAAAAGCACTGTACTTTATAAATTGATTCTTATTGGGGCTCAAACATCAGCCCTGAAGAAGGGCTTGTGTGCCTACAGCTGTGACCATAGGCTTTTCTGTAGGAGCCAGTCCAAGAGACAATAATCAACTTTTGTGCAAAATGTGTCTTTCTGAAATATTATTCACTTAACCTCTGCTAACCAGCAGTACAGGGTGCTCAAAAGGGAGCCTTTCAGGGTCAAATTCTCATGTGCCTGGTAACAATCATTATCACCTGCACTACTATTCATTTCATTGGTTTCTGGCTCTAGTATATCACAACCTGAAGAACTATTTTGGGAGGTAACATTTTTGTGGCTAACACCTTTCAAGTGTTGTTGTAGGTCTACTCCAGAACTCAGTGCTATTTAGTGTGAGAAACAATAATCAGATTTGGTTCAGATACTGATATTTGTGATATGCAGCACCATTTCCAGAAATATTAGAGGGCATTCCTGAAAAATAACATGAGAAATGGATCCTCCATTTTCTTCCTCTTCTGGTTTTCAATCCACTGCAAAATACTGGTGTGTCAGAAGGCACCTGTGGAAACAGGATAATCAGGTCATTTGTCCTTTGCCTGACAAAGATATGAAGGTTTGAGAAGTAAAGAAAAGCTTATGGAACTACAGAAAGCTTTTACATTAAAAAATAATAATGATTTTGTGCTTTTGGCAATAGGACATGTTCTCCTGCTGTTTTTTTTTTTCCTTTCTGGTGTTCTTTACATGCAGGACACTTCAAAAAACCTCATGCACAAGGGACAACCGACCTGCATACCTCAGCTCCCCTGTCTTCAAAAACCTGTCACACTTACCTCTTTTCCTGCCATCCTTCTCATACATGGAGAACACTCCACTGAGCTTTTGCACCTGAGCCTAGAAGAGCCAGAATCTGAAAACCCAAGATAAATTTCTCTGAGCATTACTGCTGACTACAGATATCCATAGCATACTTCACTTGTATTACTATGAAGTATACATTAATGGTGTTATCTAGATGCTTTGCATAATTTCAGTAAGGATGAGGTGGTCCCAGAAGGCATCAGTGAGCTGGGGACAGGTACACAGCAGAGAGCAGGATGGCATTGGCTAGCTGTGATGTGGAATAATGTGGTCTCGCAGGAACATCCTGATCAGCCTTCCAGGCTCAGGCATTGCCTCCCCCTGTGCAACTGCTGGCAAATTCTCCTGACACATTAGCATATCAAAGCATCTACCGACAATAAAATTAACAAAACACAAGAATGAAGGAGACACGCTGAAAATGAATTGAAAAGCCAGAAAATAAGCACACCTGCCAGCATTTCCACCCAGGTGCACTTCCAGCTGAACAGAAGCTGCCCTGCAGAAGCAAAACTGGGCCTGATTCTGCCTTGTGGAGCCTTTGCAATTCCACAGGTGACAGAGCAAGTCAGTAAATGGACATCCACCTGCACAAAGATTTATTGCTGTTGCAATTTTTAAGGCTGTCTTCCACTCCCAGCCTGTGTGGGTATTGGTCATCCTTCTGCACAGCTTGGGAGACAGGCTGGGACCAGTTTATATATATCAACCAATTTAATTCTGTAAGTGTGCACAGTATCTTGGCTAAATAATAATCTACTACTTACAGTGGGGTTATCCAAACAGTGATGGGTATCAAAATTATAGGAATGTCAAAATGATATTTATAAAATTTATTCAGATTTGTTATATCTTGATTTACTGAAACCTCACTGTTTTCTGTCAAAGCCCAGTTTTATGTGATAAACTTTATCTCTGCAATATCAAAGCAAGAACTAGTGCTCTATTACATTTTACATCTATCATTTTACATCTTTCTAACCCTATAGGCAAATAAATATGCTATTAATTAAGGCATTTGTATGTTTGAAACAGAATTGTACCCTGTACATTTGTTTTCTCTTCATTTAATCCAAATGAAATCCCTGAAAGGCCCATTCACCCCTCACAAAGGTTAACAAAAGGATGGGGAAAAAAATCTGCTGTATCAAAATAATTATATAAAACATTAGTCTCAGAAGAAAAGGCTGGGATCACAAAACCCATTCAGCTTTCAGATGTAATCTTTTTAATATGAGGCTAGATTAAACAATGTGAAGTGAAAGGGGTTAAGTATAAATCCATATAGATGCCCAAAGTATTTACAGTGTGCATTAAATAAATCATTTCATGTGAAAGGACAGTTATTGTTACTGGAAAGGTTTCCTAATTCACTTTCAGATAAAAATAAAGAGGGCTGCATCAGGAAGCTTTGTACACTTTTTCCCTCCTGACAGCTTTCAAGTGGCAGCATATTATTTGGTCGCTGGTACATACAGAGTGTCTTAATTAAAGGTTGTCTAAAAATACAGAACATTTTCACAACCACATCTGCCATTAACTCTTCTGATGTGCTGGTGGCATGAAGCACCAGCACATCTTCCTCTCCCAGTGCTCTGCCCCACTCCAATCCTCACCCATTCCCACACCTCCCAGCTGGAGCTCAGCACAGCCCTTCTCCAATGGCTCTCCTTGCACCAGAGGGTCCCTCCCTGCTGGACCTGGGACTGGGACACTGAGCCTGCCTGGCAGCTTTGGACCATGTCCCAAAAGGAGTATCTTGTCACTGCCTGGGCTTGTCCCTGGCTTTGCTCACCATCCAGAGGCTGGGGCTGGGTCCAAGCCCAGCTCAGCATGGCCCAGGTTTCCCTCTGGACTGTGCCCTGCCCATAGCTTGGGGCAGTGACCCAGAGCTGCTCCCAGCCAGCCCTGCCACCAGCACATCCCTCAGCCACACACAAGGAGAGCTGTGGCCACATCCCAGCCTGGCTGGCTTGGGGGTGGGATGCATGGGGAGACTTCTCCACCTTGCACTGAGGATAGATGCCAAAAAGCCCAAAGCAGAGGCAATCCAAAGGTTCTGAGAGGGGGCTGGTGATTATCCCAAGGGGACAAAATGAGAAATTAAGTCACTGAGGTTAGACCATAAGAGAAAAATCAAACCACTGCCCTTTTATGCAAAGTATTCATTCCACAGGCAGCACTTCAGAAACCTGGTTTTTGATCAGTTGTGCCATGTGTGTGCATGGCAGAGGGTTGCATCCTCAGGTGTCTAATAATCAACTGAGCAAAGTCTGCAGTATGTTCCCTAAAGGAAGTACTGCTTTGTTTTCCCTCTGCTGGCCTGCTTCTCCTCATGAAATCTGGAGGACTGCAATATCCTTCAGCCCTGCACCTCACAGTCAAATTTGATTCAAATCAGTGTTTCTCCACCAAGTTATATCACAGAGGAGAAGCCCCAGCACTGACCAGGAAAGTGGGAGCATATACTTCATTTCCTCAGGAAGTTTGGCTAAACCAGGACCAGCTTAACTCGTTTAACATCATATACAGTTAAATACGAGGAAAATACACACTGCCCACAGAATTCCTCTCTCATTCTGACTACTTAGTAAAGCACTGTGGATTGCTCCACATAAGCCATATTTGCAATTATCTTCAGTAAATACAGTTCATGATTTAAGGAAAAAGACCAACTCCCCTGCGAAATTAGGGAGTACACTTCCACATGCCTTGTCTGTCCCGTATTGCATTGCTGAGAAAATGAACTAAAGATTTTTATAACTCAGAAGACATTTTACTCCCTTCAGACTCAGCTTTGTCTGATGCCCAAGCACAGTGACTATTTAGACAAGAACTCCTCTCTAGCAAATTATACACTCTTAAGACACATCCAGTGGAAGAGAGATTAATTTATTAAACATCATGCAGGCAGTTTGTTATTATTTAGAGTCTCCTGTTCTGTTGATTTATTTTGCTTTTTTTTTTTCATAAAACCTAGAATGCTTAAGCGACTTGTATTGATTTTTCAAAGGTTAGAATACCTCTAGTGGATGTGCCCTAATGGAGCATTTGAGCTCAAAGAACAAGCTGCATGACTCACCAGCTGTTAAGCAACCTTTAATGCACATGATTCTGAGAACTGCAAAGGATATAGCACTACAAAGTAGCCCAGGCTCCCTGGGAAGAGCCTGATAATAAAAACTACATTCTCACATTATTCCACTAGACAGATAGGTTGATTGGTGGGATATCAGGCATCTTTGGGGAAAAGGTGTTCCCACGCAAGTGGAACATCAAACTGGATGATTCCTTTATCATTCTGAAGGGGTTTCGAGGTAATTTATTCTAGTGTGAAAACTCACTGGAAAATTATTGTAAAGCTTACTTATGTTACAGACCTTCAGAAGCAGCACCTGGCTCCTCTCTGTCTTTGTACAGCACCTGAAACAAGACTGATCCAGCCCCCATTAGCATTTTTCAACAAGGTGTGCTAAAACTGACCTCTCATGCCCTTACCATTCATTTTATTCGGTCGCCATCTCTTCTTGGGAAACAACACTAAGTAGGAAAACAGAAATCAGCTTTGATTTTTATTGACAATGATTTAGAGCTCTCAGATGTTGAACAATTCTGAACAGCCTGACTGGCACAGAATTAGCAATCCTGTGTGGAATTACAACAGAGAAGGTGAAATTCATACAAAGGGCATGTAAAATGCACAATGGAATGATTTGCCATGTTATATGCTTAAAGGCAGTCATGGCAGAGCGAGAATTTTCAATGGAAAGGAGGAGACTGGGATCGAAGCCACAAGGTGGGAAAGTTCAGGCTGGTGAGTTCCAGTTTGCTGTGCCTGTACTGCAAATGCCTCCTGAAGATGCTCGAGGTAAAAACTGCTCCAATAAATCATTGTTTGGTCCACCCTGTTTGGAAAGGGACACTTGGTGAAGGAAGTTTCTCCCATGTCCTTCAGCCCTTCCAAAGGGGTGTTCCTGTTATGGTTTCAAGGGGCTGACACCCTGCTCCTTGTCCTCTGCAGACTGGCAGAACAGCATAAGCAGGGACATGTTACCTCTGAGTTCATTATTCTAAAAAGGAGAGAAGGGAGGGAGAAACTCCTATACCTCTGCATCTCCTTGCTCTGTTATTAGTGGTTTTCAGCTGTTTTAAATTAAGATAAATGTCTGAAATACAATGGTGTTATGTTTGAACTCCATTCAGTTCAATATAAGTAGATTTTAAACAGGAAACTGATGGTCCTTTTGAATGTGAAACTCTGTATTAGAACCAAATGTAGCTCTTTAATCTCATTTGGTACATACACTAAAATCATTATTACTTTATGAAATCTTTTTAAAGATTTATACATTCCATTGACTTGGACTTATATGGCAACAGCTTTTTCTTTTAGGTTTAAAATTAAAACAGGAAAAAAATCTTCAACATTCTCAGAACTGTTTTATTTCTTTCTTGGCACAGAGAGCTGTTAAATGAAGTCATTTTCTCCATTGTGCAGCAAAGCTACAGCTACTTGTATGTCAGTCAAAATATACTTTACCCAGAAAACTCATAGCTGCTTTGTTACAGTAAAACTGAGGTTAGTCTCATTGTTCCAGTCACACAGTAACCAGATATAACCTCTGAAAGGGAAAAATAAAGTACATACAACTGCTATTAACCAGGTTCTCTTACTCATGCTGGAAGTCTGGCAATCACAGTGGCACTGAGTGTGGAATAACGTGGCTGTCACAGCCTGAGCAGAGGGTCCAAATGCAGCCAGCAGGAGAAGGTATTTCATTGTGTCTGAGAGGGGGAAGACTATGCAAGAATTCTGATACATTCAGTTCCCCAAGTAGGTATTTTGTAAAGGCTAAAATTATTACATGAGAAACAACATCAATAAAGGCATTATCCATCTGACTACTCAGAACCATGCCCTGGTTTTCTAAGAAAACCATAATGTCATAAATAAGCTAAATAAATGTTCCTAGAGGTATAGAGTGAATCAAACAAAGACCATATCATAATAAAATCCAATGAGGAGAAAAAGCTCACAGGCATGTTGTTTGAGTACTTAACTGATTGTCTGTGTTACTGTTACTGGAGACTGCACAGACCCCAAGCAAGATCAGATCCCTGTCATGCTGAGTAGCCCATAAATAAAGAGCAGCCCTGCCCCAAAGGATGGATGACAGAAAACTGTGGGACCAAGCAGGAGCACTGCTCCCTCTGGCCAAACCAGGAAGGCTGACACAGAGGTGTTAAGTGACCCTCCTAAAATTTCAGATGATGGTTGCAGCAGATCTGGGACCTGAAATCAGCTCTGCCACAGCCCAATTAATGCCTGGCCCAGAAATCACATCGTTAATGGCTTTTCACTTCTACTTTTCTCGTGTGATTATGTACAGTTTAAATTGTGCCAGGGCCAAGTGGACTCCCAGGTCAGTCAGCTTATCTGGGAAGAACAGGAAAAATGGCAAAAGCTGAGCCATATGGAGAGTTCCTCTGCCAGCAGCCAGGTCTGGCACAGAGAAAGTATAACAGGGTCAGGCTCTTTCCTGGCACCATTCACAGTTAATTGAGGGATTTTGAAAGAAAGGTGGTTTCTAGAGAGCCAGTGTGGGCAGCAAGGGTGGAAAACTCCCAGTGGGGAAACCCGAGCAAGGAGGTTTGCACAGATGCCAGTGCTGCCTCACTCCAATGGGAGGAGGGACAGGCATTCTCCAGAGAGGGAAAGGGAAAGTTACATTTATCACAAAGAAAATGAAAACACAACTGAATCAATTCAAATCTCTTATTTGGACTATTTCTTTTCACTTCAAAGAGAGCAGAAAATGACGTTTAAACATCAGCTAATCTATAGATTAATAGGCAAGCCTACTTTGTTCTTACAGAATCCATTTTCATCCAGCACAGCTGAAAACTTCACTGATGCCATGTAGACTCTCAGGAACAGGCAGAACAACTCCGCTGGAACAAGGTACTCCTCAGCAGACAGCTGGAAGGAGCTGTCTTCCATACAGCTCAGTTATTGTCACCAATGGTCACTGTATTGTTCTGGAAAAAAAAGGCAATTTGGAAGCCAATACCACCCTAAACTGAGAAAACACATGCCTGAGATCTGCTTTAACAATGTCTGCAGTTGTTTCTTGTGACATGAAGACAAGGAAAGCAAGAGAAAGGAGTCACCAGGAGTCCTCCCCAGCTCACCAAGAGAAAAGACTGGCACCTCCGAGCAGGTGAATCCTTGGCCACAATTTCACCTTTTCCTCTACAGGTTCAAACAAGAGCCATGTGACAAAAACACATCTGGGTAAGTCTTCCTAGGACAAACTGTAGGGAGAAATTCTTCTTGCAGCCACTGCTTTTTTTGGGGGGTATACCCCAAACCTTGTGTTAAACATCTTTTAACACAATCACACACAGAACTGTTTGACCAAGGCTGCACCACAGAAGATTGTGAAGCCCCTCCAGTTACCCCTATCAGTAATGAGCATGAACACCATGGAAAGGCCCAATTCCAGAACAGCCCCTTTCTCTGAGGACCCCACCAAGACCTCGTGCAGCTCTGGGTGATCACAGCAGCTTCCATCCCTGTGATCCAGGTCAGATCCTGATGGACCACTGAGGGGACAAAGCACAGACAAACCTGGCACCAGGGCCACACTCAGGGAGGTTGAAATGCTGCACCAGTATTTACAGGTTCTCTATGTGTTTCAAATTGTCTTTCATGCATAAAGGAGACATACCCTTTCCGATACAAATATTAAAATTGGAGAAAACCACTGAAAATAAATGATCTGCTTCTTTAGCAGTGATGTTTTCTTATTCCACAAAACATGGATTACCCTTTTCCAATGATCGAACTGAGGTGGACCCATTTATAACAAGGAAATTAGCCTCTCTAACCCCTTGCCACTTCACAACTAAACCCACTTCAAGACAGCTCTTGATTAAACACCACTTATCCATCATCTTTACTTTTAATGACTTTCAGTCTTTGAGAGAATAAAGAATAACATGCTGGGCTCAGTGATCCCACATGGGATATCCATTCCCTCAGCTCTGGGCCCCTTTTGGAGCCAGAGCTTTCTTGGAGGAGACACAGAGGGAAGATGGAGCTGGGCAGAAGAAGCCTTTAACACCCATTTGGAAATCAGCAGAGATTTTAACAGCTGGCTCCAGGGAATGCAACCAGCATTGATACAAACTCAGATATTAACCTGCCATTTCAGGGGAGCTCATTCTGCTCCAGCTTGCTGTACCAGAAACATCTGCAGGTAGGTTTCAGAATTATAACTTGCATAAAGTTTTCTAAAAAAGCATCACTATTAAGATGCAAGATGAGGCTCTGCACACTCACACATTTATGGTACCTGCCAGGCTGCCCCTCGATGTGCTGAGCTCAGCCTGGAGTCACCTAAGCCCCTGCTTAGGTCCAGAAAATTGATCCTCAGGGATCTGTGCTGATGACCTAAAGAGAAGTTAATCTGCTTTTATGGTATTACACAACATTGTGACCACTGGATGGAGAGCACTTGGCCCATGCAAATTCACTTTGCCTTTGCTAACTTCTTTTAATAATTTTTATTGGGGTGACTCTGTGCTGGAAGACTTTACACCAGATCAGCTGCTAACCTTGCCTGGCTCATTGTCAGCTGTCCTCCCACAGCAGGCATAAAACTAATCTGAAAACATAAAGCTGCATAAACTTTGCATCATTCATCCAGGCTAATTTGACAGAAGTGTGATTGCACTGCATCTTGATTCAGATCACATTTATCTCACCAGGTGATAACCTGTATCATGAACAGCCTCTCGTTAATGATCAGAACACCTGTGAAAATGCACCTTTGCCATGCCCCAGCACTGCATCACATCCCTTCTCTTAAAATTCTAAGGAATTTCCTGGAGTCTAATCAAATTTTATGCTTAAAAAAAAAAAAGCAAATTAAATTTACAGTGTGAAAAGTGCCTAGTTTTGTGCCATCTAAAGCACCAACTGATCTGATAGAGAATTTCTCATTCATTTCCAATAACCAAGCAGCTTTTAGAGGGCAGTGCTGGTGGTCCTCAGTGCAGTCACTAAAATGATGTGAATTCTCCAAGGAAGGCTTTTTACCCAAAACTTGGCTTTTCCCTCTGTTGCTTTTCCAGCCTTTCTTTACTTTGCCCTGTTTTCCTCTGTCTGTTACATTTGTATTTCCAAACAAGCCTTCCCTCCTCCCATTTGCACACAGAAGAGTGTCTCCAGACTGGTTTGTACCAATAGGTTTTCACTCAAAATTAAACTATTTGAATTTAGGAGGTTTAGTAACAGCTGTTTAGATAGGTATCAAGTGATTGCAAATGCTTATTTCTCTGAAGCAAAACACATCTCATTGTGTGACTGGAAGGTCTGGATTCAAAAGTTTTATTCCACCCAATTCTCTTCCCTAACTTTTACTCCTCGCTTTGTGCCTGCAAGTGCTCGAAACGCTCAGGTAACTGCTTGCCAGGTCTGTAAATGGGAAAGGTTTGCTACATTTTTATGAGTCAGGAAGGAAAAAAAGAAAGCCATGGCATCTTCAAGGTTTTCATTGAAAAGCAGAAAAGATAATCCAGAAAGACAATTCACAGATAAATGGGTTGGAAACACTGGCTTCCAGAGGTCAGTCCAGTACCAACACGATGGTTTTCCATGCTGATATAAGAGAACAGAAAGAGAAAGGCAACATAAAAAAAACATGATCATTTCCAGGTCCAGGTGTACAGCTAGAGTAGAAGAAATTAATAAATAACCAAGCTTTTAATAAGTGCATCAGTGCACTTATTAACCTGGTAGTGTCTAATGCAAAAAAAGAGCTATTGTGAGACAGGCTGGCTTCTGTTCCAGAGCTAAAATATTCAGTAACACATTGAAATGAAAATCTGCAACCCCCAGCAAGCCCAAAGCCAGACTCTAACTAGCTGAAAGATTGGAGCAAGAGGAGATAAGAGATGAATTTAAAAAAATGTAAATAGTGGTATATCATATTGAAGAGAGACAGCAGAGAAACTGGAGGAGTTTCTTCAAAGGGCACAAATCCCCTTTCTCTTACAGCTCATGATATTATACACAGATAACCTGAATAGCCCTCAGAGCAGGAGAAGCATATTTCTGACAGAGACAACATGTGTTGCCTGTGTTCTCAGCCACACACAACGTACCTGCTCCATGGATCCTCATGTGTGTGAGCACACAGGCAGCAAAACATTTCCTTGCTGTCCAGGCAGCAAATGTACACGGCAGGAAAACCCTAGACCCACTGAGATCAGAAAGAAAGCATGTGTTGGCTCAGGTAGCTTGGGGTGACTTTTGATACTCTCAAAGTTTCAGTGCAGCAGGGCAAATCCTCACTGTCTCTGCACAGCCCATCTGCTGCAGCTCATCTGCACACAACCCTGAGCTGAGAGGTGAAAGGCAAGAGAGAAGCTGGATAAAACATCATGCAGGAGCTCTCTGCTAGACAAATGTTACCTATGAAAACACACACACAAATAAAGACTGCATTATCTGATAGAAATGATAATCCAACATGACAGTAAGAGTCAGTATATAGAGTCCACTGGCTAATAATACTGAAAATGACACCAGTCAAGTTACTCAACTTTCCAACAGCTCAGCATGTAAGACATGTTTATCTACAACAAAGTGTTGTACATTTTACCAGCTGTACAGAAGAACATCCCTGGTACAGAGATGGTGTTGATATCCAGCACAAGCTGGTGACACCAGGAAAGCAATGCTGAAGTGATGGGTACGTATCCTAATACAAAGCCATGTAGCTATTCAGCTCCTGGAATTCAGTTTTATGTGATTCAATCAGCTCTAACAAGAAGAAATAGTAACACATTAAGCAAAGTCCTGAGAACACAACAAATCAAAATGCTGTTTCACTGCAGCCTCCATCAGCCCAGCTGTGACACATTTCTTACTGGATCTGTTTTTCTGCCCCAGCACAGAGAAATTATTGCTGAATGCTAGGGATAAACCATGGTGATAATTCCACAGCATCTAACATAACAAGATGCTTCACATTTCTATTGAGCTCTCCAATCCAGAATTTTAAACATGTTTTAATGGCAGTTAATTTATCTTCACAGCTCCCTAATACAGCAAACCAAGACTGTCTGAGAGCTAAATCAAACTCCCCAAGGATCATTTTTAGTCTCAGTTGCCCCATCAGTGCATTAAAATGGTTTGAGCTGCTCCAGGAATGGCTGACCTATTCAGCAGAAGTGGACATTGGAGTGCTGAAGGAACACTACACATCTTAGAATTTCTCTCTGCATTACACTATTGAAACGAAAGAAGCTCTTTTTCTGTAAGAGTTGTTGCATGCTTCATTAAAAATCCTATATAAGCTGTGGTGTTAAGCTAGTCAGATTCAACTCTCATTTACAGCAGCACCAGGATAGGGATAGCTCCTATCATTCTCATGAATTTACTCTGCTTTCAAAGATTCCCCCTCCAAGGAATCTAACCAAACTGGTCTGATTTTCTCTCAAATACACTGACTCCAGATATTTGCAATTACAGCAATGTCACCAGTGTTAACTGGGATTTACACTTGCCTAACTAATCAAAATTAGAAGCAGTGCACTTATAAGCAGAGAAGAGAGATTTAACACTGAAATACAAGGGGTCAACTCTTCTCTTGCAAATCATGGATCTCACAAATCTCCATTTATCAGTGAAAACATAATCACCATGCATTTGCAGGTGTTAACTAAAAGATTCAACAGTTTTTCTGATTTGCCATTATTTTACTGCCACTACATCAATTACTATCCTAGCCTCAGATGTCAAGTCTTTCTGAGACTACTGCCTAGTTTTCTGCAAGAGATAATGAATTTTTATTTATTGCTTATGCAATTTTAGCAACTACACTGCCATTTCAATCTCTAACAGAACTACCTTCCAAAACCAACACAGGTTTCTCATGATTATTGGGCTTTGATGTTTACTGAAAAATAGAGCAGAATTTATAGAATTACAGAATTATATAGAAAAACAATAAACTGATATCAGCTACATATTCCTGCACAGCAATACAGTGATCATCTCTCAGGTAATTCATTTCTGGAGTGCTCAAGATTCTGAACCACACACAAACATCCAGTTCTCAAGAGGAGAGGTGATGGAGAGGCAGAGGAGGGTATCTTCGCTCTGGTAAATTCCATAGCTGCAGGAATCCCAGCGTGTGCAGAGAAAGAGCTGCTCGTGACCTGCAAACCCACTGGGATATGGACCAATCCCTCTGGTGAGAGCAGAGAGAGGTGTTGGGGGATGGGTTTAACTTTAACACACATCCCAGGAAATCAAGAGAACCAAGCCCTGATATGTGAAACCCTAAGTTTAACAAAGTTTCTTCGTGTGAACAGCAGTTAGTGGGGTTTTAATCCCTCTAAGTTGAAGGATACTCACAGATACTGCTGTTGATTTAGCAGGGAAGGACTAAATCAGCATAGCTCCCTCCATCTGAAGAGATAGTTGTGCTATTTACCGTAATTAGCAGCTGCCTTGTGGAGGAACTGATAACAGCCAGCCAGAAAAAACCACCAGCAGCTGAGAACTGGCCTTGGCACTTTGGGCTGCAAGTGGAACCTCTTAGTTCTGGGACAAAAAAGAAAAAAAAGGCATTTTGGTGGTGTCATATTTTTTTTCCTCTTGACACAGTAAAGTCATACCACACATCTTAAAACCAAATTTTATCAGCTTAGTCTTTAATGTATGCTAGTGTTAACTGATACTTTAAAAGAAGGAAAACTTTCTAAAGGGCAATAATGCATGAAGAGAGATGCGTGCAAAGAAAGACGATCTTATACTAAATACTAAAAATAAATGTAGCTTTAAAAGATCCTTTAAAAACAGCTGTTGACGTTAGAGATTCAATTAAAATGTAATTAGTTATACATTCTCCTTTGAAATGAACAAGCATATTACAGCCTTCATCTACAATGAATTGCATTTTATGTTCATACCTTGCTTTTGCCTGTAAAAAAGGCAGGTTTTTTATAGGAAGCATAAAGATAGGGTAGTTCTACCTAAAATCTTCGCAGTCAAAGAAAACATAAAATGATTTTTTTTAACCTATGGGTACAAAGCCGTCTTCATTGTGCTTACAGTCATTGTAAGATACTTCCAAAGCGTTCTCAAATGCACAAAATAGAAGAAAAGATAGAGATAAATGGATGGGGTATGGTGCTTGCCATAAATTAGGATTCTAAATTAGGTCACTAAAGACTAAATCAATCTGACTCCTTAATTGTCATTTACCTGAAAGAGAAATGCACTGTAAACTGCCCACCCTGCACAGATTTGTACAGGCAACAAGCAACCAATAGCTTTCCCTGGGGCTAATGCTTTATGGAAGCACCATTGACCTGGTTTTCTATGGAAACTACACGGATGTTTTCAATTCCAGTGTGGAACTGCAGCCTCGGTCATAGCCATCAAACTCCACATTAGACATTCATGCAGCATTAGGCGTCCCTTAGCTGCCAAGGGCCACACAATGAGACATTGTCTGACCCAAAAGTCATGTAATTAGGCTGATGGGAACCACACCAGCGGATGGTGCATTGAGCATATCCTAATTTTGGATTGGCCTTTCTTTGGCTGCCTGACTACCAGTTAGCTGGGGAAGAAGTGAAGCCTGCTATTATCAACAGACAACTTTGCTGCTAAGCCAGAGCAATGATGAAAGGGCTGTTTGGCTTGAAAATCACCACTGGGGAGAGGAAGGGCAGCCACAGAGCTGAGATGCTCTCAGAAACAAACAGGAGACCCCACTTCTAAGTACTACTTGTTTTTGCAGGGTGGGTGACCCTACCTTCTGGAAGCCATCTCCCCAGCTAGAGTTCCAGCATGTGGCTGTACCAGCTCAGTGATGGCCCAGCACTCATTATAACATCTAATTCCAAAGGCTTCAGAGGCAGCAGCCGGCAGGACGAACACAGAGCTTGAGGCAGAGGGGAGAAGTGTGAAATTCCTCTCATTAGCAGCACTGCACATTCTGCACAGACTCTCTCCCTAAAAGTCTGACCTCCTGCACAGCCAAGGAAGAGCTTTCCAAGAACCATGTGACTCCAAAGATTGAGGACGTTTTCTGCCAGAGTGGGGTTTTAATTTAAATTACTCATAGAAAATTACATTTTTGTGGCCTGAAAACATCTTCAACTGTGTCAAACACGAAGCAGTTTCATAATCGCACGTGATGGACTTCTTTTTTTAAAGAAGGGACATAAGTAGAAAGAAACACAAATGTTTTTGAAACTTTAAACCTCCCTGTCTGCACTTGTGTAACAGTTACAAGTAACTCCAAAAAATATCTTGTGACTTCTATTTCCAACAAAAAGTGTATCAAGACATTTAGGAATGTGACCCGTCTGTGGAAATTGATACAAGCAGCAACTGCATTCACCTCTTTTGTCAAATGTGTATTCAAAATTACGAGAATCTAGGTACATGTTTCATAGTACTTAGTCAGAGCAAGGCTCAGACAAATTCAACTGTTTCCAGCTTTTTTTATTATTATTTTTCCATTTTTAAGCATGTAGTGTAAGACCTGCCCAGTTGTAGCCGTATCTTTTTGGAAACAGCAGCCCAGCCATGAGGAGTAAGAACGGACCTTGTCATACACATAAATTACAAACAATTTCACAACACCAATTCCCTTCCAACGCTTCCTGGTGTACAGCATCACTCCTCCCACCCACCTTCACCTGCAGGAACATTCAGCCGCGCTGGGATTCTGGATCAGGGATGTTCTTTGTAACACTAACATTTTCATCCCCACTTAAAAGCACAGTGCTAAAATGTTACTAATGTTACACCAGAGGAGGCAAGAAAACCGCAGGCTGAAGTTGCCTTTCCGTATCCACATTAAAGGATGATACATGTATCACTGGGATCACCTATTTCTTCTAAGTCAAGCCCATCTCGCCTCTAAGTGTCGCAGGAGGATGGGAGATTCTTCCACTCACCACAAAAGATGGTTCAAATAACATGTAAAACCAGAAATCTGGGGAAAAAAACCACCCACGGATTGCAAACATAATCCAGTGTTTGTTTGCTCTAAACCAGTGTGATTCCACATGCTGCATATTGGGAACTGATTAATTAGGAGGCATCAGTAATAGTATTTTGTACTTACATCAGGACTTCCACCTCAGGATACTTCAATAATGTCAATTCATTAATCTTCACAATACTGCCTGTAAGTAGGTGTCATTAGTTCATTCACAGATGGAAATCCTGAAGCATAGAAAAGGTGAAATTAATTAGCCGAGATGATACAATGAGTCAGTTAACAGAGCTAAAGATGCTGAAAAGCACTCCTTTTTCTAACTCTTAGAGGGAGGTGATTTACTTGCCCTTTGCAGTTAAATCATGGAAATAATTTCCAAATGTGTAACAGAAAATTTTGTGACTCTTACAAAACCACTGTTTACAGGTCATGCTCTCATTGAAATTTTCTTTTGATTAAAATGGCTTCTACTGTTTAGTACACCCATCAAAACATAAAGAACATCAAAATGAAATAAAACTGCCACTAGATCTATAATGAACTGGAGCACTGCTACTGTTGTCTCAGGTCTAAATTAAAGCTCTTTTGTAGAGGGTAAAAGTGAATAAAGCATAAAGACAAAGGACAAAATAAGAGATGACAGACTATTCACCCATTCATGGTCATCACATTTACAAGGCAATTGCCATTCACGATAATACAAAGTGGGCCACACAATTCTACCAGGTATGAAAGGCAGAAGAGCCCTTGTACATAAGAGGAAAAAGCACTTTACTGTATTTTATCTCCATCACAAGTGGAAAATCAGTAATGAGGAACGTCGAAAATCTCTTTCCATTCTCCGTTGAAAACTAACAAAGCACTTCTCTCGGTGCAATCTTATCAAAGGTTATAAATTTCTCAAGACAGTTAATCAATCACATTTGTCATGGCAGAGGTATAAGATGCACTTAATACAAAAGTATTTAACTGACTGAATTTCTTAAACGATAATTGTCCTAGCAGTGGAGAGCTGTAAGCTGTTACAAAAGACAGGGTAAAAAAATTCCCAAACAAAAAGAACCAACAAACCCACATTAGGGAGAAATACTACCTGCGTGCCCTGGATAGGTGTATATATGCAAACAAACCTTCCTTGCCAATTTATTTTATGAGGGGAACTAAATCCTACTATTTCATGGAGCCTCAAACTCAGAAAAATGCAACTCGGGGCAGATACTTGTGGTTTCACAGCCCCACCTGATATTCCTTAAGGCCCCAGATTCAACTTCTCATGATAGATGCTATTCCCCAAGACTACACAAATCTCAGAAGATCAGGGCTCTGTGGTGCTCCCAGTACTGTACATGTATGCATGTATGTACCTGGGGCACAGTCACAGCTGCATGTGCTCTATCTGCACAGATAACATTAAAGAATAATCCACACACCAAGTTCCTGGATAGTTTTGATACAGCTTCATCACAGTAGAAGCACATCATGACAGAACCTATCTCACTAACACTGAGTATGCTTTTCGCTTTTTAATCAAAGTTAAAACTTACATGAGATATAATTATTTTATATATCCAACTGCGAAAGCTTCATTAAAAATCTTAATATTAGGTAATAAAACTGCAATAAAAGTTTTTATATAATTACAGCAGGTTTCTTTTAACACTAATGCACTAAAAAGGGAAAGACTTTCCAATTTGTGATTTCTCTGGATGATTCTATGCAATCAGTTGTGTACACAAGTACATATTGGATATATGATCACATTTATATATAACTATACATATAATTTTCTGAGTATGAAGCAAGAGAAACAGAAGTTAGGAGTGTCTTCCCACATCACTCACCATTGGACAGAGTGTGTATTCACCTGCAAACTTGGGCCCTTCGGCACTTGCCAGGTAGACTGTAATAAACAGGTAAACCAGAAATGCAGATTATTATACAGACTGAAGCCTCCCTTGCCTACCTTAGATTTAAAATAGTCTTTGTTCTCTAATTAAATCATCTCTACTCAAGAGACAACTCGAGTTACAGGAAACACAAATAAGCAGAGGCAGGGTGAATAATTCCTTTTTGCTATTTCTAGATCAATTAAACCCAATACTCACCAACGTGCTCTTCCAGCAGCAGAATCCACATTCACTTCAGTGACAGCAAAGCATAATTTCAACTTCCAAAATGGCAAGACAAGGAGAATGGAGAAAAAGAGGTTGGTGAGGGGGTTGGCAGAGAGAAGTGAGAAATATCAAGCAAAAAGTAATTTAATTTAAATACCTTACTATGTTAGATTCTTATTACTAAATTTAAAGTTTGCTTTTAACTCTCATTTCAATGGATTCGCAGGAAAAAATCTGAAGAGTAAATTTAGATTTAATTGATCATTATAATTAATTTTATTAAAATAATATAGTGGAAAGACCATTCTTCCAGTACAGGGTTCCGGCTTTGATGTCTGATTGTTATGCAAATTCTGTGAAGTACGAGATATGGACAGAGGAATAATTAAGCCTAGGACTTTGTACATAATAATTCTTACATATGGAAATGTACCCTGATTTGAGATAATGATGTGTACATGCACTGGAAAACATACAAATGTGTTGGGAAAGCCAGGAAACTCCCCCAAATGTGCAGGTCCTCACCAGTGCCTCCAAGCAGGGGCTGGGCCAGCAGGGCCAGGCTGCTGGCGCGTGCCGGGGGCACCCACACCCCAGCAGCCCAGAGCACCGAGGGGCTCTGAGCTGGACACCCCCAGGAACAGCTCCCAGCACCCACACACAAACACTGGACAAACAAAGCGGGCTTTCTTCTGGAAGATAAACATTGACCATATACATTTATACATTTCAAAACACTCAATTAGAAACTGAACTTTGCCCCTTTCTCAGGCTTTGAAATATTCCGGCCCGAACACAGGCCTTTATTCACCTTTGGCGTGGGCATCCCTCTTCCCCTCCTGCTCTGCACACCATATGGCTCCCGACCCTGGGACAAATTCTGCACTGATTTATGGCCTCTGCAGTCCAAGGGACTGACCTATGGCATAAATCTGGGGGGCAGAGCACATGGGCAGCCTGCACGTTCCTCCCCACACTGTCCCTGCTCCCGTGCACTCGCCTCTGCTGGCCAAGGATGGGGGATTTACACCCACACTGGGAGCAGATCAGGGCACATCAGAGCAACCCAGCAGGCAATGAGACCCAGCACGATGGGCACCATGTGTGCCACTACACCCTGAAACACCCTCCAACAGAGAGAGGGACATGCACCAGCTCTGCCAGCAGTGCAGGATCCAGGCAGTGGAGGTGCCTCGGGTGGGTGAATGCTGCTGAACCTCCTGGTCTGACACCACCACAGGGCATCATATTTGGAAGGCTGGGCAAAAGGCACTCATTGGATGACAAAGCAAGAGTGTTATCTCCAGACTGGTCCCTCTGCAGGCAAAATAATTCCCAAAGAGGAGTGAACACAATTAGTTTTTAAGGCACTACAGCCCATCTCTCCATCTTGAGACAACATGCACATGGAGCATGTAAAGAGGCTGAAACAGCGTGCAGAGGCTGAAAAGGCAGCCAGAGCCACGGACCAAGAGGGGATTGCCCTTTTTTCTTCCACAGCCTGGTAAAGAAACAGCAAGTCCTCTAAAATGACCATGGACAACAAGGCCTGTTGGATTTAGTGACAGGCTCAGCAGCTCAGGCCGGGGCATTCCCCGAGCTGCCGGCCAGGGGCTGTTCTCCAGAGGTTACTCACAGCCATCCATAACACCACTGCCAACACCAGGGACACACAGGATTGTACTTCACAGGGCAGAAAAGGGGAGTTTAGTCATAACTTTTTGTTCATCTTACTCACTCTTTGGTTTCACTAAGCTTGAAAACCAAGCAAGTGATCAAATTCACTTTTTTATTTATAGCCATTTCCACAACTTTTCCCTGAAAACCTGCACAGGATGTTTACACAGACACGAGAAATTAATTGATGCATCTTGAGAGCATTTCCTAAACACCCATCATCAAGAAAATATACACATCAACTTAAACTTCCTGATCTCACTAAAGTAACTGATTTTGCCAAGGGTTTTTTCAGTGTCTGTACTGCTTCTGTATTTAAACACGTCTTCTCTGCCACTCTCTGGATTCTTTTCCACAGCCTTGGGGTGGGGTTTTTTCTCCTCATCCAAAGCTTCACGATTTCTGAGATAGATGCAACACTCAGTGAGGGATTTTAACTCTATAAATCAGATGATACCACAACCACAGTTCAATGAAAGAAGCAAAAATCAAATCAAATCAAACAAAGAGATCCCATCATCCCCTGCCGCATCCTCCCTCCTCCCTCTTCCCACCCAACCAGCAGCTCTGGAGTCCATAAAGGAGATCGGAGCAGAGCAGCTCTGCCCATACCCTGCTAAGCACAAAGTAAAGCACATGAAATATGCCACACACTCTGCGTTTCCTTTGTTGTTTTCACACACCCATTGAAAAGGGCAATGGCAATCTCAAAAGTGATGTGCAGCACCTTCTGCAATCTGCTCTAACACACATCAGCCAACAGCCACTTCGTTCCCATGAACTGCCCTGAGCAGCACAAGTCCTGCGGGGCTCGCCCGCTGTGTCCGTGGGCTCGGCCGAGCTTGCCCTGCCCCAACGCCACTGCAGGCACCAGCAAAGCCAAACCAACTGCACACAGCAATCAATTCTTCATTCAAAGAAGCTTGTCAACACCAATTACCCCTGCCACAACTGCCGAATACCAAGAAGCACTGTCAGGACTCAGGGAGGTTCCTGCAGCCCTTGTTCTGCTCCAGGAACACCAAGTTTGGGATGCGGTCCTGAGGTCCCTGGGCATGGCAGAGCCAGGAGCCTCCATCAGCACATGGCAACAAAGGAGCCTCCCCCGCTCCCTCCTCCAGCTCCTTTTCAGTTTCCTACTTCCTATGTTTCATCTGCCAAAAGTAACAATTCACACAAACCCAAGTACTTCTCATGACTAAAAATTATGAAAAAAAAATTGTATTTTGTGCTGTGGAAAACCTCAGCAATATAACACATATTAAAAAAAAAAAAAGAAAACAATTTATTTTTCCTTAAAAACATGTTAAGGTATGATAGCTGGCAGGATTATTCTGGAAGCCGATATGAGTTCCAGCAATATTAGCATGACACAGCTTAAACTCCCAACATGTTTCACTGATACAAGCAGGAAATAAAAATTCCAGAAAAAACTCTCAGCACATGAAATCAAATCACCACACAGAGTACCCTTTTTTCTGTAATATTTTATTTTATTTATATAGAAATACTTAAAAAAACATGAAGTAGCACCATTACTTAAGTTTTACTTTTATTATGTAGAACTTTAAATGTCAGAAAAATAAAACTCTTGATACAATTTCAAATCTTGTCTCAGCAAATATAATATTAGTATTTGACCATGAGGTTAAAGGCCCTTTATCATAAAATAAAATATACTTTGTTTTTAAACTTTGCTCAGTAAAGTACATTTAAGCTCAAGTAACGTCACCTACATATACATAAACAAGTGGTAAACAAATGTATTAAAATAGAAATACTAAAACTATAGTGGTGCAACAGAATTTTTGTAATTTCCACTGAATTCTATTTATACAAATGTTAGAAAGCTTCAACAGTTCCTTTTGACATATGTTTATACATTTCCATTTTTGTAATAATATAGAATAAAATATGCTTTATATCACTGAATAGAAAATATGCTGGGTGAAGCAGATTTAAAAGATTTTTTTTCTGAACCTATAAAATCTCCATCCCAACAGAATACTGTTCAAAGCATTACACATTTTATGGTTTGTAATTCCGTTCACAATTGTGTGATATTAAAATAATACAGTGTTCTTTGCCATAAGGCCATACTAAAATAAAAAAGATTTAACCCAGCTACAAAAAGTTCACTGAACTTAAATTAAAATACTTGTAAACATCTTTGCAATATGAAATATAATTTTTCAAGTCAAAAAAGAATAAAATACTTCAATCTGTATTAATGCAATTTATCTTTAAAACCTTTAAACGTTTTTAATATATATAAGAGATATGTTACAGTTTGTTGGTTTTTTTTTTCTTTTTTCTTTTTTAAAGTCTGATAAAGCTGCAGTATCATGGTTTTTCACAGGAACTTCTTGCCCTTTCAAGAACATTCAGAAAAGTATCCACCCATAGATTTAATTATTTTGTAATAAGCATCCTAGAACTACCAGCACGTTTTACTAACAGTCCACACACCATTGTCATCATCATAAGCATCTTCTACTTTCAATTTTTTTTCTGGTTTTTTTTTTTTCTGTTCGTTTGTTTATAAAAAAAAAGGAGAGTTTTGGAAGCTTCGTATTAAAGTACAGTGTAAAAACTAGCCTAGCACTAGAATGGAGTCGCCCGTTATTATTTATAGCATGCACCCGCTGTCACACCACCCCCCAGCCCTCCCTCGGCCGCAGCCCGCAGCGCTCGGCGGGCGGCAGCCCCGGCCCCCCCCGTCCGTGCCCCCCGCCCGCGGCGCTCAGGAGAAGATGCGGATGGCCTGGGTGACGGCGCTGTGGCACACGGGGCACTGCGGCTCCGTCTTCTCGCAGATGCGGTTGGCGCACTCCATGCAGAAGAGGTTGTGGCCGCAGGGCACCAGCGCCGCGATCACCTCGCTCTCGAAGCACACCGAGCAGTCGCGGCTGCCCTTCCGCCGCACGCCAGAGGAGGAGCAGGAGGAGCTGGACGAGGAGCTGGAGGAGGAGGAGGAGGAGGCGGAGGAGTCGGAGGNCGCTCGAACTGCGGCCAGAGGAGGGCGGCCCCGGGCGGCGGGGCGGGCGCCAGGTCGAAGCCGGGCGGCGAGTCGAAGGGCAGCTCGGAGCAGCAGTCCGGGGAGGAGAGGACGTCGCCGCCGCCCCCGCCGTACACGTAGCCGTTGGCGCTGTTGTTGTTGTTGTTGCCGTTGTGCGAGAAGCTCAGCGCCGGGCTCGGGGGGCTGTAGTCGGCCAGGCGGGAGCTGCCGCCCCCCCCGGTGCCGCCCCCGAAGTAGGAGTCGGTGGAGGCGCTGCCCAGCGAGCTGGAGCTGTCGTTGCGGTAGTTGCAGAAGGGCTTGCGGCCCGGGGTGGGTGTGATGCTGGGCGGTGTGGGCTTGCTCCAGAGGCTGCCCGTGCCGTTCAGCTCGAAGCCCACGTCCGTGCCGTTGGCGTGGAAGTCGTTCTCGTCCGTCAGCTCGATGATACCGCCGGTGCGCATGGCGATGTGTGCTTCGATCTCCTCCCGGGCCCGGTCCACGTTCTCCGGCATGCCCGTCACCTCAAAGACCGGCTCCTTGTCCCGGCTCGGGGTCACGATGTACGTGTGCGTCTGCTGCTGGATGCGCTTGATGGTGGCCCCCTTGGGCCCCACGACCAAGCCCACCACGCGATAAGGCACCCGCACCTGGATGGTGGTTTGGCCGGGCAGGTTCGGGGGGCCGGGAACGGTGCCGTTCAGGGCTGTGTTCTTGTTCCGCGAGGCTCGGATCATGGAGAAGTGCTCGGCCGCAGAGATGATCTCCCTGCGGGCCATGGCCACATCTTCCTTTCTGCCCGTCACAACAAAGAGCGGCTCCTCCCCGCGAACCGGGGTCTTGATGTAGGTGTTGGTCTTTGCCCGCAGAGCTTTGATTTTACAACCTGGGAAAGAGATGCGGGAGATGGAGGGCGAAGGGGAGGGGAGGAAGAGGAGGTGGTGGGGGAGAACCGGTTACAACCCATTGTTTGGGTGCAGCTAGGGAGGGGGAAAGAAAAAAAAAAACACACCCACCCAAAACACATTGCCCCCAACCCCAGGTGATCGCTGGCATCTCGTCCGGGAGCCTCGGTCACGGTGTAAAGTAATGTCAGCCCACAGCCCTGGCACACGCCCAAAGACATCGCAAGTGGCCACCGACACATCTGCCATGCAAACTGCCCCAAAACTACCAACCTGCAGTTCACAGCGTCGGCAACACAGGGGGAAAAAATAAGGAGCTACCAGAAAAAAAAAAAAAAAAAAAAAAAAAAAAAAAAAAAAAAAAAGAGCGTGCAGGAAAACTGCACCGCCAGAAAAAAAAAATAAAATAAAATGCAAGCAGTCCTCACAAATCAACACACCCGCCAGTCCACATTCCTGCCCAGCACTTTCCTTTTTCCTTTTGGAAAAATAAAATCAGTTCTTAAGGTGAGGAGCAGAGGCTGTACCGAATGAGCCATATTCCCCACTGCGGATGCTTTATTCCAACCCCATTGTTCCACTTCTTCACTCCATTTCTCTTCCTTAAAAATAATCCACAATTTCTAACTTTGGGGTGGGGGGGGAAATCACCGAGGCTCCCATTTTCCTCCCGTTTCCTCTTGCAAATCTTAACTTTTGCAGCCGGAGGAAAAGACAGATTTTTACTATTTTCGTGATTTTCTCCCCAACCCGGCAGCTGAAAGTGCATCTCAAAACTGATGCATAACACTCCTCGGAAACATCACGTCTGCTGCTGCACTTTCTTTGTCTGAGGGAAGCCGGCACTGGCCACCACTGCACGGCTGCAGCGTTCCTGGGAATGGCCAGTGTCGCATCTGAGCCGCCCGCCCGGCAGCGCAGAGGGGAGACCCGCGCCCCCACAGCCCCTCGCATGCAGGCACCCACCTTGTCTCCCCACTATCTCAGCGACATGTTCCGAGCTGGGCACCGGGACGCATTCAGTCATGTTCACGCTCTTTTTCCGAGGCTCGTTGTCGTAAATGGAACCCGTCTCGTCGTTGTCCAGCCCCAGCAGGGAGAGCTGATCCAGGGCGATCTGAAGGGCTCTTTGGTCATCCAGGGTCTCTCCCCCGCCACCACCACCACCACCGCCGCCGCCGCCGCTCCCGTTCCTCTCCATGTCTGCAAAAAGCGAGCTGGGCATAGTCCCTGTGTGTGGTGCACCCTCCGCCTGCGCTCGGCTCAGTAGTAAGAGATCAGACACAAAGGAGAACCCAAGGCAGATGGCCAGCAGGAGAGAAGGAAAGGGAGGGTGGGCGACTGCTGGAGACCGGGGAATTGTTGCCCTTTGCTTGTATATTTTGTATCTTTTTTGCTTTTTTTTTCCTCCTCTCAGTGCAATCCGGTTTATAAGATGTTCTCAGGACCCCCCCCACGACTCCCCCCCGCGAGGTTTTTTTCGGT